>OX336417.1:25575016-25899429 GCA_946903255.1 Schistosoma spindalis | reverse complement strand
CTGATCAACTATGGCCGATCATAAGAAGTTCCATTTGACCTAAATACTTGTGAGCCGCTCAGTATTTCGTTCTGTTTTGTTACTCCGAAAATTTTGCAATTCCAAACTCTTCCATATACTTTGATTTCTCCTCTATTCTTGCAATCTCTAAACCACATATAATCTGACCTGTTTTCTTTTTTTATAGCTTTTACTATGATTTATCTTCATAACAAGTGTGATATACTTGAATATGCCACAGGTATTCGGAGTTTGACAACGCTTTAACCAGTAACACCTTCTAATATGAAGCGTACCCACAAAGTGAAATCAAAAGACAGAAGCAAGGAGGTGCGAAGATATATTTGACAAGCTATCAATATATCGAGAATCGTCTGAACTAATCTGGCTAGCGATTGCGGTAGATGTTGAGCACGGCGTTCCCACACGTGATCTGGTGTGGATGTATGACCGAGCGCCTTCAGATAGATGAGTCCATTAAAACGGTGGTCAGCATGCAATGTCGAAAACTTACAGAGCTATTGATTTTGGAGATTTATTTACCACTACAGATCATTCTCCCCCTAGTAGGGTAGTGATGGCCCTAAGACGTGATCAGCCAGATGTTTAAATCCAACGAGTTTGTCTTTGGTAAACACTCTTCTGATAGCTTGCCAGGTTCAGCAGCTTCTGGTCGTCTTTCCTTACTATGAGAGACCATGAAGTACAATATAGTAAAGAAGGAAAACGTGCAATGAAAATTTCCATTCCTCGTAAACTTCATCGTTCATTTTATCGTCTTTTCTAGCCGTCCTGGAAAAGAAAAATATATGTGTAAGTGCATGGTCTCTCATTTCTTACCTCCTGCCGAACCATGATCCATAACCCAGTCAACAGGGTAGTGATGGCCCTAAGACGTGTTCAGCCAGATATTTAAATCCAACGAGTTTTCTTTGGTAAACTCTCTTGTGATTGCTTGCCAGGTTCAGCAGCTTCTGTTCGTCTTTCCTTACTATGAGAGACCATGAAGTACAATATAGTAAAGAAGGAAAACGTGCAATGAAAATTTCCATTCCTCGTAAACTTCATCGTTCATTTTATCGTCTTTTCTAGCCGTCCTGGAAAAGAATAATATTTGTGTAAATGCATGTCTTAACTCACTCGTACGCGCGTGAATACACAAGGCGGGCGAAAATCATGGAATGTACACTCATGCTCACGTACTTTTGTAAGAAACAATTTTTATAATATGGTTTTTTTTAAATAATAAAATAATATGTTTTTTAAACTTTTTCGTAAATAAAGGAAAACTCTACGTAATACATGGCAGAATGGAGACGATATAAAATATCATCTAGTATCTTTCAAATGTTCTTGAAATCTTACTATTCGTCCAGAACGCGTTTTGAGTTTATTTTCTGATACTACAGAAGTATCTACCTGCGCGTTGGCTGTCAGATGAGGTATTTCAAGTGCAGGTGTCGTGCCGTTTGATTATGCTGAAGGACAATCAACTTAGATAGGAATTCCTCTCAAATAGGCCGTTTTGATGCGGTCGATGTTCATGCTATCGTTATTTCCGTTCCAATCGATTATATAGTACTCACGTTCGCGCTGGAGAAATTTGAAGAGGCCTCCATATGCTGATTCGAGAGGTCGTCGATGTGAGTCTCGACGAACGAAGACGTGTGTACTATATCGTAAGTCAAGTTGAACAAAAACTTCAGTTGATTGATGTTGAGTGGAAACAGGTTTAACTGAACTCATTGCGTTTGTAAGCCTGTTCGTGTAGGAGGTTAGATCAATGTTCATCAAAGAAGATGAAGGATCCACGAATTCTCCTGGAATTTGAAGGGTCGTTCCATAAACGAATTCAGCCGCTGTGTATCCAATGTCAGCTTTCACTGCATTGCGAATGCCTAGTAAGACAAGCGGAAGAGCCTCAGTCCACTGAGAAATGTTTGAGGCTGATAGTGACACTTTTAGTTTTTGGTGAAAACGTTCTACTAACAAGTTTGCTTGTGGGTGGTAGGCGATCGTTCGGAAGCGAGCGATTCCTAATTTTGCGGTCAGACAACGGAAAAGTTCAGATTCAAACTGACGTCCGCGATCTGTAGTGATGGTTGTTGGGCAGCCGAAGTTTGCCACCCATCGTTCCACGAGGGCACGGGCCACTATTTCAGCAGTGCTGTCCTTGGTAGGTAATGCTCCTGGTCATCGAGTGAAATGGTCTACTCAGGTTAAGAGATAAGAGTATCCATTTGAATCTGATAAAGGTCCTACCAAATCCAGATGAACATGGTCGAAACAAGCGTCCGGAGTTTTGAAAGAGCCTATAGAACATTTGCTGTTTAATTGCCTTAGATTTTCGGCAGCTTACACAGAAGCGTGCCCACTCCCTCACGTCCTTATTCATACCAGACCAGCAAAACCGTTCTGCTATAAGCTTGATGGTTGTAAGAACACCTTGATGAGAAAAATTGTGCTACGTATTGAAGACGTGTCGATAATGTTTCGGTACGACTGGGCGATCCCTACCTGTGGGTGTGTCACAAAGCAAGGTTCCCTTACCTGATCCCATCTGTTTGATGCTCAGCTTGAGGATTGTTGACGATAACTCGTGCCGAAGATCAGTGTCTTCTTTTTGAAGCTGGGTGAGTTTTAGAATTTCGACCCCTTGAAAACTGTTCAAGAAAGTTATTCGAGACAAGGCGTCTGCGACTACATTAATTTCTTCAGAAATATGTTGAATGTCTGGAGTAAATTGCGAAACGTATTCCAGTTGTCGAGACTCACGTGGTGAGTACTTGTCTAAAGAAGAGCTTAAAAAGAAGGTAAGTGGTTTATGGTCAGCGAAAAGAGTGAATTTATGGCCTTCGATACAGTGCTGAAAATGCCGGACAGCACAATACATAGCTAGGGTTTCTTTACCGAATCTGTTGTATCTCGATTCAGTGTCTGGCAACAATCTAGAGAAAATCGCCAAAGGTTGTCAGGAGTGGTTAGTCCATTGTTGTAAGACTCCTCCGACTGCTGAGTCGGATGCGTCTACTGCGATACTGATGGGTGCTTGAGTGTCCTGATGAGCAAGCATTGCTGCTTTAGCGATAAGTTCCTCAATTGTGGAGAACGCTTTTCGCGCGGTGTCGTCCAGCTTGATGGATATCTCATTTCCATAAAGTTGGTCCGTTAGCGGTTTCATAAGTGACGCACATTTCGGTATGAACCGTCTATAGAAACTTAACAGTCCGTTAAACGTGCGTAATTGCTTGATAGTGGTCGGTTCTGTATAATCCACTATGGTCGTCACTTTGATTCTAAGTGGTAGAATGCATTGCGCATCGACAGATTGTCCTAGAAAGTCTAAGGAGTCGGTTCTGATTTAACATATCTGAATGTTTACAGTAATGCTATGTTTTTGTAGTCGGTCGAAAACAGGATCCAGATGCCGGTGATGCGTGTCTCTGTCCGGACTTGCTATTAGACAGCCACCAACATACGCATGTACGAAGTTGAGACCTCGAAAAACGTCATCTATGAACCTTTGGAAAGTCTGTGCCGCGTTTCTCAGACCGAAAGGCATTCCCAAAAATTCATAGAGTCCGAAGGGCGTTATAATAGCGGTTTTCAGAATATCATCAGTGGCCATAGGAATTCGGTTATAAGCTTTAACCAAGTCGATTTTCGAAAAGACAGTTGTACCTTTCAAGGTAGCTGTCAAATCGTGTATGTGAGGCAACGGGTAACGATCGGGAATGGTTTCTGCATTCAGTCGTCGATAGGCACCAGTTGGACGCCAATCGTAGCCGTCAATTTTAGGGACCATGTGCAACGGAGGTGTCCATGGGCTATTTGACGGTCGTATGATTCCTAAGTCTATCATATGGTCAAATTCGTTTTTCGCCAACCTTAACTTTTCTGGGGCCAGTCGGCGTGCTTTAGAGAATACAGGTGGTCCTGTAGTCGTGATGTGATGTGTAACGTTGCTGGTTACACACGGCAATTTCGGTTGCGTTTGGTATATCCCAGAATACTTATCGAGTAGTGGTTGATAGATCGGGTCTATCTTGTGCTTAATTGTGACTGCAGATAGACTGAAACCGGAAAAAATTACACAAACAGATAGATTAGTGTTCCTGTCTATTAGCCCACGTTCGCGCGTATCGATTATTAAGTTGTGCTGCTGTAGAAGGTCCATACCAATGATTGGCATAGAAGCATCCACAACAACAAAGATCCAGTGAATGGGTTTGCGTGAACCCACGTTGAGATAAACATAGCTTTTGCCATACGTAGCGACAGGCTTTCCGTTTGCCGCCTGTAGATTTAAAACCGATTTGTGAAGCCGGTCGTTGGAATTTGCTGGGTGAACGCTAACTTCTGCTCCAGTATCGTCAAGGTAGCGAACTCTCGTTATCACATCAGTGACGTATAATAGACGGCTATATTTGCCGGCTACGGTTGCCGTTAATGCGTGCCCGCTTGGAAGTTTCCCGAATTGTTTTTCGTGTCGGCCGGTATTGATCTCGGAAAGTTGCAGGGTTTTCTGCAATTTCTGGCGGACTTTCCATACTGGTTATGATACCAGCACCAGTCAGGATTATCCGTCTCTCAAGGTCTAGAGACAGATCGCCTACGTGAAGTGCTTCTTCGCAAGGTGTGGGAAGGTTTACGGTCGTTACGAAATTTGAGATAACGCGTAAGTGTATGACATAACTCTGTAATGTCATTCTGGGTCGTTTGAGGCTTTTATTTGACTGAAAAAACCTCGGCGTTAGAAGATCTAATGATTTCGAGAATGCGGTCGGCAGATGCAGCCAGCTCGTCTACGGTGTTGTTTTGAAACGAGACCAGCACAGCTTGCGCCTGTTGAGGAATTTTTGATAAGAATTTTGTTTGAACAGGCCATCATCGAAAGTTATTTGGCCAATAATTTCTCTCATTCTTTGCAACATATCTGTGGCAGAACCGTGTTGCGAGGAACTGTGCACGTGTGTCGTTCACGCCGTGCTCGTAGAAGTCGGCTTCTGCGTAGCAAAACCAGGCTTCGATGTTGTCTGGCTAGAAGGGCATTAGTTGGAACGAAGGCGGGGACACAGTCATTAACTTAAATACCTTAGGTGTCTGTTCAGTCATGGTGAAATATCAAGTACGAGAATGGACGAGTGGGAAATATATATATATCCAAAAACACGGGAAAAAATATCACAGTGTATAAAAAATTAGAATAAAGCAATGATATATAAAATCCCGAAAAAGAACAGACCAACAGTTTGCAATTTAGTGTAGCAGATCACGTCGGGCTCACCAATGAAAATACCACAGGTATTCGGAGTTTGACAACGCTTTAACCAGTAACACCTTCTAATATGAAGCGTACCCACAAAGTGAAATCAAAAGACAGAAGCAAGGAGGTGCGAAGATATATTTGACAAGCTATCAATATATCGAGAATCGTCTGAACTAATCTGGCTAGCGATTGCGGTAGATGTTGAGCACGGCGTTCCCACACGTGATCTGGTGTGGATGTATGACCGAGCGCCTTCAGATAGATGAGTCCATTAAAACGGTGGTCAGCATCCAATGTCGAAAACTTACAGAGCTATTGATTTTGGAGATTTATTTACTGCTACAACATCCACGGATGCCATACTTCAGAAGCTACCATAACTACAGTCTTCATGGCATGTAAAGACTTCATGAGAATATTCTTTGGCGACATATATAACAAAGACACTCAAAATTATGGAAACCTCAAAAAAAGTATTCAAAACTAAGGAGCGTATCACAAATATAAATAAATTAATAATGCATCCTTGTATGGTGGATTTATTCTTCTCCAACTCGAAGATGTCTATATGACATCATAGTTCTAACGGTGTTTTCTATTTGAAAATTCTTAACGCAATAACACATTTCACAACTACACGTCTATGATGAGCTTTCCATCCAACGACATGTGAAACAATTTCATTCCTATCTTTTCCATCACAAATATTATTCTGTAGCGTGGAGTCGAGTCGCGATTGACTATGAACGCCACTACAAGAAGATTGCGTTCCAATTAACCAATAAGATCCCTGTAGGCCAATATCAGAAGGCAGATGATGGATGTAGTCGAGATGTATTTGCTGGTGATCTCGTGATATCGAAAGAATACCGAGATCGTGCTAAAGGAGTACAAGCGTGGTTACTAAGCGTAACCGAATTCGTACAAGTTCAAAGTCAACGGGAGAGTAATAGCTGTCATTAGCACAGTTAAACAATCACTGGTACAATTGGTTATAATAATAATTGTTTTCATCGAACCAATCGCGTTCTGTTGACAAAAGTAGGTCACTACAATTCATTTGAAAATCTTTCGGTTGAAGTATAATATACTGTAGACCTCTATTGGATTATCAATAAGTCAATCGATGCTCAATGCTTACATAGTAATAAACATAAAATCTAATAAAATAAAAGGGTGTTAGCAGTTTCGACTTTCACGTGCCAACTCATCATTTGTAGTAAATGAAGAAAGTCAAGCTTACCTAATGGGTGTCGAGACATTCTTCTTAGTTGAGATTGTCAATCTACAGGAATTTCATCATTAACTAACATCATTTATGATGGTAAAAGATTAGAGTTAGGTATTAAGAGTAAGGAGATAGTTTCGAATTAAATATAAAAATTAAAGTTGGGGTATTTGTCACACACTGACCTCCAGTATAATGCAATGCTTTTCCATGCTGCCCTTTCATGAACGAACTAATTGAAGAGAAAGTTAGAGAGGTGAAAAATTATCCGGCTTCATTAAACATACAAAACTCAAAACAACTGTCAACCAATATCAAAGTCACAATTCTCAGTTCGAACATCAAGACAGTTTTAATGTATTCAGCTGAAACGTAGAGAACTTCGACAACCGTCTTCAAAAATATGCAAGTATCGCTAACCAATTGTCTAGGTAAGATTCTGAATGTCCGTTGACTGGATACCATCAGCAGCAGCGTACTGTGAGAGAGAACAAACCAGCTTCCAACTGAAGAGAAAATTACGAGAAGTCGTTATGAGTGGTTGAAAAATTCATTGTGGAAATAATCAAACTACATCAAAGGACAAGCGCTACCTTTTGATCTTCAAGATGAAATGAAGAGAGGTCAGTGAGCACACAGCGTCGAGATTTGGAAGCTCTTAATTGGTTACTAATGCTTGCATATTTTTGATGACGGTTTGTGGTGTTTGTATGAACTAATGGTTCGTTCGTACTCGATAAGTGCTTGATTTATAATTCATGCCCATTGAGTTCTCTGTTAAATTGCGTTATCTCTGGGATTTCTAGTTTGCACTATAATTCAACTACTCCTAATTATCTCACGGTTGTTGTAGCTCTCTACGTAATGTCTTGAAGTTCGTACTGAAGATTGTGACTTCAACATTGAATGACAGTTGTTTTGAGTTCCATATATTCTTCTGTTGTAAGAATGCTGTTCTTGCATTACTATTTCTTGCCTTTACATCTGCATCATAACATGTTTGTTCATCGATTATGCTTCCCAGGCGTATGAAATTTTCAACCTCTTCCAGTTATTTCATCGAGTGTGATTAGATTGGTGTCCTTCCTGTTGTATTTGAGTTTTTTACTTGTGTATGTTGAAGCCTACTGATGTAGAAGCTTCAGTTACAGTGGTTTTCTTGACTTGTATTTGCTCGTAAGTATGGAATAGAACGGGCAGTTCATCTGCTTCCTCTAATTTGTGGAGGTCTTCACAATACAGTCAACCACCAGAAGGAGAAAGGGGAAGAGCGAACATCTTTGTCTGACTCTGATCTTTCTAACGTGATGCAAACCAAAAATATGGTGAAGGCGAGACTCTAATTTAAGGACGAGCCAATCAGAAGCGTTTGAGTTCTTATACCGTATGCAATATGATTCCAAAACATCTGAAGCTTTATCAAATCTCAACAAGTTTTTAAATCATATAAAAGAAGTATATCCACTGTAATTCTTTAGTTTCTTCTTTATACTGTCTTCTGATTGGCTAACATTTTCAAGGTCATTTAAAACTCGTTCAAAGGCCGTCCCTAAATTAGAGTCTCGCCATAACGGACTCCTTTTACTTGATTTCAAAAACAATGTTTAAAAATGGTTTTACAAATAATTCTGTTTGTGGAATTCATCTTCAAAATCCATATCATGTTTGTACACAGTAAATTGTGACACCAACATTTATTGTGTATTAGTACATCTATACAATTTGGATTATGATCTGTACAGTGTAAAATAAATATTTTCAGCCTCAAAGGTTTATTCAGCTCTTCATACTCTTAGCATTTTCACTGTATATATAATATTACTTTATGAAGAGCATTATGATGCATTTGTATTTCACTTGATGTAAAATATAATTCATTCCTCCAAAGATAGAATGAAAGTGAATCTATTAAATGTGATGTCTTCACCTGAGTATCAGAATATTTAATATAGCAATAGGTTGTGGGTATTTTATAAAAATATAAGATTAACTACTGTAATTGACAGATATTGAGTCAGAACTCATAGAAAATATATAAAAAGATTTTAACTGAGTACAAAGCATAACGATAAAACCAATACTTAGTTATAACATTGTCTCAGTAGGTTGAATGTCCAAATTACTTGTTTGCACCTTGAAACCTGGTTGTTTTTTGTTCAATTTCATATTTTTCACAATCCGCGGATATTTTTCATCGGATTGAGTAAGGAGTTGAACTAATACACGACCTAATAACCTCCTTTATTGTAGTCTGACAGTTTGTGTAATACTAGCATCAACAGGTAATATACGTTTTCAGTATTATCGTCAACTGTCAACCTCTTAAAATGAAATAACCTCGAAGTAAATCTCAATAAGTCCCCTGTCATTTCATAGGAATGATGAGTATGACGAGTATGGTCTTAATTCATTATTAGAAACAACGACTTACAAAAGTGATTGTCTCCAGTTGCTTATGACAATTATTTTTCTGTTACCAAATGTATAAGCATGTTATTTTATCAGGAGAACCAACTTCAAAAGATAGTTTTCTTAACTTCTGAGATATATCCTCGTAATCAGTCATCACACAGCCACATTGCATTATTGCATATTATCTACCGATCACCACTTTCCTTTCAACGAAAATTTGTTCATAAAATCTTAATTTATGACAATAACTAAGGGTTAGATCCCAGATAAGTTGATTCGAACGACTTTTAAATGACAAATATTTGATAACCAAAAGATTTCTTCGATTGCACAGCCGTCATGCACTTTTTAACTAAAATGATCAGATTTTGTAGACCACAAAAGTAGCTGCTTTCCGATTAAAAATACGAGGAACTAATGTCGTTTAGCATGATTCTACTGAATTTATAAAATTTGATGACGGCTATCATACGATCTTCGGTTTTTTGGTATAACAAGAAAATACGGAACACAGTCAGCTACATAACGCAGCTCATATTTCAGTAGAACGTATGTTTTGAATTCACATGAGTATATATTTATTTAGGGCTTTTAGGAGTTGTCATGTTGCTCAGTGAGAAAGCTGTTTTGGTGTTGCAGAGAATTAGACAATTTTAGCTAAAAGTGTTTACGTTGAACATTTAGTAGCTATGAATGCCGATCAGGTTTCATGCTAAATATCGAGCGCTTATCCCTAATGCCTAAATAATGATTAGTAAAATGGAAACTGTTATGATAGAAATGAATATTCCTGTAAGTAATCTGATCATTTTACTACGAATTACGAATAAATCCAATTCCCAATCAATCAACTGTAATTTTCTTTATAGCGAAAATCTCCAGTTACATAATACAAACAGATTTTACATTGTAGAAATGATTATTAACTGTCAATGTTTCAAGTAAAAGCTAGTTACATTTCACTACTATGTACAGTGACAATTAGACGGGTCTGATCTACGCATAAATAAAAGTGTCGTCGAGTACTTTAATTTCCTTTTTAGAACAAAAATAAACCGTAGAATTAAGGGTCTAACAACAACGAAAAAGCAAGAACGGCAACCATCAACTAATGTTATCTAACATAGATGGAAACTTTTAGAAATAGTAGATTATGGAGACTGTACAATATTTATATTTTGCTTCCACAATTTACCGCCAACGCCAAGTTGAGCATCTGGATTTGATGGACCACATGGTGTTAGGCTAATATCTGCTACTAATGAGACAGATTTCGAATCGACTGTCGGAGAAATTAATTGCAATACAGATTGTGTATTTCCACTTGAATTTATATATGATGTTGGTGAATTTGTGTTGATTGATTGTTGACAATCAGAATCAGATAAATAAAGATAATATCCACGTGGAGGTTCATTCGAATTTTCAACAGTCATAGAGTTAGCTAGATGTGTACCTTCATTAGTATTAGAGACTGGAACACTATTAACTTTAAAAGATGAATTTGAGGGAATCTCATAATCTGAATGAACTGAACGTATATGCCGATCTAAATTAAACCTAATTAAACAACAAAAAAAAAACGATTATGCATTTACGTGATGATAAGAAATAGCTCACAACTGGATTTTTAATAAGAAGAATTTGTTATTTTATATGGTAAGTGTAATGCAGATAATCCGTGAATCCAGCTTAACCGAAATTTTAAGTTCAACAGTAGTGCTGAAGCTAAAAAAAGTCATAGAGGAATCAATTATCTGCAAACGCTTTGCCAATTGGGACAAATATAATTTCATTGTATGTAGTGTAGTCCTCAATGTCAGTTGCATTTTTCGTGCTATAAGTGAATAAATAGAATTCGTACCGTGAAGAACTTTAGTTAGTGATTCTTTTAATTCAATAACCAGTTTTAAGCAGAGATCAGTAGTGGTAAACAGTACAATCCATGACGCTCGTTTTGTTCTATATGGGACTTGTCGGTTGAATGCACCTAAAAATCATTCTATAGTAAGTAGATTTTGTAAATACGTTTTCTTTCTGGTAACAACAAAAGTGATCATCATTTTTCAAAATCCTTATTCACACATAACCTATGCCACTTTTTGGTCGGTTGTTACCACTTTTTACTCATGTTCTTATGTCTGAGGTCATATTGGGTTATTACATAGACAAGGTCATTCCACCCTGATCTTGTCATCGTCAAATATTAAGTTTCTTTTACACTGCTGCCTTTCTTTTAGGTTTTATCGTTGAGGATTATGCTGAATAGTTGTGTATCAGTTGTTCCAATTGATTCCATTCGCATTAGAATAATCTCGACCATTAGTGATTTACAAACTGCCGTAAAGAAAACCAAACCAAATCGTAATCGAATATCGAGATTCAACATGGTTGTGAAAAGGCTCAAGGATGAAATCTAAGAGTCAGCTGTTAATTTCACTTATGAGCAATCTATAATATTTATATTTTCTAGTCATATACGCTTTAAAGGACTATCACTGATGTTTATTGAAGTGCTTAATCTTGCATAAATTTTCTATTTTGCATATAAGTATGTTATTTTCCTCGAGTAAAAATGCTGTTCTGTTAACTACATATATTGTCTTTTGACAGCAATCTATTAAAGTATTTAGGTCGTTTATTCGACATCATAAGCGGTTGTCAATTCGCCGTATTACATTATTGCGTATCGATCATTATATTTTTTACTTTGGGATAAAATGTGCATGGTAACCAAAATTTAAAACGATCTTTTGTAACAAAAAACGTAAAGTATTTTTAAGAAAATACAATTACCTACTAAGTTGGATATGGCAACCAAAGCCAATCCACAGAAATAGCATAACTGAGTGTAATAGATATATACACAATAAAAGAAAGTTTTTTAAACAATTTGAATGTTAAAGTTTACATCACGTATTGAGATTAGTTGGATAACTGTTGAAAACCAGAAAGTATTGGACAGATCTTTCATCCTCATAAGGGACTCCTCAAAGATGTGCCCCGAATCCCACCGAGATCGAACCTGGGACTTTCAGTTCTTCAAACGAGCACTTAACCTTCAGATCACTGAATCAAGATTAGGCGGTTTCCATTTATAACTTTGAGTAATTGGTGATACCATAAAATTCAATTATTTTTATAAACACTATTCTAGTAGTATAGATTTTATTTTATTTTTTATCAAGTAGTTAAAAGCTTGATGATAGTCTGAAGGAGAGACCAAAAATTTTATTCCTACTGCCTTGAAGTATTATAGATGAAATAAAAATAACAGACACGCGAAATTACCTATTACTAAGATATTTCTCACAGATAGGGCACGGTAAACTGGCATTTTGATTATGAATTTGGTTAAAATGTGTCGTTAGATTTCCTTTCGTACTGAAAAAAACACCTGAAAATCAAGCAAACCGATATAGTTCACCACATGATAAATAAATAAGTCATTCAACCGTAATTATTACAAAACAATTTCACCACAATAATTTGAGTAAACCGTGGTAATTGAAACACACGCTTCATAATAAGTGTGACATATGTAGTCAAATCATACCACAATAAAGCGTAAGCGTCATTGTCTCATAATTCTATTCCTACTAAAATCATTTTTGGTTGGAAAACTTTCAGCTGTCTTTTTATCATCAACTGATTTTCGATCGTTGAGTTTTAAGTTCAACATTGTTTTATCTACATATATTTGTAAATGGGGAAAGTAATCATTAGCCTACAATACAAAACGAGGAGTAAAGCAGTCTTTATTCGACTATTGGTTTGCATCAGTTACTAATATGAGAAATGTAGTGAGATATTAAAAGAAACCAGTAGAAAATTATGCATAAAAATAGTAATATATGGGAAGTTGATCGAACACCCAAACAATTGTTAAATAGGTGGTATCGTGAAAAGAAAGTCCTATTCAATCTGTCTATAATGAAAACTACCCTGAAATAAAAAATACTTTTTGGATACTAATTAGTTGGAAAATGATAATGATGGGTTAGTGGTTAAGATATTGAGCTCTAAACGACTAACAGGTTTCAGGTTCGAAACCTCCATACACTTACTTTAATTTGGATACTTAGACAGAATCACTAGGTCTTACAAAAACAGCGTGGCTAAAATCCGAATACATAAACTTGTAATTGTTAAGTCAAGTATATTGTAGTATAAATATTTCATCATAAATGATGTTATTCAATGTTGAAATCAACGAATAAATAAAATATTCGTTATAATTCATGCTTAAAATGTAAGTGTAAACCCAGAGAATTTCACAAACAAATTGTCATGTAAAAATAATCAATTCAAAGGCTTTTATCCATTTCATAATAAAGTGTAACTTACCACAATCTTGACAAAGAAACTTTTTACCTCGATGAACATTTTTTAAATGTTGTTGATAGTGTGTCGGTGTTTTGAAGCTGACTTTACACTTCTACAAATCAATAATTAAACAGAAGTAATTAAATAATGATACTTAGTTAAAATGATTTGAGTAATTCAGGTGAACGTACGACCAAACGCGACAATAATCCAACCTCTAGTGTTACAACACCTTTTCTCAAAAAAATAGAAGGGGATAAACTTTTAGAGGAAGTGATAATTAGGATTTCTCTTGTTATTTGAAGAGTTGCGTTATTATAGGTCATGTAATTTCTGATAAATGTAGTGTAAATTTTGCTTTAGGCTTTTATGACGATACATAATATAGCGTTTATAATTAAGATCACACTATTTAAAAAATTCATGTGTCTAGACTTCTTTAGAAATTAAACGTTGAACGAAAACGTTATTGTAATGGAATATAATAAGGTAGTTTTCATTCACTGAGATAAAAGTACCTCGAAAGAATCATTAGTTTGAAAATGTGATCAATGCTTAGATTCTATAGATTAGCTGACAGATTACTAGACCAGTAATACAATAAATGTCAGCTCGAGAATCCACGAGTTACGTTTAACTTCGTCATAAAAGAAGTTATATTTGGAATTGACAAGCTATAAGGAAAACGTAACTTACGGGTCTAAAAGAGTGACACAACAAAAAGTACAGAATGAGGAATGTAAGATTCAGAAATAAAAAAATTATTGAAAAATTGTCACATCACACAACTTTAGGTAAAATATAGAAATATCCTGAAGAAATATCATTTTAAAAAATCATGTCAACAATTAAAACTAATGAAACATACTGTACAAATTCGTCGCCAGTTCCCAGCACTAAAATAAGTACACGAAGTCTTAGAAATCGAGTTCAGAGGTACATCACATTTTCGAAGTTGAATTTGACTATTATCGCGGTAAAATGTGGGAAATACATCATTCTTTTCTGGTTGATCATTACAATCATCTATACAAATATAATTTGAATTTGAAATGATTGTTTTCGTAGGGTAATTAACACTAGTTTTATATAGAAAAGCAAAAGTTTGGAATACATTAATAAAAGAAATTCACCATCATTCGCAATGCGATGGACGGTTTTCTTAGACACAATCAACACGTAGGAATATCAAACGTAGACAAAATGTAAAGACCGACGAAAATTAATTAGTACTATAATCGCTTCCTAAAGGGAAGAATTAACAAGCTCATCAAACATTTCTTTATACTCACTCATAACCTTATATGTAAGTTAAGAACTTTTATTTATCTCTTATGTTATAAGGAAAGAAAGAATGTAAGAAAAGAATACTTTTTCTTACCTAACGGCTAAACATTTATAATCAGCTGAAATTAACACAACAATATTTAAAAAAAAAGATTAGACATTACACAAATTATTTGTGTTCTCGTTAAACCTACTGTTAAAACCGGATAAGTTTGTAATTATCATTTGTATAGGATTGATAGTGTTATATGTTGTAACCGCGCGGATTAGAGGGAAGCAAATTATCGATCGGACCAAAGACGCGTAAAACACGTAAGAACAGCCTAGAGTTCTGATTGGCCCTGCTTCGCTGTCTGTCCCAGCCAGTTGAGTCAAGAACACAAGTCACAGCCTCTGAGTTATGAATCATTATATTTCAAACATACTTTGTTTATATACCAATCAAGCAGACCACATCGTACCATAAAATAGAAAATAACATCTGTACAAGATTTGACCAACAGGAAAATGACACGTGAAATGAATATTGACCAAAAGGAAAACGATACCATTTCAAGTCCAAGGATAGCATTAGACTTGACAGGATAATTTCTGGGATCTATTTCTGAATATCCCAACATATAGCTAATATGTCAAGTCAATCTGTTTAACATATTCACTGAATGAAATTGATTGAACTGTTTTGCTATCGAGCCGAAAAAAGTAAAACGCCTCTTTAGTCTTTCATAAAGGTTTATCAACAGGACGACTTTCTGAATTTCGAATTGATCAACATAAAATATGATTAATTAGACTCAGTTACTTATTAACGTAGAGCCTAGCACATATGTGTCTGACCCATGTAATTATACTAAATTCGCATGATGACGTGAACATAACACGATAAAATGCAACAGAAGTCAAGATAATGTGGCAGCAATTATAATAAAAAAACCAAACATTGAGAACATTGTTTAAAAAACAGAAGAAATTGTATTTAAAAAAGAATTCAAGTTCTAGAGGAAGACAAAGAGTAAATGCACCTATCCCATAATGAACAGTACTAAAACATGTCACAATCTGCAACCAGTATTCACGATTATGACGAAGACACCAAACATGTAGTCTGTATCTGTTAATATGCTTGACTGACTTCATGGACATACGCCGCAACTTTGATTTCGATCGATTAAAACTTACTCGACTTCCCATCTCTGACAAGTACCTTGTGCCGAACCTTAATATTGCTCACTCGACTGTTTCGCAATAAGCAAACAATGCTTCGAAGACACCTACGATAGAAATTCTGCAGTCTATGGATGTCTTTTCTTTTAAAGCCCAAATTTTACGGCTATACAGTAAGACAGATCTGACTGATACACAGTATATGCGCCTTTTGTTTGACAAACGAACATCTCAAATACGCGGTCAGTGGCGCAAGTTGGCAAAGACCAAACAGGCATTCTAAATCCGCACTGAGATTTTGTCAGATATCAATTCTTCATGGATGACTAGACTTCCAAGAAAAGTGAAGTGATGGACGCGCTACTTCAGTTTTAACGTTGATACAGACCGGTCCTAAAGCTATATTTTGTAGTTGAAGGGAATGAAACGCGTCCACACATGTTTATATTAATGCTCAAGGCAATCAAAACACTACATTTTGTCAGCATCTTGACCAAGTAAGACTAGATCATCGGCGTATTTGCTGACGACGAGTGAACTCGTGGTAGAACCTCAACCCTCAAGAAGTGAGATTTCTAGAAAGATATCTACGACGAAATTAAATAATAAAGAGAGATTGTGAGTAATTCTGGCGAACACCAATTTAAGCTAACAATTATGGTGACAGTTCGCCGTAATCTCAGACTCGGTCAACAGTGTTCGAATAGAGGGCTTTCACAAATTTCAGGTGCTTCTTTGTCAAGTAGTTAAACTAATACAATAGGATTATCAGACATTAACCCAAGTCGTCTAAGTTTTGTTAATAAATGTGAATTTTTTTAGTAATGGGACTTAAGCAACACTTTTCATAATTCACATTTCCCTACAGTCTTTACTACTTCTGATTAGCTTTTACGACTATTAGTAGGTTTAATTTCCCGTGTTCCAAGGTCATGTTTCGTTAAACTGTACACAAAGATGTTCCACCTCGATTATGATTCCTTAACTTTCAGAATATCAAGCTTTATCCGCACTCCCAAATACGACAGAATCCAAGACTGTTTTTTCCAGAATTCAGCTCAGAAACAAAATCATGTTAGATAAATGATGCAGTTGCTTCAATTTTTGGATTGTACGTTAGACATCTTTCCCATATTTCATGCTATACATAACATATTGTACTAATAATTGCCCAGTTCACTACGATATGCTTGGTACAGTAGAGAATCCCCAAAATTATCATTAAAATAATACCTATTGGTAAATTTATAAATGCAGTTTGAGCTACAATACATTTAAGAAGAAATCAGTAGTTTTCAAAAAATATGTCCAATATTCTTGAAGCATTTAGCTATGAAGATGGTTTATTTGTGTTTATTTGAATTACTGAGATCCGTCCCATAATATATGTTGATATTAACTGCTCATACACCAGCAGCCGACGAAACCAACATGACTGGGAAAGAGACAGTCTATGTGGAAAGCACCATTGACGTGCCTATAATTTGTCCATATTCATGAGTGAACAGAATAATAATAGAGTAGCTTTTGTCCTTCGACTTTAGCGGCAAACTAATTGTTCGGTGTACTTCAATATCACATACCTCTGCTTGTAATAGTTCCGAATACAGTCTTAATAAGTAGAGGGATTATAAGAAGTCCTGTTAGATCAAAGAGATATAACTCAAATACGAATTAAAATATTGTTTCCATTCCATTTAATATCTGATTGAAAATGACTATTTTAAAGCTACTTAACAATAAGTTTTATAAGTAATATGTATAAGAAAAGCTAAAAGAAAAGTATGTGCACTTACCAGGTGCAGGTAAATTCATCGTCTTGTGAAGCAAGCCGGTGGAACTGGTGTTAGCATATTGACATTGTTGATAATCGTCTTTGATTTGAGAACTAACTAATTCATCACAATCATGTATACATGCTGATTCACAATTCAGTGAATATATATTATTCGGTAATATGGTTACACAATCTACACAACAACGAAGTTCCGCATGTAGGCGTAAATGTCGTTCTAAAATATTCACTCGATCACTGCTAACTAAAGTTTTAATAAATGAAATACATAGAGATATAATAATATTGTATTAAAAATTCTAAGTCGTGAACAATAAAAAAAACTCATTAATAAACACTACTTGTTCCTAGTATTTCAGTGAGTGTCTAATTACTGTAGGAGGGTTTTGAAGAATGATAAATTTCAAAGTCCACACAACAAACTGATTTTAGTTAGACAACCAGTGAAATAACGGTCGTTTCTCTTCTACACACCAATGGGACATTAATTCGCTTAGGACGAGCAATGAACGACTGATCTGTTTATGCGATTCACGCGCCCTATGCTCGATACCCAGTTAGCACTACTCTACCAGGCTTCAACACAACTCAAATCAAGAACAGTTGATTCACCCGACCAGTAAGTGTGTCAGCTAACAATCAACAACCGACAATAAAGTAGGTACAAGGGTATGGAAATATAATTGACACATCAAATACTTGTCAGACTATTCACCAGTCTGTCTAGGAAAACAACCAACCACTTATTTCTCTCGCCCACACAACAGTCATAATATAAAACTGCAGTGGAACCTAAAGGTTTTGCGGCCGATCCCTGATGGAGTCTTTGATGTGTGTTGCTGAATAGTCGAATATTAGGATGAAATAGACGCTTAATGCTTCTGAATTTTCAGTGATTGGCTGACTAAGATCGGACAGTGATTGGTCAAAAGAAACTTTACAAAAATTAGTTTCATGATTAAATCTAGTAATTGATACAAATATTTTTCATAAACATAGTTCCCTTTATCATTTTGAAAAGAGCAAGAACAAGGATTCTAGCAGAATAGCATGAATTCATTTTTATGTCGTAGGTCCTCATCATCTGCTTACAACCCGTGATATTTAAAATTATAATTACATATTGGGTCTTAATCACTTACATGAAAGAGTATGGTTGGAAGTTATATTGAAGACATATTCGTATAGTATAGCAAGGGTGTAAATAAAATTAATATACCGAATAGTGTAAATATAAACCTTATGTGAAAGAACACTCTACAACATTGATTGTGACAACAGTTCAAACGGCTAGAAACAAATATTTTTGAAAAGACAATTAAAAATTTAGATTTCTTCTTCATATCATTTACGCATAATACTGGAACAAAGTGATAACGATAATTTTCATTAAAATTATCAAAGTTTAACTTGAAATGCAATATGTGCAACTTGGTTTGGTAAGGTCAGATTTTATTTTGATCTACTCAAATGTTAGTGAATATTTAAGTTCCTATTAAGAAACTGGTACAGATACATTCAAATGATCAAATTAAATAGAAGTATGTTTTTATTAAATTTCGATGTTTCTGAATTTTCATTTATTTATTTAAACACTTAAACATTAGTACAAGGAAGCACCAAATAGATATGCGCCACACAAATCATTCGATTTATGTGGGGGCTGGGATACTGCCCGGGTGCCCACACCGGAGCACGTGGATTACTTAAGGGGCCACACCCGGATCCTTCGACCTAAAGGTCTAATCCACATGGCAGTGGAGCGACCAACAATAGATTCATACGCCATTTGTTTCCCTAGGATCCTGGAGCCCATGTGCACCACTGGTTTGGAATAAGTGTTTGCCAACTCCCCTAGGTGGATCCTCCGTATCGACTAACATGGTTACAGCGCCGGATACTCGCTTTTCGTCCTCTCAATTACGTAAACAACACCTCCGCTACGAGAAGGAAGTGAGGAGGACTTCCCTAGCAGTGGTTGCATGCACGTGGCCACTTGAGAGCGTTTTGAGAGGGAGAGCAGACTTTCCCCACTCTCGGTCGTACCAGGGCATTTGAGGGCAATCTATAAACCACAGTACATAGGATTTTGATGTGTGGACGAGAATGATAATGATTGGTAGTTTTCTTAGTCAGACTTGCAGATAGCCTGACAGGCGTTAGATGAGTTATGTACTCTGCTATCCTTATTATTATTGGTTGTTGTTGGATTGTGTCGGATTGTTGTCGGTTTTTGATGTGGAAATATATTTACGTCCTAGTCAGGCTAATCACGTGTTCTTGATCTGAGTTGTGTTGAGATCCTGTAGAATAGACACTGGGAGGGAATCTAGTGTAGATATTTGTTTAAGGCAAATTAACATCCAATTCATAAAGACAAGGACACTCCGAGCGTTATAACATATTTAAAAGCTAACAGAAGTTGGTCAATTTGGTCGTTCAAATGATCTATTAGAAAACGTTGCATGTTCCATTGTACCTCAGTGATCTGTCCTCAGAAAAATAAATTAATACAGATATGATGAAAACTTATAAAAGCATCGATTTTGTTGTATATTAAGCTAAAATTATTGTAATACACGTATATGTCTTATTGAGACGAAACAATAACGGGATGCTTATTCAATTTAGTTACCAATGTTTTAATTTCTCTTTTACTAATAAAAACTTACTAAGACTGTAGCTGGCTTTACAAAATGGACAGTGCCAATTTTTGTCTGATGTTTTGGTTGTCAACATGAATTTCACATAAGAATCGGAAAAATACGCAGTAGTATATGGATCTAGGTTGAATTCAATTGATGATACACAATTTGTGCACACAGGTGATCTAACACTGAAGTATAATAAATGCATCGACAAAACTTTAAAAACAACACTTTCCAGTAAAGAAATTATAAGAAACTTCCAGAAACATATTTACTAAAATAATACTGACTAAATTATTGAATAACACTGTATACAACAATAAGCTTTTAAGGCCTTATAGTATAATTAGAAATAAATGTACCTTTCTACTAACATTGATTTTGAACTGGAAGACAAATTATTTAACAAGTGAATCAATATATCACTTTGATCTTGAGAAGCAAACCAAGAACTATTTGCAATTTTTAATCTAGGAATCTGTAAGTTAATAAACTGGAAGCTTGTCTTCGTCTAACCTCTTTGAGGCAAACTTTTTTTCTAGTACTTCATCGAGCAACGAGTTAGATGCTGGGAGTGTAGTGCATAAGTAGACTAACAACTTCGCCATACCTAAAATCCTACACTAAACGTCAGTACAGAGCACTTGGTGATACTTACACGGGGGGGTGATGCTTTAACTACATAGGTCATGCAACACTCCCATACCACTCACTTTTATCCGCAAAGCTCTAGTCGCAAAGTACAGTGGAGTGTACCAGTCGACAGCACAATGAACCTTTAATCAGGGTTATTATTGTTTTGGAAAGATACTTTGCTAAAGATTAGGAAAAATTTTAAACACCAATTTCGTCTACGATGACCCTAAGACAGTCAAAATATTAAGACAAAAGTCAACAATCTATCTAATGACCGAATACTATCTGAATAGTAAAGCTATCCTGATGTGAATAAAGCCATTAATAATAATGATAATAATAAGTCTTTGAATAGCATTTCATATTCAATAAATATGAAACTTGTCTTGACGACCGATTAGATTTTCGCTTATGGTGATTAAAAAGCACTACATTTTACCTACATCACAATATAACAGGAACACATCGTCTTTGACCATTATGTCGAGGGGTTTCAATCACTGGATTATATGTCTAAACTAGGCTTGATATAACAGCTTGTATTTAGACATGCCCCCAAATGCCCTCGTATGGCCGAGAGTGGGGTGGGTTCGCCCTCCCTCTCGAAATACTCTCACACGGCCACGCGTATACAGCCTCTGCCAGGGAAGTCCTACTCACTGCATTCTCGTGGCGGGGATGTTGTCTACGAAAATGAGAGGACGAAAAGCGAATGTCCGGCGCTATAACTGAATCCCAAATCAATGGTGCACATGGGCTCCAGTATCCTGAGGGAACAAATGGCGTATGAACCAATTTCTTGGTTACCGGCTACCATGGGACTGCATTTTCTCACGATGCTCCACTGCCTTGTGGACTAGACCTTCAGGTCAAAGGCTCGGGGTGTGGTCCCCTAAAAAAAACAACCTGCTTCGGTCTGGGCACCCGGGCAGTATCTCAGCCCACACACTAAAACATGATGAACTATTTACTTATGGAAAATATTCCTTTTGCTCCGATTAACAATGAAATGACTCGCACTATTACTATTATTATTATTATTATTATTATTATTATTATTATTATTATTATTTACTACGTCATTTATTCACTCCCTTTTATTCCTACTCTATCTATCCTTATTTTTCGACTTATACAGCAGCTCGCCTCTAGTAGACATTCGGATCTATCTAAACGTTCTCGAGTCACTGTCTGGTTGAAACTTGTATGCTACCACCGAATACAAGTACTGAAACAGTTTTTCTGAAACCACGTGCACCATTCAAACTGGCTGCCTTCAACGTTCGCACACTTATGCAGGTCGGACAACAGATAAGACTGGCTATCTCTTTGGAAAGTCTTAATATTGACGTCTGTTGTTTATCCGAGACCCGTATTCAAGAATTTGGTGAAGTACTACAAGTTCGCTTTGAAAAGCTTGTTTTACATGCGTTTATTCGGGGACCCTGTGGCATCTTCGTCTGGTCTTGCTGGCGTTGGTGTCACACTAAGCGCTAGAGCTGGGGCAGCACTAATCGACTGGATCCCCATTAACAGTCGGTTATGTGCTGTTAGATTAGAAAGTTCCATCAAAATGAGAAGAAATCGGCGTGAGAAACGATGTCTTTTCGTCGTCTTCGCCTATGCTCCGACAGATTGCAGCCCGGACGCAATCAAGGATGAATTTTACCACCAGTTAACTGTTCTTCTCCAAAAAGTGCGTTCGACAGATATTGTAGTACTAGCCGGAGACTTGAATGTTCAGGTCGGGCGTCTGGCACAGAAGAGAGTCGTTTAGGTGGCCGATGGGGACTTGTTGGTCGCAGGACAGATAACGGGGACCGTCTACTGCAGCTGTGCACAGACCACAACCTGTTTCTGGCTAGAACTAACTTCCGGCACAGTCTCGACAATCAGTCTTCGCTTATCGATAGTCTATCTATATTTACTATGTACCTATGTACCTATCTGGAATCTGATCATGCCCTGGTCTGCGCCAATCTTACCTTACTTTTCAATGGACAACGAAGTGACCGCCACCAAAAACTTTGGTGTTAGCAAGCTGGCTGCAACTTCTGTTGCTAGTAAGTATCGAACTGAGCTAGCTTCTAGGCTAGATACCATTCCACCGAAAAGTATAGATGAGCATTGGTTGCAATTGCATGACGCCATGAAAATGGCGGGTCAAGTCAGTTGTGGGTTCGCGAAACGTCCCGCTTATAAGCACTGGGTTTCTTCTGGTTCCTTACAACTCATTGAAGCCCGTCGGTCTACTCCGGGTGACCATGAGCTTGACCACAGACGAAGGATGTTACGTAATGAAATTGAGCAAAGCTTGCGTAAGGACCGAGAAGCCTGGTGGTCGGGGCGTGCTAACGAGCTGGGAGCAGCAGCTGCATCTGGTAATTACCGGAAGCTTTTCCAACTCATCTGAGCCACTGGCAGCAAGAAGTCTGGTGTGAGCGAAACAATCTGCGAGGATGACGGAACGCCAATCACTAACATTCATCGACGTCTTGGACGATGGGCAGAGTTTTCCAAAGAGCAGTTCAACTGGCCTTTTGCTCTGGCAACATCGGTCAGACTGTCCTGCCCTCCATGGCCGGTGACGACTGATCCACCAAATGAGGCGATAGTCCGCAATGAACTCAAACTCTTGAAACGTTACAAATCACCAGGCCCAGACGACATACCTCCGGCTGTTTTTAAAGATGGTGGTGACTTTCTGACTAAAGAACTGACGACGTTGTTTACAAAGGTCTGGGAACTAGAGAGTGTACCAACGTCATGAAATGAGTCGATAGTTGTCCCTATCTTTAAAAAGGGTTCACGTTGTTCATGTGACAACTATCGGGGGATAAGTCTATTTCCGATTGCGTCCAAGCTATAGGCTTCTGTTATACTTCATAGGTTGTTCAAAACCCGAGAAAGATTGACTCGCGAGGAGCAGGCTGGGTTTCATTTTGGTCGAGGATGTATTGATCATATATTCACCCTCCGCCAAATGGTAGAACACCGCCATACTTATCAAAGGCCAACAATCGTAGTGTTTCTTGATATCAGGGCTGCCTTCGATTCGTTGGATAGGACTGTTCTCTGGGATTGTCTATTGAAGAAGGGTGTGCCTGAGAAGTTTGTTAACATCCTAAAAGCCCTATATACAAACACTTCAGGCAGAGTGAGGGCATACAACCACCTCTCTCCATTGTTCCATTGAAGCAGCGGAGTTAGGCAGGGTCGCCCAATCTCACCATTCCTCTTCAACTTTTCCGTCGTTGACATTCTGGAAACAGCTCTGGCGGATGTAAATAATGGTGGTGTGGATCTGTTGCCTGGAGAAAGACTTCTCAACCTTGAGTACGCGGATGATATTGTCTTACTGTTCGAGAATGCCCAAGCTATGCAATCCGCACTTAATCAGTTGGCAATCAGTGTCCGTAGGTACGGTATGTGCTTTCCACCTTCGAAGCGCAAAGTATTTTTATAAGACTGGCAGAACCGTGATCCTGCACTCACCCTGGACAGTGAGCGGATAGAAACAGTCGAGAAGTTCGTGTATCTAGGTAGCTGTGTAAGTGCTGGTGTTGGCTTGAGTATAAAGATTAATTTACATATAGTGAAAGCTAGGTCGGCTTTTGCGAACTTGACCATCTTTGGCTCCTTCGTGATGTCAGTCTGGCTGTAAAAGGTCGGATCTACAACGAGTCAGTGAGAACAATTTTGCTCTATGCTTGTGAAACCTGGCCTCTCCGAGTTGAGGATGTTAGACGACTCCCTGTGTTTGATCATCGTTGTCTCCGAAGGATTGCTGACATTCAGTGGCAACACCATGTTAGTAATGCCGAGGTTCGGCATCGTGTGTTCGGGCACAGAGACGATAATGAAATTGGTGTCACCATCTTGAAACACCGACTTCGGTGGCTTGGACATGTTCTACGAATGTCATCCCGGAGAATTCCTCTTCGTGCATTATTTGCCGAGTCTGGGACTGGTTGGAAAGCACGGAGAGGTGGTCAGTATATGACATGGTGTCGTGGTATGAAAGAAAGCTGGAAAGGGCTGGCTTGTGTTGGTCTTTCAAGACTCCTTGTCGGGGGTCCGAGAGATGGTGTAACACAGTGGCTAGAGACGTTATCAGATATGGCTCAGAATAGAAGCCAGTGGCGATCCTGCTGTAACCTTCTTTTACTTTCTTCATAAAAAGTGGTTGTATCTTCCTTAACTGAAAGATTTCTCCTGATTGCACTTTTCCATTTTTCCCATTATTGTTCTCTTTCACTCTTTTTTTTGTAACTCCCTACGTTCATTACCTTCTTTTTTCTCTTTAAATTCTCATTGTTTTGTGTGGCGCATATATATTTGATGCCCCCTTGTACCAATATTTATGTGTTCAAATAAATAAATAATATGTCTAACTTATGCAGCTAGTGCGACCAAACACTTAGTATACAAAAACTCAAACACGATTACTGGATCCTATTAGCATTTAACACCTATTATTCAACAAAAGGTCAATTACTGATGCTACACTTGCGATACAACAATATTCATTAAAAGAGTGGCTGTTAGGGAATAAACTAAACGTCAAATTATTATGCTTATATGGCTGCAAACAATGTTTTTGATAAAAACTAGAAATTTTAACTTCACAAATACTCAAAAAATAAAGTGTGACAATGAATAATGGACTGATTACTGTATGACATGATAAAATTATGGGAGTACTGAATTAAGGAAGTTACAATAATCCCTAATATCGTACACACTGTTTTACAATCTACCATAAAATTTGTTAAATTTGTACTTATAATCCAAACAGAAATAATAATACTAAAAGTATTACCGAATTCACACTTACTATGAATCAACATCCTTTAGCTGGTTCAAACTATCCAAACAATTAGCCATATGAGATTCATTCAGATATGGAGTAGAATTTGACGGAATTGTTTGTGAATTATTATTATTATTATTATTATTATTATTATTATTATTATTATTATTATTATTATTACTGATATAATGTAATTGGACCAACGACCAATGACCTCCTTTATGAGTTGTTAGAATGAATTGTGGCAGGTTTGTGTGAGCTAAACGATTTACAACCAAACGTTGCACCTTCACAGGAAGACTATGTAATAATATGGTAGGTAGAGAACCGTAATCAAGACAACATACACAATATAATGGTAATGTATCATTACCTACATAAAAACAGAAAAATGTTTAATTAATTAATTTATTCATATATATTACCTTCCAGCGAATCAAAAAAATTAATTTCATCCATAATGAATAATCATTCAATGAAAGGGACTGATTACATGCGTGTCT
This sequence comes from Schistosoma spindalis, assembly GCA_946903255.1. Classification (NCBI taxonomy): domain Eukaryota; kingdom Metazoa; phylum Platyhelminthes; class Trematoda; order Strigeidida; family Schistosomatidae; genus Schistosoma; species Schistosoma spindalis. The sequence goes on along the minus strand of OX336417.1, from coordinate 25,873,348 downwards.
CCCCAATGAAACCTACAAATGGAAAGCAAAAAAATACAGATCTTAATAAAATCGAAAATTTGAACAAGTATGACCTGGAAAATTTTATAATTCATAGTATCATTATTAACAGTGATAGATTTTATGATTTTTGTAATCATGATTGTTAAATGTTCAATATGTAGGCATCAAGATAATAAGAAAATGAACATTTTTCGTCATAGTACAGAAAACTTTTCAATGAGTATTCGTTTACTCGACTACACAATAAGTTATCCTTGTGGAAACCATTCCTTGAATAAATTCAGTTAGGCGACAGATGCACTCTGTATTGAATGGAATGGCATTACATACCAATTGATTAGTATCAGGATTAAAAATGGGAGAACATAGTTTACCTTCCAATGACAAAAAAGTGGCCACATATATATCATTAAGTTATTGATAATTCAAGTTAAAGTCGAAACAAGGTTCATGACATTTGATTATGATTATACTTGAAGGTCCCTTGTTCCTCAGTAATATCGTGACTATGACTTGATAATGACACTGTGCACCATCGAAATATATATTAAGGAGAACATGATTGATATTACGAGATTTGCCGACTGAATTAGTATTTCATTGGTCCAAACAAGATGCTAATTAGTAATTACTCTGGATTAGTGAAATGTTGGAATAACCGGATGATCTATAACATCCAGATAGTCACTAAATATTAATCAGGAAATTAAATAAAACAACTAGAAATCAGGTGGGTTGTCTTACCAACTGACCCTCTATCATGGCTCTACACGGATACACATGCCTTAAATCCAAAATATGTTAATATATATAGCCTAACGTGACAAGTCTACGGAACTACTGTGGGACATCGTATAAGCACTTATGAAAATAACCCTGTATTCTTGATTCTCCTTCCCAACGTTCACTTTCAAGCTCAAATATACTTACAAGACCAGGTGCAATGAACACATAATTTGGCAAATCAATTTTCGGATACTGGAAAGGCTTACACTATGACTGAACAAAGGATATTAGGGTATTTTATCATGATATTCACTCAATAACACTGAACATTGAAAGAACATACGGGAAGCAATTAAACCTTGCTTATCGCATAAGTCAGTTTGTTGTAGTTTCCTGAAACATTTACTAACCACAAACAGAGCTGCTGGTATTCAACTTGATAAAATGATGTTTTACTCAAACATAGGTGCAGTATCTAATTGTTTTGGCCAACAATATACCTTGACTTTTTATTTAACACCTATATCCAGTGGACCGAGACGATGCGAAAATGATCTGTTTTCCCTATTTCTGCCAGAACTTATGTCTCTTTGGCTTACTATTAATATTTAACCACTGAATACTACTGTTGGATTCTATGTATTTTGTGGTCAACCTACTGAAGCAGGATCAATTTACATCATAAAACATTTGTACTCTATCAGGTTGTTCTTTCATCCTAATTCCTGAGATGAAATTTATTTTGATGGTTAGCAAACTCACCACTAGCACACTTTGAGTGATTTTTAGTTTATTAATTATTGTAAAACCTGGATGTTCGTGTAGATTAATGGAGGGCTGAATACTATTTTCACTAAATCAACCCTTATTATGTTCAAAGTGGAATTGTTATCTCACTGAAACGAATGATCTATAAATTTACCACAAACTTCACAAGATTTATAATGCTAACTTATGTTTGTGCTTTCCGCAGATATATTATATTTGTTCGGTTTAAGAGTATCTCATTTATGATGGACGATAAACGAACATAAAGGTGAATAATTCTTTTGAGAACTCAACAGATCGAACAGACTCTGTACAGGTATTATAACATACATTTATATTAGACTACTAGTATGCTAAAGAGGTTTGCATAATTTCAAAGACGCGAAGAGATAGAAGTTTTGCAGAAACGTGTAACAGAATGTATTGAAAATACTGAAGACATAGTATTGTTAATGTAACTGATGCTGATTTATAAGGTAAAGAATGGTAGTGAATAGACCAACCTAGGAACTATTGTAAATATTGAAATGGACACTAGATTGGGGAGAAGTGGGGCCAAAAATACATCAATACAATGCGTTTTACATGTATTGCAGTTTCAATCGGCTCAAACTGTTCCCTAGAGTTTTGTTTAGTGCTTAAATTTCATTTTATCATAAAGCTGTTAAATATAGATCACGAAAACAGGTTTGCGTTGATTTTATGTATTGTATATATTGGTTAGCTACTAAGCAATGTAACATTGCATGAGATTTCTTTATGATTATTGTGTAAACTTTAAGTAAGTGGTAATTACTTTATTTTTAAGTTTAGATATTATATATATATATTGCCATTTGACTAAACTGAAATTCTGCTATTGATTCTTTTTTTTCATTAAAGGCACCGAAAATGAACTAAATATCAAGAGTGACATATATTAGAAATAAACAGCTTTGAGAATGACTGATCCTCCATGAACTAATAAGACCCCTCAGTATACCACAAAGCAGGAGCGTAAAACCAGGATAGCACGGAACATTCACATAACCCAGATATTTCGTCCCAGTTTTACTCAAAATATTGAGTAATATAAATGGAAAATTCTAATAATTAAAGCTGAGCTGAGAGAAGCATCATATACGACTAGAAAACATGGCTAACTTTAGGAACTTATTTTTTTCAACTAAGAAACTGACATTATGCATAAAAAAGACACTTATACATGTAAACACAAACATACAATGGACAAACGAAATAAAACTCCAAATAGCAGAATTCTATTTTATTTCATAATAAAAAGTGTGAAGAAAAAAGAAAACAGATGATACATTGATCTAGTTAGAGAGTTTGTAACAAAACATTCTGTACAATCTACCAATATACAGAATAACCACCTTGCGGATCGACTAACAATTTCAGACTTTCTAATCGCCCAGCCATAAGACAATTATTTAGTTCATGAATTAATTTTTTTCTGTAATGAGATGATGAAACTTTGTAGTTTTGAGGACAACAAGATGTAAGCTTCTTGAGAACAGAAGAACTAAATCCAGTTGAATATATATGCTCACAGAATGATTGATTTATCGATGGTATGGGAATTCGATATCCAGTAGTTACATCTATAATTTCAATAAGATTTACGGCATTACATTCTTCAGATGTTTCGTATGAATTCGAATCAAGATTATTTTTGATATAGTAAACAAGTAGTAAATCAGGTTCGTCAGGAGGGAAGAAAGGAGCAAGTACTGGAGAAGAACTGTTATGTGTACATTTTTTTTCATGAAGCATACTATTAAGTGGAATCTATAAAAAAAATAACACTAGTAAAATAAGTTGTAATAAGCTTAATTTAAACTACTTCAATAACAAACCACGTTTGTACTGCCATTTTAATTTCTCATAAAGGTTATTTTCATGTTACTAAGTAAGATAAGTAGTCTTTTATGGATTACTTTGTAAAGTAATCGGATAACAATAACAATGTCGGTCATTGTACGTATTCCATCAAATTAATTCCTTTACTCGGTAAACTACACTTGGCTTTAATATTTTCAACCTTACTTCCTCAGTAAACAACTAATAACTTCAGAACTGAACTCAAGTAATAATGCACTAGGGTCCTTACTAGTTGATGATTACATATTCAATAAAAGACAAATCAAAGGATATATATAAATTTCACAAATCCAACTCTTATTTGATAGACTGGATCACAATATCAAAATAGTCAATGTTTAAACTTAACTAATGCACTTTGCGTCGTATACGAATTCCTCCTAAAGATCTACTCGACGGTCTATGTATCCAGGTTGTTAGAATTCCACAATAAAAAAATCAATAAGCATTATTTATTTATAACACAACTAGTCAAATGATTGAATTAAATTTAACAAACCAAGTGAAAAATTTTTAAAATATATATGTAGGGCTTAGTTACAACGAAAAAGATTTATTATTTTACATCATGTCGTAGTATTACTTACATCAAATACAACCTCTTCCAAATGTGCAAACACACGACGTTGTGTTTTTTCACTTATTCTGCTAAATTTTGAATTCACATCACTGATAACAGTTTGTACATTAGGTGCTATATACTCTTCCCATTCTGTAAGATCAAATGAAGTGTGACACTGACCAGAAAGTCGATGAACTAATAAATCTTCAGGAGATGAATTTGAATCTAAACTATCTGGACTAGTCAACATGGCTGCAGTTTCATCATCATCTGAACTACCATGTAATGAAGATATGGAGGAATTATTTCCATTGAAATCACTATCATCATCACCTACAGGATCATTTTGATAGGTAGAATACATTAAATCTGATGAATTAATTAAACAATCCATTTTAGTAGTATTACGTGATACTAATGTCTAAATGCGAACAAAAAACAAACAGAAAGAGTAAACAAAAGGGTGTAGAGAAAGAGCGTATAGAGAGTAAAAAATATAAAATATAAGATATATATTTTGAAAAAGAACGGAGATTATGGTCACCAAATAGATTTCGATTATCCTAACAACAAAAGTCGTTAATGGTCGTTAGTTTGGGGAATTATTATTAATCAGCTAAACATACTACTCTTTAATAATAAACTGAATTTAATTCGGTTATTTATTTACTCCAAAGAAGTGGCTTACATTAAGTCACTAAATTTCATAAATAAAACTTTTCTACTCATTGGGATAAAACAAAAATATATTTATTATTAACTTTCCACCCAATCCTTAATTTATTGAAACTATTAAATCCAATCTTGACATTGATACCTATACTACTCTTCGTTAGTCAGTAGTAGAATTACAATATAAAGTTAACTTACAGAAAGAAAGGTGGATCAGACGTACTTCAAATATTCTGACTCGACATTATCTTTGGTACAATTACTTCCGTACGACATCGAAAAATATTTTACTAAGAATACCTAAAGAGGAACAGTCTTCTAAATAGTCACCAGAATTAAAAATATATAAGTAAACAAAATATCATAGCAATCGGCTTGTTAAAAACGATTAGTTAACCGTCTCAGCTCATTTGTTCATTTACTTCCATTAATACAATATCAGAATGAATTGTTACTTCATTAAACCGCAAAACTGAACCATGGATGACAAATGAGACGAAACTAAACAAACTGGATAGCAAAAAAATATTAGTCCAAGAACAATACTCACATACATATGCAACTTTAAAAGGTTCTATCATCATGAAAAGTACTTTTCATGAGGAATATAAATTTTACCAGAATGCATATTTGTGGAGATTGTAGTATTTTCAGGGTTGAATTCACGGGTCAATCTAAGTTAGATCACCATGTATTCACTAGTGAATAGCTTCAAGATAGATTTCTTGGTGTTCAAGTAAGAAGGCGTGAGCAGTGGAATAGAATCCATGTCGGGTGTGAGGTAGATAATGAATGGAGGGTTGGGAAAGATCATGGATCGATTGCAGTTGGATATTAATACCATTGGATACCGGATCAGTGGTCTAGAGCTTGCGCGTTCGTGCGTGAGACTGAATATCATGGGCTCGACTTTCACGTGCGGGATCGATAATGCGCACTACTGGAGAGTGTCGTACTTGAGCGAGACGGCCGTCCAGTGCCCTTAGGTTGACTCACGAATTCAACTTTGAGATTAATTTATCTACCTGAATAAGTATGATAAATCAGTTCCAAGAGAAACATATTTTCCAAATGATTTAAGTGGCTCTAAATAATATTTATAGGGTTTTTGGCATAATTATAACTTGTATAGGCAACATGGAGTTCGAAAAATACTCTACTGTGTACTTTATTTCATTCATCTTATAACATCTTATAGGAATCGAATATCTTGAGTTTGTGGTATGTAAATGAATAGACAATTAATATTATATTCGAAGAAAAAAAACTGGTGAAAGAAAAAATATATATATATGGTGAGAAAATATATATGAATGTAGTGAGTGTTTCAGATATCCTAACAATTTATTTTAACCATGTGATTTCTTAACTTTGCAATAACTAATCAAAGCATCAATTAGCATTGAACAAGTGAGTGATTTTACTTTTGCAAACAAAATTAAATACACTTGCTAATGAGCATACTATTTCTCAAGCTTCTCAGAAGAACTGCTCGAAAACAATCCATACGAATATGAAACTGCACTTATGGAACTTAAAAAATTATACACTCACCCAATGCAAATAAGAAGCTCGAATATCTTGCAACATTGCAAGATATGTCAGCAGAATACATGAAAAGAAACATGAACGTCTGGATAACAGTGACGGGACCCAAGTGTCTGGAAGTATCCTACTTTTTACGTAAAGCTTTGATGAATGAATATCGTAAGAATATTTTTCTCCAGAACAGTCGTGGTATATCCTTTCAGCACCATCCGGCTAGAACAAATAATTGTCAGAAATATTTTGAAAAATGATATTTTGGAAACAAATCTTAAATAAGTATTAGTGGTTTAAGTCTGCCATCCCAAGACTTTCACGATCAGTATATGGGTGGTATCCTCTTGCTGTAAGACGTAGATGCATCCATTCGCTATCATCCTCCAAATCTGGAGGCTTTATTATTTAATGTTTTTCTTCCCTTTTCTATCTTTCCATGAGCACATGTCAGTTAGAATTCCGATCGATAAATGATGAACAATGATATATTTCGTCTGTACCTGATAATTGTTCACGAGACTGTGTAATTGGTACCATCCCTCAAATAAAATGAGATCAAAAGACAATAAAACTAACCGGGAAACAAAGGGATTTCGAGCTAACTAAAATAAAAAAACTTAAGATCCGACCATTAGTTTTAACCCTTGCATTCCATTTTATATCCTATGATATCATTCTTTATTTTCCAGCAGTGCCTTTTATTCGCACCATGAACCCTTCTCTTATGTCTTCAACTTCTACTTACACCACCAATATTGATTATTCGAGTTCACACAATGCTATCCCAAGTCTCCTGAAATCATGTTTTTGAAATCAAGCTTCAAACTACGTATTGTGGCTTTAAATATCTGAACTCTATGTCGAATCTGGCAAAAAATGTCACTAAAACCCAAGAATCTCTTGCTATCGATGTAAGGATCTTGTGAAGTCTTTAACTCATGGTCTGAACCACATGGTTTTGACCCACACGATAAACACAATCAGAAATTAGAGACTTTATGTGAGATGGTTCAGAATCATCCACAATGGCGTAGATGTATACACTCTCCATTTTGTTACATCCATCTCATCCTGCTAATGTGAAAACTTGAGTTAATCCAAACCCGTACCGGACTCCATGTTGGTGATGACCAACTGACTGTTTTATCTATATATAGTTTATATTAATAATGATACTATTATTTAAGCTTTCTCTGTACCAAACTAAACTGTATCGACTTCAACTAGTAAGCACTAATTTTAGATCCTACGTCGTCAGAATAGCTTCAACAATAATCGTACAAAGTTTGATGTAATGACCCACCAGAAATGTATAACAACATAGCAAATACAACTGTAGAAACTGGAGTAGTTTCCAAATTATGTTAGTAGTAAGACCTTAAATGAAAATATGATTTAGACTTGTTGGAGGAAACATAAGACCGAACTTACAAGTAGATTTGAGTGATTATCCGGCCATGTTGAAGCATCACTAACCAAATAAACATTCACTGAATCTTGGGAAAAAATGCATTTAGAAGAATTTAAACTAGATATTACTAAGGAGTTATGTTTTTCTTGACACAGTTTGTTCTCATCTGGCCACGAATAGCACGTTGAACAATAATTATGTGTGATAAGAGGAGGTTTATAAATCAATGATTCAGGGTAATTTCCGATTGATGTGGATGTGCCCTGAGTACATTAAAAAGAGAATTCACAAAATCCAAATATTTAGAAATAAAGTGATTTTAACAACAGAATTTTGATGAAATCGACCTATGATGCAAAATTTAATTTAAGGACTTGTTACAACTACTACAATTAGTTGACATAACCATAACACTGGTTCTGATGTTTCAGGTGAAAGGTGTGTCACTAAAATACTACCTATAAAAAAATGATATCCAGGAAATATAGAATAGTTATCTCACTATCACTAGATACTTCTTAGGTAGGTTTAAATCGACAATATTACATGATATCAATATTATAGCATAAATATGGAAGGTTGTGATCTGGTTCAATGGCTGGATGGTATTGGATTGAAGTTTCATTTTGATCGTCAATGTCTACTACTGATAAATTCTAAACTAGTATTGGAAGGTTGTTCAGAATTCGCAGCTAATACGAATCCTAAATGAAAACTATCCAAACTCAAAGATATACCAGAAATTACGAAGAGGTTATTTTGCAATCCTAGGATTCGTCATTTAGCAGGACTACTGACAGGATCGAATTTTTCAAACTTTTCTTGATTTCATTCACACTAGAAAAGCCGTGAGAGTTTTTATTAGTGGAAAACTGAAAATACGGTTAATAATAATACCTTGGGTAATGTGCAAAAGGAAAAATCACCAGAATTAGTAGAAGGTTTGAAAGAACAGGACATGATTTTAACTTGTGCATCTGGATTGGCCCACGCAATTCGTAAATGTCCAGTATTAGGAGAAACACCAACATGAATCCTTCCAATCGGCAAACCAGTCGAAGTGAAACAAGAGCCGTCACAAAGATCTGCGTTATCTGAACAAGGATTTCCGTCAAATGAACTTAAACATGGCGGTACGAAATGGGAAGTGCACTGATATGAAATCTTCTGGAACTTCAAAGAATTTCTGTTACTTCTTATTGGGATGGGGGATTCTTGAGCAAGAGATATGTCGATATTAAGAGGTAGAACATGCGAATGAATACTGCAATTGGATTTATTAGATAAGCGATCATGAGCAGATGATGCCTCAGAACAGATATCACAATCTAAATCTGGCATAAGACCAAACGCAGCAACAAACCCGCTGCCGTCATTCTAGGTATTAAAAACAGGGAAAAGGAAATGTTGCATAGAAAATATTTATCACGTTAGAGTTCCTTTCAACGCTGTTCTGAACTTGTAATTGGTGAAAACTTTTAACACCTATCGAGACAAGGCAGTTTATGGCGACCAACATTAAACGAGAAACTGCAGTTATTTGCTGATTGTATGAAATCAAACACTTTTAAATACGAGACAGATTTGATGTCACCAAAGAGAAAAAGTAAGCATGTTCAGCTACATGGATCGAGTTCTTTAAAGTCATTGACAAGAAAACATTAAAATCTTAATTAACTTCTAAGCATACTACATTCCCAAGACTTAAGCCCTCCAATAGAAAATGTTGTTTACTTCGGAATCCTTTCAATTCTTTGCATGCTTTCCCTGTGTTGTTGTAGGCTGTAGTAGAAGTGACTATTAAAGCACGTTTCCTTTCTGATAAACAAAATGACATTATGAACAGCTTTAGTAGTGGCACACCATAAGAGTCAAGCTAGTATTTTCAATGCATATTGAAGTTTCCTAAGCTATAAAATCAGTATGTATGAAACCTCCCAGAAAAGTAAGATAATACACACACAACAATTAGATATTTGAAATCAGATTAGGCACTAATACATGTCAGCTCCTAGGAAACATTTACTTTTAAAGGGATAAGACCATATCAAATAAACTTTCATTATTATTAACGACGTTTGAAAGACTAGATTTAACCACAAACTTCGGTAAGTTATGTATTATTTATACACCTCACGATCATAAAAATCCTCCAAATAGGAAAACAATCCATGAAATAACTCAAAGTGTGTAACTACAAACCAAAATACAGGTCCCATAAAGCAGATGGCCCTAACGGACATGAATTTATGTAACAACTTTCTGTAACCTATCCCCTAAGAAGTGTCCATGTAAAGGCCGATAACTATGTAAGACGACCTGTAGCGATTAAAATAAAAAGCCATTACTGAATAAAATGAGCATAAATCATTATGGGTAAATCCCCGTCTTAATTTAAAAACTGAAAAGATTACATCAGCTGTGAGAGTGCTTACGTTACATGCAAGAAGTAAAAAGGAGTTGGAAACCGCGAGGGACTGTACAAACCTAACACACGGAACGTTATGAAGATCTGGGCAGTAACTTGTTCTTAAGAATTTTCTCTCACTATACAGAGCAAGCTTCGGGCCAAGATTTCCGGTAGAACGTGGTGGAAAGAGCCAAAACCTAATTACATGGTGTTTGAAATCATTTTTGTATGAAATCAAGAAGCAACCATCTGCTGAAAAACCAAGAAATATATCGTCTAGTGCGTCCTGAGGCAATATCTGTCGTAAGTGATAAGGTTTCAGACCACAACTGAGATCCATAGATGGAACGCTGTGAATTGAAGTTAGTTCTCTGTTTTGAAGCCATCTGATCATTATTTAACCTAAAATCGTCAAAACATTATGAAAGCATATCGGTATAAGAATAATAAAAAAGTAAAAGGTTTTCGACAATCATTTATTCGGCTAAAATTGACCTCATGCGCAAAGTTACTGCCAAAACTAGTCCGGATATTGTTCATTATACTTAGAAGTCGATACAACGTCCTTTACGTTCCCAATCCCCATATCGCGTTGGTTCTGGGCCACGAGGTCCTCCTCTCTCACCGCTTTCAGGATTTATATAACCTGAGAGGCTCTCAGACATATCTGGGTTTGAAATATCCCCTTCATTTTTTTGGGAGTCAGAAGTATTCAAGTTTCCTGTTAATAAAAATAAATAAAGTTTATTATACCAACGTGTCACAGCCCATTTGGTGAGGTAACGTCCTCCGAATAAGGATTTGGATTTAGAACCAGAATTTCGAAAACACAGACGACCAATGTACTTATGATAATTCATTGGGTTCAAGCAAAAACCTATAGAATTTAGTTGCAATCAAGAAAATGAAAATGTGGTTAACATAACCAAACAAGAAAAAAACATCACCTTATAGAAAAAAACACCTGAGATATATGCAGAGAAGACATGACATTTTTAAAGCTACACTATATCATAGAGGTCCGTACTAGTGCTGACAAATGTTCCGACAAGGTCATCAAGTTTTGTACCCTAGTCAAGGTAATATCTTCAGTTTCAATAACGATCCTTTGTCGCGGCTAGTAAGTCAAATAAATTTAATTCCATAATCCAGACATCTCAGGATTTAACGGAATTTACGATTCTATGCGACACGGTAACATAGTCCAAACTATTTTTCTCAAGTATCCGAACCAGTATGCTAGTAGGACCAACAGGTAGTTATGCAGGATCTGTATCTTTACATGCTTAAATTTAAAGCTAATGATTGGATCCTTCTAATACCTAGTAAATTGTGTTTGGAAAAGTCGCGTATTGAACAGTATCGTGATTGGTTCCTAAATATTGTCCTTGAGTTATGACAGCATTCATGTATGTAACCCATAAGGGCCATGTGACGGACTAGGTCTAAGGGTAATGAGCAAGTGAAGACCAACTTCCTCAGTCACATACACTGATCTTATAGCTTATATTTTAGTAGTGTGGTTATTGGAAGAGTTGATAACTACCTGCAGAGTAGACATAGTTTTCGAGTGGAATTAATAAAGCGTAATTACGTCAACACCTTCATTGAATTGCTGGTTATCACGCATTGATGGTCGTTATTAAGAAGTATGTAGATAAGTTTATCGTAGTACTTTAGTAACAACATAATAACACTGAACCATCATAACAAATCATACTGGAAGTAGAACCCATAAGTGTTGAATTCTTGGCAGCAGATCATGAAGGTCAACGAAAGCCAATTACAGAACATCGTCGAGAATTCATGGCTTAGTGTGTTTACTTCAGATACCTCTTTCACCTTCATAACTAATATATTATTCTATCACCAGCTCGAATGTGCTATTCAATGATTCCCATAAACAATGCGGCTTGCTGCCACGAAGGGCCAGTCAGAATATACAGCGAGGTGTAAGATTTCATAAATAAGGCAGTAACATCACGATCATTCAGTAATATACTCAGGGTATGAGTCTTGTGAGACAGATATACGTACTAAGCTTAACCTAGCTCTAGATTAGATAGTACCACCGGATTTAAAACAGGTGTGGAGAGTCCCTCGATAAGAACCACAACATATTTCACCTGGCAGATAATACGAAGAATTTCACCAAGACCTTTGCATTTCAAGTATTGTTTTATGTCTGAGATTAATGGACTGCAATTAAAATCTGCTATCAACATCTCATGGACTTCTTATCTACTACGTCATAAGTGGCAAATACAGATCCAACAAGTATATAAGTGACTGTTTCATTTATGTATTATTTACCATTGTCTCTCAGCTCATGCCGTTTGGGATTACTGACTTCCCTTGCAACAACGTGAACTGGTTGTTGTCGTCTCATCTCAGTGAAATTGAAATGCATTCTCTGCTCACTGGGAACGTTTTCTATTAAAAACAACATTCATTGTTCCCACATTCTCCATCGTTGGGGTTTCCTCCACGTTAAATATTGAACATCTGATTTCCCAGTTGTCTCGTGTTCAGCTTTGGGCACTGTGTGGTTAGAGTCCAATGCCACTACAGATGTATCTACATACGATTTTTTCTTGCTTTAATGTGTTGTAGAAGGGTCAGATTATCTGTGAAGTTCAAGTCCTCTAGTTGCATCCAACCCGTCGATTGTATTCCGTCCCTCCCCTGAAATGTATGAGTTTTCATAATCCAGTAAACCACTGGAGGAAAAGGAAAGATAAATAGTATGTGGCTTTGTTTGACTTCAATTCTCACTTGGGATACGTCTGTCAGCTGTCCTCCATGCACGACTTTGCATTGCAGTCCGCCGTACGCGTTCTGGGTGATGTCTAAGCTTAACAAGTGCAGGATCATGTATTTTGGAAAATATCCATAGGATTTACAAATTTACTTGAATAAAAAATGAGTTCAAACACAAAAATCAGTTCACGATCTAGGTATTATTCACGCAGGAAGCCTATAGTTTGAAGAACATGCCTCCTCCATCATTTCCAAATCTACATAATGAAAACTTTCTTTATAACGGAGGCTAACCTTACTCTCTACAACATATGTATACTACATTCCCTTGAATACTGCTTTTTTACTTTCTCTAATACGAATGCCACGGACAAGATAAGTGTAGAAGATGTACAAAGACGCTTTACACGTCGATTTCTAGGGTGAACCTGCACTCTCGACTACATAGGTAGGTTCAAGCACCTCGTCCTAGAACCTTAATGATATCGTCTGTTAGGAACAATCTAATATTTATATACAAAGCGATATATGGTCTCTCATTTCTTACCTCCTGCCGAACCATGATCCATAACCCAGTCAACAGACTCAGAAACAACGCATATACAGCAAAACACCGAAAACCAAAACATTGTCAGTTTTCTACAGTGCGGTATTGTTTATCGTGAAATATGTTGCCAATACCAATCCGAAACTGTCACTCTACAATCAAGTTCAAATAATAACCCTATTTTTGACACTGTAGAGCTCCACTAAATATTTCCTGAGCTTTTGTACACCAATTAGGCACTTCATTATGGACCGCCTTAAATCTAGACCTATCATGAATATGACAGACTCCCATAATCATCAATATGAATATAAGTGAACGATAGAACACATGATTTGCCCTCTTCCACCATTCATTGATTAATAGTGATGTCCCAATGCTCCTACTCCTCACTTTCAAATTTCGAATCTCTCTAATGGATAAAATCGTATTGTTCTTGCTAACTGTCATGTAATTTGTATCTGGCACAAGTAGACAAATAACTGGCTAGTCTCATGAATTCTGATCAACTATGGCCGATCATAAGAAGTTCCATTTGACCTAAATACTTGTGAGCCGCTCAGTATTTCGTTCTGTTTTGTTACTCCGAAAATTTTGCAATTCCAAACTCTTCCATATACTTTGATTTCTTCTCTATTCTTGCAATCTCTAAACCACATATAATCTGACCTGTTTTCTTTTTTTATAGCTTTTACTATGATTTATCTTCATAACAGTGTGATATACTTGAATATGCCACAGGTATTCGGAGTTTGACAACGCTTTAACCAGTAACACCTTCTAATATGAAGCGTACCCACAAAGTGAAATCAAAAGACAGAAGCAAGGAGGTGCGAAGATATATTTGACAAGCTATCAATATATCGAGAATCGTCTGAACTAATCTGGCTAGCGATTGCGGTAGATGTTGAGCACGGCGTTCCCACACGTGATCTGGTGTGGATGTATGACCGAGCGCCTTCAGATAGATGAGTCCATTAAAACGGTGGTCAGCATGCAATGTCGAAAACTTACAGAGCTATTGATTTTGGAGATTTATTTACCGCTACACCATGAATTACAAATGAGATGAGATGTCTGGTGTGTCAACTTTATGCAGCACCTGGTTATCCCTTTGTCACATGGTTGACTGATTACAACTAAATGCATGAAAAAATACATCCCCATCACACCTTATGCCTGTGCTTTTCGATCCAGTGTAGTACTCTTTTTCAATATTAAATTAAATCCAGATATGAAAGCTGAACTGTCAGACATGACTCGTGATGATCAGATGGTCGCTTCTACCTTTGGTTAAGAAAATAACTTATTGAAAGTGTTATTACTTCATCATACTATCATCAGAGCAAGAAATAATTCAAACTTGGTTGCATTTGATCTCGTGGCTTATTCACCAATAAGATAACAGTAGTTTGTCCTTCAAGTGCGAACGCACTTTGGTTGGCCTTGGATGCCAATGGATCTAAATCTCGAGAGAGATTGTATGAAAGGTTACCTTTATAAGTGGACAAATTACTTGAAGGGATATCAAAAAAGATGGTTCGTATTACAAAATGGCTTGTTGTCGTATTACAGGTATTCTTATTTCCTGATTTCTATTTTTGTCAGGAATCCAGCAGAGATGGCTCATACTTGTCGTGGAACTATCAAACTTGCGGATGCTACTGTTAAGAAAATAGGGACGGTCTATTTTGAAATCTCAAATAGCAGTGCACAGAAATTTCATATAAAGGCTAACTCTGAGAGTGAGCAACTAGCATGGCTGTCAGCCCTTTCTAATTCTAAAACAACTGCAGCGGCTTTACGGAAGCAAGGTAAGAAACGTTGTTGGGTCAGAATTCCATTCAAAAATTTGGAATTTGACCAACCGAAGATTTTCACCCATTTGGGGCAAAGCGCTTTCGGCCTGTTTGGTTTGTTTTGACGCATAGCATGGTGTTAATACGGAATCCTCACAGAGGTTAAAACTAAGAATGAGGGTTAATGTTTATTGGGACTACACCTATT
This sequence comes from Schistosoma spindalis, assembly GCA_946903255.1. NCBI lineage: Eukaryota > Metazoa > Platyhelminthes > Trematoda > Strigeidida > Schistosomatidae > Schistosoma > Schistosoma spindalis. Next base: position 25,858,056 of record OX336417.1, on the reverse strand, counting down.
TAATCATGTATGTGTCTGTGTGTCACCATGAATTTGCGATTTTATATTGGCCCGAACTTTCTAGGCGTTGTTACGTCATTACTTAATTGATATCTATAACTTCAATTCAGTGTCTATTTGATAATAAAGACCCAACTAACTGTTCACTATTGCCTTTCCCGTAAACTTCGTCTGGGTTGAAGGTATGAAAATAATGCATATCAGGCGAGAAAGCCCTAGTTCGCTCTCGCTTGACTGTCTGAGTAAAGAAATAAGATTTAGCCATCAAGTGAAGCTATGTTTAACTGTGTTCAGCCCTAAGTTTATTGTTTTTAGTTTATGCAAAATGTAAGACCATCTGAGCCGATGCATGCGTGGTTCAAACCTGAAATTACCAAGTTACATCTTGGTGGTTATGTAAAATACATCCAGAGCGACGAAAAACTAAACTTATTTCAATCCACATTACGCAAACGTATCTTACACTAACTGATCTACTAGGTCTTGTGTGTGGCAAGAAAAATCACTGTTAAAAAGTCAATCCAATCATCCTACTTTAGGGACTATGCAACATCTAAACGTTTGTCGCCTAAAGTTTGTTTATTTTTTCATTTATATAGTCACAGAAGCCATTTTGAATGCATACTAGTATGTGTCTCGTAAGTCGGGTTCCCCAAATCAGCGAGCGCCTATAGTGTATTTTTTAAATGGTAGCCTTTACTATGACTGAACTTTGTTAGTATGTGTTATTACCGTATTTTGTTGAGATCACAGCTTTTTTCTGAGTTATTTCCTAGGTTTTATATGTCCCTACTTTGACCTATCTCCAAGACATACTCCTTGTATATCAGTACACACCATGCAGTAGTAGTAGAATTTCTCTTTAATAGTGTGTATGTATAGTTTTGTTCCAACCTTAATGACTTCTTCATTTATTTGAACACATACTGCCCAGGCGCCCAAACCAAAGCAGATGGTCTTACTAGGCGGTCACTCATTGAGCCGTTCACCCGGTGGTCTAATCTACAAGGTAGTGGAGCAACGTTAGAGGATGCAGTCCCATGGACCCTCCGTGTCCACCAACTCGGTTAAAGGGCTGGACATTCGCCTTTCGTCCTCTTCGATTTCGTGAACAACACCTTCGCCACGAGAAGGCAGTAGGTAGGATTTCCCTGGCAGTGGTTGTATACTCTTGGCCATGTGAGAGCATTTCTAGAGAGCGGACTCTCCCCACCCTCGGCCATACTAGGGCCTTTGGGGGCTAATGACTTCTTGTATAGTTTGTGCGGTCTTTCTATCTGTGTATAAATGATTGTTGTAAGATGAATCTCAAACTTACTTATTTAATTTCGACGCAACTCTAATCTTCTGTATTCTTCATGTCCTTTATTTTCTTTCCAAATCTAATCCACTGGACTATACTCCTTAAATAACATCATCAAACCTTAACGTTTCCTGTCACTAATTATACTTTCACTACTCTGCCACTACGGGATTTGAGACGATAACTGAATCTCTGTGCTAATGTGGTATGACGACTTGAACTGATGTACGTACGTACGAAGTTCCACGTTGTTACTGACTGACTGACTAAAAACATTCGAGACATCTTAATTCCTGCCTTTAGTTTTTTCGTTAGAAAGTAATTACATCATTCCTGATCGCGTTTTGTAGTTAATGCAAGTTAACATCAAGTTGTGGATTCTTTATTTTTGTGTAAGTTGGTACTTTGATAAGGTGACCAGCCTTGTCTATTGTGACCACCCACAAAATACAGTCTTATGATCACCTTAGTTAACAATCATTTATCTCTAAATGCAGAATGTTGCTTTGGGATTAGTTTTTACCAATAACTAAATTAATGACAGGGCGTAAAGTAGTTGAGCACGTCTGTCCTTATCTTCCTCTAGAATTTAAATTATCACCTTATAAATACATTTTCTGGTTTTTGGAACCATGTTCTCAGTCTTCAGCCATTCTTATCATGGTTTCTGCCAAACTATTTCGACTTCTATTACATTTTATCGTGTTGTTTTCACCATACCGTGATAATATAGATTGGCTACTTGGGTAAGAACACATGTGTGCCAGCATCTAAGTTGATGAGTGACTTTTACTGGAATCACTGTTAACTATTTAAGTTCATGGAATGACATTTTTAGTTTCCTATAATTAATCCTCAAGCGATATTTTACGACTTTAAATCGGAAAAATCTAACTAACCAAGACTCTGATATCTTGTTTTATGAATTTCTGTCGCCTGTTTAAAACACCCATTCAAAAATTCATGTATTTATAGTTTTCTAGCCCGACTATATCAGTTTGAAGTTCCAGTGTGCTTCGCTTTTTTGACATACGTAGGCTTGATAACAACCTATATTGATATTAAAAGCATAGGTGTATCAGGAAGCAAATAAAGCCATTTGTGCCATGAATTGTGGTAGATGATCGTCTGCGTTTTCCAATTTGTTGAGGTTGTACGGATTTGAATAGATCGGGTTGCATGGCACAGCTACTTGCAGTCCGTCTGCGTTCTTACAGACTACATTTCTGGCAAAATGAAATATCAGTTCTACTGAAAGTTGTCTTCATGAAATATGAGCACCCAAGTGTACGTAGAACGGACAATTTAAATGACCAAATATGTAGGCCAAGTTAAACTGATAGCCACTTAAGTGGTGCTTATGAAATTCCAGCTCAGCAAATTGATAATCATCGCTCGTCGCATCTGTAGTTTCATGTCTCACTTAAAGTGTTGAAAGGAATACTGCGTAGTATTTTGGCTTGCAAGATTGACCCAACAGTTGACACTAGTAGATCATATCTCCGTTAACCTGGGTCAACTGAAGGCCTCTTTTAAAAAATATGTTTAGACCTTGGTGAGAACATCTTTGGGCCTAACTGCAAGTAGATCGAGTGCAACTAGGATACCTCTTCAAATTCTTCTCGGAAGCAGAAATATTGGCAACACAATAATGAAAGGAATAGCTAGGCACTTAACAACTCGAAATAGCCTAATATGATCCCAATTTTACAATAAAAATAACAGGATTGTCTGTCAATAGACTTGACTTAAAGCAGTAGACAGTTATCTTGATTGATTAAGTAAACAGCTTAAAGGTTCAGCGATTATTATGTCTTCAAAGAAAGATGGAATATGATTTATAGCTATATAGTTTTATAAAAATCCGAATGTTGTAATTACTGCAAGTTTCACGTTTTAACAGCTTACTAATCAAACAAAGCCAATATTTTGGGATAAGAGTAAAATAGTGCGTAATTGAGAATTTCGTGAGGAGCATCAGTTTCAGGTTTATAAACGTACACAAAACTAACGAAAATTTCAGGGCAATAATGTGTGGTCAATCTTAAGTATAAGTTTCGATTCTAAAGCATCGAATTACAGTTATGATATAACATTTTCGAACCTAATTTACCATAAATTTATCAGTTAGTTGATTTGTTTTGGACACTGCTAAGTATTAACAGCTTCAGGATAGCACATTACCTTTGCTTGTTGTTCACAGTGATAAAAACATTTCGTACAGCATATATATAAATTCACTAATTTTGTCATTCAAAGTTTGAGTGTCATCACTGGAAGCAGGTGTATCACGTTATATCGGTCAACTTTTGATCACTATGGTTTGTATATCTGTGATCATCCACAGTATAACTTATGGATAATTTAAGTGGTGTTAATTCTAATTTTCTTCTCGCTTTTCAATGAGCTTGTAAAAGCATTGATGCAGAAACAAACGTATATCACCAACTAAACAGTTACCAAGTTGTCAACGGATTTGAATTTTCTTGCCTATTGTTTTTCTTTGTATATCAATCAATGCTTACAATCTTAATGTATTACTGAGTAAGACGTATAACTTTCTACATGATGTTAGTCACCACTGGACCTAACCCATGCGTAAATCATGTCTTAAGATTTTTGCAAAGCACAAGAACAACCTTATTTAATAGAGATTTTAATGTGAAAGTAGTCAGACAGGCTACAAAGTTGTTACCTTAACGAAGTGTAAATATAAATAGCTAAGTTGTTCTATAGCAACTTTTCCGAAAATTCGGATTCCAACTCAATTCAAATTCATTATTTTGTTTTTTCACGTAGGTGTTTTGTATTGATTAGATCAGTTTCTAAAAGCTTCAATGCTTTTTAGTAGATGGTAATCATCGGAATACGTGATTTTAACTGCAATAATTTAATTGCTAATCGTGAACACATGTTTGGTATTCTTACTCCATAGCTCATATATATATATATATATATATATATATATATATATATATATATATATATATCTCCATTAGTGTGAACTTTACTACCTAATAATTGTTTGTAGTCAATTTTTTCCATAAATAATTGTAATGGTCATACTATCATTGCATAGAGCGTTCGTTTGTTGCTGTAAGTTGATATTTTACCTGTAAATGGCGTATGAACCAATTTTTGGTCACCGGCTACCATGGGACTGCATCTCCTTACGATTCACCACTGCCTTTTGGATCAGATCTTCAGGTCAAAGGCTCGGGGTGTTGTCCCCTAAGAAAACCACCTGCTTCGGTTTGGGCACCCTGGCAGTATCACAGCCCTCACACATATCAAATGAGATCTGTGTGGCGCATATGTATTTGGTGCCTCCTTGTACCAATATCTATGTGTTAAAATAAATAAATAAAATAAATGTAAACCCGCTGGTTGAACAAAGATTATACAACTTATTTTGAAATCTCTAACTCCACTATTGTCGTCGATAATTCATTCAGTTAGCAACGCCTCGTTATTCAATAGCATATTTTTTGTGTACATATGGTACGTATTTAAATTACTCATTAATTCTTTACTTTCAGGTTATGATTTAGATGCGTATGCTGATGGATATGAAGATGATGATGATTACAAGACGTCGTCTACCACTGACGAAAATGGAATTAGGTTTATTAACGATGCGCTTGTGAAACTGGAAGCCCATGTGACTGATCTTGAACGTTATCAGTTGACAATGAATCGAAAAGGTGAAGAACTTCGGCGTTCTGTCAGTGATGTAGAGTCTGCGCGTGATCCCACTGAATTATTGCAACGTTTTAACTTGGCTCGTGAACGTGCCACAGTTTTCAAGGTCGCCAGTATGGCGATGGTTAATGTAAGTCACTAACATGCCTCAATATCAATTTTGTTCATTATTAGACACGACCCTTCGTTGGTAGATAAGTATTTTCACTTGTTTGTGTGGATAACCCTAAATGTAAACTGGTTTGTGGTGTTGTTTATTTAATATCTCCCATTGACTCGGCCCCCAACTGTTGTGAAACTTTTCCTTTGAATTCAAATGAAAATTCTTGTAGGATTGTCTTTGTACGTTATGACTTCCTATGTAACAGCATTATGTGGAGTAATTATTCTAGAATCAACTATACATGTGGTGGCTGTTAGCTTAACATTTTGTTATGAAAAGTACCAAGCTGATCAAATTGATCTATTTAAGTAATGATGTTTCCTAAAATTCATGGAGCTATTTTTGAACTTGTGTAGCATACCTTAACGTGCGCACGGAACTAATCATAAAACAGCCTATATTTTTGCACATATATCGTAGTCTTTATGACACGTTACTTATGATCTCTGGTCGTCGTGACCACTTATCGTGAAGTTTCACATTGCTTGTGTTCCAGAATGATGTAAAATCAGATTTTGGCATGTTAATGATCATATTTTCTTAAGTCTATAAAAATCCGTAACATATTTGTGTATGTTGCTCATCAGTATGATGTAGATATGTCAGTATGTTTGTTTATTTCGTTGTCCAGAATTTTTGATGTAGTAATTATTTTTCTACATGCATAGTGTTTCCATAAATTGTCACCCTCAAGATTCTAGCTTTTCAATTTGCATGAATTTTTCGGAACTTCATCTAATCTGCTTGATTCACATATTTTTTATGCTTTTGATCAATTAATATTCCAGAGTTGTTAGAAAGTTTTACTATGTGCAACTAAGTGTGGTCTTATGCACAATATTAGCTTCGAGCACTGTAAATTCGTCAGTCCTTATGTGCCATATAGTATTGTTCGTAGTTTACTTTTGCATACATCGCTTTTTGTCTACTCTAAGTTGCGTCTAATTTCTTTGCATATCCACGACAATTTAGTGAATACGGTTTGACAGTCAAAATAAATAAGAATTTTTCAAAACATCTATTCTAGTATTATTTTCTTTTGTTTGTCCGTTCTATATCCGATGTGTATTATCTTGATAGTTTTTATGGGGTATTTTAAAGATTCCCTTATATTTCAGTATATACATAAAAGCACTGATTTTTGGCATGATCCTATCTCTAGGCTTCTTATTGGAATAAAACTAGAGACCATCGTTTGCTGGGTCAAGGCCATTTAAGCATACTGGTGTATGTGAATAGTGTAATGATTGTCACAAACTATTATTATACCACACATGTCTATGTAAAATTCTACAGTTGAACTAAGTAAAATATAATCTATTCAACTCAAAAATACCCTGGTCAATGTTTAGAATTTCTGTCTTTCACATAATGTAAGCATGCCATCATCGAAAATTGACAGTTTATATACAACTTGCAAAATAAATATCTGTATATTATCTTGTTTTTTAATGCCTTGTTAAAATATGAATTTCGTTACATTTGTATATTTTTAATTAAATCGTACAATAAGTTAATATTAAAATTTTCTATCCCGTACGCATCGACAATAAATGTTCATGCCACCTTGGTCGATTAAATTTTATGATTTCACTGATCGAATTACCATTCTAACTTGAAACCCTCCATCTACTTCGGCTCTACTTAATAATGTCACTACATAATATTTTAGCGACACTTATAATTAATTATTTGTAAACTACTCATGTATTTCACTTTTGTAAGCAATGTTTCACAGTCGTAAAACAGTTTTGATGAACATGTTAGCTTACATGCAATTTTAAACGTTCTTTTGTCCCTGTTTGTCTTCAAGATAGTCGTGTGTGGTTAATCTTTACAGACCCCTTTAGTTTTATTACTCTAACAATTCTTTCCTTCAATTTTATCATATTTTTCATTATGTGTTATCTTTGCTTCATTTTGATTTATACTAAGGTCTTAAATTTTGAAAATAATATAAACAAGCTTTTGTAGTTTTATACGGTTACTATAGTTCCATATTCTGATTATATCGATTAACTTGAACTCAACTCGCTTAGCTATCATTTACTAGAATGAGAGAACAGTACTGGATAAACAATTGTTCAAAAGTGTATTATCAGCACGGTTTCCTGGTTTTGTTTTCGTTACGTCAAAATTATATTTTTTTCCGAGTGAAGGTATCATTCTGATAAAATCTTGATCCACCTTATATTAAACAATCATATTGGAAATCATTTCATCAGATCCATAGTTTCTACTGTTTGAATTCTTATTATATTGTGTTTCATTTTCACGGTCTGTTCATGATACCTTTTTTATGGAAATAAAGCTGACAGAATTTTCTTTGTCTAAAAGAATTGTAAGTAGTCATTTATTATTTAAATCATTACCAAATATATTCAATCCGTATATAGAATAATATAAGGTCTTTAATCACTTGTAACAAATCCCTTAGTTTTACTTCCATATGCGGTTTATCTCGATGATGTTTATGAAACGTTATCAATTATCGAATTTAAAAGCTCAAAGTCGTTCACTAGAACTTAATTTTGACAATCGAATTTTTTCATCTAGAGGTATTTCATTTCTAGTTCTTAAAGTATTTAGCTATGCATAGATGCTGTGTTTAGTATGGTCTCATAAACTTCCAGAAACCCGATACCATCTAAAATACTATAAATAGCCTAGATTTTCTGTACATAAACTAACCTTGGAGTCAGGCGTTCTTTTGAAGTTGTCATGTAGGTTTAGCCTGGGGTTATTAGAAGAGCTTGAGAAACCGATTCAAGCGTTCGTTTAGAAGACTTATCGCTTTTGTCTGACATAAAAATTTTCGGGATAATGATAATTAAGTTAAGATTTCTATTTAGTTTATTGCCTGCATTTTTTGCTGAGCTCATAATCTTATTAGTGCTATCAGTTATTGTGTTATGAAAGACATATCTGTTAAATAAAGTATGGAGCTGGTTTACTTTCAGCTACTCATACCAAAGTACCTAACAAATGACAGTTTTTTTAAAAACTTAAGTAAGGTATAGTTTTTCCATCTTTTTTTCTTTCATACAGTCTTGTTCTGAATTTACTCATTTTACTCGTGGACAGTTTGTACGATGGCAGCGTATATTCAATAATCAAAATGAACGTTGTGCTTTACTTGAACAAATGATTGAACAATTAGCTAAACAGTTACGTCAGTTAGAATGTTTAACAAGACAAAATAATCCACAACCAACCTTAACACTTGGATCAAGTGGTTAGTTTACATTAATTGTATTATTACATATTAGAAATGACTTTTTTCATATCATTTGATTTATTGTCACTGCTGTTTTGATTTCAAGTTAACCTGACGATTGTACAAGTCTTTACCGAAAAATAACTTAAAACATTTACTTAATTTATCAGCTAGTTATCTCTTGTGGCGCATAAGCCTCCGATCAGGAGTCTTCAGCCAACTATGTCCTGGTTTGTCCTTTCCAGTTGCCGTTATACGTATAAATTGTATGGAGCTTAGGCTTATAGCCTTTTCTTTAGCTTTAAACCGACCGTAGCTGCTACCTTGAGGTGGTGGTCGGGCTTGCCTATGGTGATGACCCAACCGAGCTATATTGGCTGGAACACATGTTCCTCTCTCCATTCTTGTTTAACTTTGCCGTTGACGTGCTTTTAGAAATAACACTTTCCTCATCTAAATTTCCAGGAGTTGAACTTTTACCGGGAGATTCACTTGTTGACTTAGAATATGCCCATAACATAGTTCTATTTGGTGAAGACGCTGACAAAATGCAGAGTCTGCTGACCACTCTAAGCAACAATGCAAGTATGTTCGGCATGCGATTTTCTCCCTCGAAATGCAAAATGTTGCTTCAGGATTGGGTTGCATCGGCACCCGAACTAGTGATAGGGAATGAAGTAGTTGAGCGTGTTGACCACTTCACTTAACTGGGATGGCTAATCAGCCCTTGTGGTCTGGTGCGTGACGAAATCTCAGCACGGATACAGAAGGCTCGACTAGCTTTTACCGACTTGCGTCATTTGTGGCGTAGGAGAGATATCCGTCTACCAACCAAAGGGCGGGTTTTCTGCGCAGCAGATCGACAGTGAAACATGACCGATAAGAGTAGAGGATATTCGTAGGTTACTAGTATTTGATCATAAGTGTCTCCGAAGCATTGCTCGTATATCCTGGGACCACCGAGTAAGTAATGCAGTTGTTAGGAAACGGGTACTACGTAAGGATGGCAAATCAATTGATGAAGTAGTGAAACTTAATCAGTTGAGATGGCTGGGACATGTGTTGCGCATGCCAGACCACCGACTGCCACGACGTGCGATGTTTTATGGTGTAATAGTAGGTTAGGAGAAAGCTAGGCGCGGCCAGACCAAAACATGGCACAAATTCATGAAGTCACTGACAAGTGGACTGAGCCATGTTGGTAGATGTAGACTACCTGGTTGGGGACCGCGAGATGATAGCAACCGATGGTTAGAGACCTTGAATGATATGGCTGAAAATCGTTTGCAGTGGCGCAGGTGCATCCACTCTTTGTGTTCTCCCAAACTCTAATCTTCTGAATTCTCCATGTCTTTTATTTTCTTTCCAAATCTATTTCACTGGACTATACTCCTTAAATAACATCATCAAACCTTAACGTTTCCTGTCACTAATTATACTTTCACTACTCTGCCACTACGGGATTTGAGACGATAACTGAATCTCTGTGCTAATGTGGTATGACGACTTGAACTGATGTGCGTACGTACGAAGTTCCACGTTGTTACTGACTGACTGACTGACTTCAGCTTTAATGTGATCAGAAATATGTGTGTTTAAAGGAATTCCCATCCATTCTATTTTACGTGTATTAATGGATTTCCCTTTCTGCACTTAATATTTTCTATTAATACTTCTATAGGATTTGTTTTGATAATTTGTGTCTTGTTATGCTAATATTTTTTGGCGACTTGAGTAGACGCATGCGTCAGGTTCTATGCTGCATATGATATCACATGATTTTCTCTTTTCCTTTGTGTTGGCAATATGAGTGATAAATGATTATGTAGTGTGTAAAAACATGATCTATACGTCTTCATGTTAAGAAATACCTTTTTATGTGATTCATTTTTTTTTAACTTTTCGAGGATGCTGTGTGTAATTGGGTTTATTATATCACCTTGACATTTATAATGTCGAAAATATGTCGCTAGTTTAAGTTTTCTAACATGTACTATTCTTCGTCCTGCCTGATCACATATTCCGGTCCTCTGGTGTATCTGTAGGTATATTCTATGCTGCTCACTAACATATTTTTATATGAGGCATTTTGCAGACTTTCTTATAGTCAAAGTGATACTTCATTCAATTCGATTATTTTCTTTCAATATACCACTAGGTTCATTGACTACTGATTTTGCATTTATTGTTGTTGTCAGATTCAAGAACAAGAAATTTGTATAATCTTCGTAAAGGTTTTATTTTTACTTGATCTCGTCCGATTTCTAAACCTACATTGATATGCATATAGATTGAATATCAAATTTCTTGAATACTATTTTTCCTTGTCACGCTTGTTTTTATACAATCTTATTGTCGCAAATTATAGGCAATGAATTAAGTAGTCAGTGTCAATCATCGTGAAAAACGATTAGTTTTATCTGTTTGGGTGTGTAATTTACAAACTTGATGTTACTGTAAAGTAATTTGCAAGGGGGTTATTTTACTTGAGTGTTTTACAGTGTTTTTAAGCAAGTATTTTTTTTTAAGATTTCGCTGTTATACTTCATCAACTAATGACTACGATATAAAATACTTTGTAGTTTTAACACTTATTGTTCTTAACTTAATTATTTAAGGTTGCTTCTAGTCCAAAGATGTTTTTTCTGTAGGGATTTTCTCTTGAATTCTTTCATTGTTGTGTAAGAGGTGTGCATATTGCACATGTGCCGCTGTCTACCTCATCCAATATTGAGGGATGCTAAAGTATATAATACCGATAGCGTCTGTCGGGAAACGGTTGGGTAGTTCACCTGCAGTAATAGATCGGTTATGGTCACCATTTGATAGAGCACCATAGAGAGTTTCCTAATCACCGTCATAGTATGAATATGAAAAACGAATAATTATTCACACACAGGAGATCTCTTTATGATTTATATTATAAAGTTTTACGATTAAGTATTCGTACAAGACATCAGTCAATTTTAAACAGAAATTAACTATATCGAATTTCGATAAATCATTTAAAATTGTGTTATGTAGTTATGTACAACATTCTTTTTTGCGCTTAACAGCTCACAAACGCTCGGATTCTTCTTGGCCAAATAAGGTTACAGAGACTACACGCTTTTATGGCCTTACAGGCTTTCTACTGTTCTGAAATTTTTGTTTTCTGAATTTCCTATTTGAGAGTTTGTGCCTATCCTCGATGTGATATAAGACATAGGTTGAAAAACTTGGGGACCGTGGATAATTGCCACAGTTTCATTCATTATTTATGTCTTACATCTTGTCCAGTTTATTACTTATCATTTTCCCTTATTAACTGGTACTCCATGTTATTCATTTTTATTGACTTTTTTGCGTTATTCTTAAGTTTAATGACATAAAGGTAGTGATCCACATTAGCATGTTTATTTACCTATAAGTTCTGATTTAGTATTAATGTTTACTAGTAACAAATTCCTATTTGGGGTCTGCGCTATTAGTGTAGCCAATGTTTAGAGATGACTATTGACATGGTTCACAATCAGTTGGTATGACACAGATGCGTTCACTCTTTGTCTTTCCTTGTATTTTCTGTTTTGAAATTATCTTTTTCTTTTTATTCCGCGAGTTCATTCTTCTCTAAGCTTATTGCCTATACCGAGTATTTTTTTTACCACTGATACTGTTACTACTTTCACTGTTCTCTCAATCGTTATGATTATTTCATCTTGTACTGATGTAGTGAATATTTTTTATTCACTACCAATCTTTATTTTGTTGATTCAGATATATATATATATATATATATATATATATATATATATATAATGGTTTGTAGGTTGTGTAAAGATTTATGTAAAAGAAAATTTACTGAAATAAATAGTTATGTTACACAAAGTTATTCAGCGTGTGTACTGATCGTTGAATAATTCTTTGGATAAATATGTTTAAAGGTTTCTACTCTTATTCTTAATGTTTTGTAAATTTAAGCAACTTACATTGTAGGTCGATAAGACTGGTTTCGTAATCTAGTTTTATATTTTAGCCTAAGACCTGATTTAAAGAAACCAGTTTTTTGTTTAGTATGTTTTAACTAATGAACTTGTGAATTATTTCGTTAATTTTGGTGTAATATATGTGTGCTGTTATCTTCATTTTTAATTTTATTAAATTATCTTATTCTTTCAAAATTATTATATGTATAATGATACTAGATATTCATGTCTTTATCTAACATCAGACAGAATAGTCATTCAAAAGAAGTTGAATTCCAGGTTCTGAGCTATTCATATGTTACTAGTGTTAAGTAATTACGTAGTGGTTGTCTTCTCATGTTTAAAAACATCAGATTGATCAAACCATGTCGATTTTCTCAATTTCATTTATTAACTCGTCTCATTAAATAGCATTCTGTAATACTTTCGGAAATTGTAATGTAATTTTAAAAAATTACTGTATGATGATTTAAAATATGACATTTCCTCTAAATGTTCGCGTCTTACGTCACACGCTATTTATTTATTTAAATACATAAATATTAGTAAAAACAGGCACCAAATATATATGCTCCACACAAACCATTCGATTTGTGTGAGGGTCGTAATACTGTCCAGGCGCTCAAACCGAAGCCGGTGGTCTTGTTAGGGGACTACTCCCAGAGCCTTGGACCTGGAGGCCTAATCTACAAGGTAGTGGAGCAACTTTAAAGGATGCAGTCCTATGGTAAGTGCTGGACATTCACTTTTCGTCCTCTCGATTTCGTGAACAACACCCTCGCCACGAGAAGGCAGTAAGTAGTACTTCCCTGGCAGTGGTTGTATACTCTTGGCAATATGAGAGCATTTCTAGAGAGCGGACTCTCCCCACCTTCGGCCGCACCAGGGCACCCATGTTTAAACATAGTTTATGTATATCTTGTGCCTATAACACAAAGAACTGATGTTCAGTGTAACTGAATTTTAATGCACTCAAATATTTTCCTCATAAGTTGAAAAAATGTCAAAACGTGCTTTGTTTTTGTATCTACACTTTGTTAGCAATCAATTCACTAGTGTTGATAAAGTAATCAGTAGACAAAACTATTTTACTTCATATTTTCAAATTATTCATTGGCCTAGGCCAGTTTTAAAGAGGCACTTTGCATTTCAAGAAAATTAGAGCTGGTATATTTGAGTCGTAATTGTGTTAAGATGATCAATTTTGTCAGCTTCTTTTCAAACACTATAACATTCGTGAGCTACAAGTTGATGAAAGTTTCCAGAAAGATCAACACTTGGAAAGTCAAACAAAACAGCATACTTTCAAATCGAAATTAAGAATATATAGATCTTGAGAACACATCCTGATGTCGCTACTTTAAACGACACCACATCGCAATCTCTTATCTGACCAATAATACTTGAGTAAAGAATCATCATTCGATTGATACACATCACTGAGACATTTTAACAATATACATGTACGAGATACACCGATCAACAAAAACAGACTCCATATTTAATCAAAGAATAGGATTACCATTGGATGTTGGTTAGTATATTATTTCTATGTTCACATAATACCTAGTCTTTTGCAGCGAGGCTGATATGAAGTTAGCTCCAAAGATGACACCTGGAGATTGATCTAATCTGTCACGTTGATTGAAGATCTGAACTCCAATTTATTCACATGGTTATCGATTTGAACTAGTGTGAATTACATATCTCATACATGTTGAGCCACACTTTTTGACTACTAGTCTGTTAGCCACAGTGTAGAACTTGGTACGTATGTTGTCATATTGCATTAGAACAGCGAGATTGAATTTTTAGGGCAAATCTCATAGTAGAGGTAATAACAGTATCGATGGTAATAGAAAAGACTAGGCATCGAAGCCACAATTCGAACCAGGCTGACAGCTGTTAAAACTAAAGTAAACGGAGTGAAATTCACATCAGTGACCTAGTTATTGAAAGTATGGTGATTTATTGAGTACCTTACAACTGCGATATGAACATTGACCAACCAACAATCATCTTTTCTAGCTAACGGTAAATAATACTTTTCATGAGAAATTAAAAAATCGAGGACTTGAATGATTAATAATGCACATGGCATATAAATTCACATTATTAACTGATTCTTGTCATGTTGGTAAGTTTAATCTTATATTTGTACATACAGAAGAGCTGGAAAGTTGAAATTTAATAGATATTCAACAGACTGCACTGAATAAGCTCATCAATTTCTGCAGTCCTGCACCTCAAAGGTTTCGCAGTAGTTACAATCCAAAACACATTTTAAGCAAGTTTTCTTAAAACGAAAACCGGTAAACTATCATATACTGACGGCCCTGAATTAACCAATCAGAATTACAATAATGCCTCATGTATTTTGCGCACAACTTAAAGCGTAGAGACAGATAACTTCTATACTAATAATAAAGTAGTTATTGGAAATATTTGCTCTTCAGAACGCTTCAGATCAATCAAAACATCTAATGTGCTATCAAGAAGTAGATTTAATATGGGACTTAAACTAAATTACATAACATACTCGCTCCTAAGACAGACTGTATGTTAAAGTACTTGATATGACGCAATTCGTGGTCAAGAATGCTTCCGAAGCTAGATAGTATACTATCACTGTAATCCTTACTTTTGATTTCGGTTTCTCCAATCTATACAAAAGGGTTACAGAGCATTCAATCATAGTTGATATCGGTTCATGATGAAAACCCTAAACCTAATTATTTAAATCCATCTCAAAACTCCAGTTTAGCTCTTGATACCTGACCCTAACCTCTGCATTATCGCTGGTGTCAGTTGATGTCGAAGACTCGATAAGTTAATTACCCTAACTCAACACTAACCTGATTCCCCATATACAAACTTAAACTTTTCCTTCTATTTTCATCAAAACTATTATTGCACTGTTACTTTATTGCCTTCAGCTATTCATTGTTTTGTAACTTGGCGGAGTTTTCTGGTTAGCTGATAAATCACTAAAGGTCGTCAGTTTAATATACTCTTATCTGGAAACCTTTTAAATCTGTAAGTCAGTCACTACAACGTATTTTGAGTATGGCCCACTGGAACGTCAAATTTACATAGCCAGAACAATTTTAGGTTGATATATTAGTATAACATTTTAATATATAGGTATAATTAGTCACACAACAGCACTAAAAATTTAGGGACATACCGTTCATCCGAACTGGGAGGTCACATCACTGTAGCAAAATCACACGTCAAAAGTACGTATAATATAGATGGTTAGCTATGTATCTAATATCTGCCCCAACTCATAATATTATCTCTAGTTCGTT
This sequence comes from Schistosoma spindalis, assembly GCA_946903255.1. Classification (NCBI taxonomy): domain Eukaryota; kingdom Metazoa; phylum Platyhelminthes; class Trematoda; order Strigeidida; family Schistosomatidae; genus Schistosoma; species Schistosoma spindalis. The sequence continues at coordinate 25,842,395 of OX336417.1, read as the reverse complement.
ATTGTTTGTGGCTATGAGTTGACTGTTTAAAATTAACTCTATCCACTCAATCTCAACTAATAGTGGGTTAGACCTTACGTAAACCTATTTACGTGATCTGCATCACGTTTGGTTGTTTCTCTGTTAATTATGTATGGATTGACCTTTTTCTTTATAATTTGATGTTTCGGCTTGTTCAAAATATCCGAAAAGGAAAACGCTAAAATAAGAAATTAACCACCTCACATATCTTTTGTAGCCAGTCTCGACAATCAGTCTTCGCTTATCGATAGTCTATCTATATTTACTATGTACCTATGTACCTATCTGGAATCTGATCATGCCCTGGTCTGCGCCAATCTTACCTTACTTTTCAATGGACAACGAAGTGACCGCCACCAAAAACTTTGGTGTTAGCAAGCTGGCTGCAACTTCTGTTGCTAGTAAGTATCGAACTGAGCTAGCTTCTAGGCTAGATACCATTCCACCGAAAAGTATAGATGAGCATTGGTTGCAATTGCATGACGCCATGAAAATGGCGGGTCAAGTCAGTTGTGGGTTCGCGAAACGTCCCGCTTATAAGCACTGGGTTTCTTCTGGTTCCTTACAACTCATTGAAGCCCGTCGGTCTACTCCGGGTGACCATGAGCTTGACCACAGACGAAGGATGTTACGTAATGAAATTGAGCAAAGCTTGCGTAAGGACCGAGAAGCCTGGTGGTCGGGGCGTGCTAACGAGCTGGGAGCAGCAGCTGCATCTGGTAATTACCGGAAGCTTTTCCAACTCATCTGAGCCACTGGCAGCAAGAAGTCTGGTGTGAGCGAAACAATCTGCGAGGATGACGGAACGCCAATCACTAACATTCATCGACGTCTTGGACGATGGGCAGAGTTTTCCAAAGAGCAGTTCAACTGGCCTTTTGCTCTGGCAACATCGGTCAGACTGTCCTGCCCTCCATGGCCGGTGACGACTGATCCACCAAATGAGGCGATAGTCCGCAATGAACTCAAACTCTTGAAACGTTACAAATCACCAGGCCCAGACGACATACCTCCGGCTGTTTTTAAAGATGGTGGTGACTTTCTGACTAAAGAACTGACGACGTTGTTTACAAAGGTCTGGGAACTAGAGAGTGTACCAACGTCATGAAATGAGTCGATAGTTGTCCCTATCTTTAAAAAGGGTTCACGTTGTTCATGTGACAACTATCGGGGGATAAGTCTACTTCCGATTGCGTCCAAGCTATAGGCTTCTGTTATACTTCATAGGTTGTTCAAAACCCGAGAAAGATTGACTCGCGAGGAGCAGGCTGGGTTTCATTTTGGTCGAGGATGTATTGATCATATATTCACCCTCCGCCAAATGGTAGAACACCGCCATACTTATCAAAGGCCAACAATCGTAGTGTTTCTTGATATCAGGACTGCCTTCGATTCGTTGGATAGGACTGTTCTCTGGGATTGTCTATTGAAGAAGGGTGTGCCTGAGAAGTTTGTTAACATCCTAAAAGCCCTATATACAAACACTTCAGGCAGAGTGAAGGCATACAACCACCTCTCTCCATTGTTCCATTGAAGCAGCGGAGTTAGGCAGGGTTGCCCAATCTCACCATTCCTCTTCAACTTTGCCATCGTTGACATTCTGGAAACAGCTCTGGCGGATGTAAACAATGGTGGTGTGGATCTGTTGCCTGGAGAAAGACTTCTCAACCTTGAGTATGCGGATGATATTGTCTTACTGTTCGAGAATGCCCAAGCTATGCAATCCGCACTTAATCAGTTGGCAATTAGTGTCCGTAGGTACGGTATGTGCTTTCCACCTTCGAAGCGCAAAGTATTTTTATAAGACTGGCAGAACCGTGATCCTGCACTCACCCTGGACAGTGAGCGGATAGAAACAGTCGAGAAGTTCGTGTATCTAGGTAGCTGTGTAAGTGCTGGTGTTGGCTTGAGTATAAAGATTAATTTACATATAGTGAAAGCTAGGTCGGCTTTTGCGAACTTGACCATCTTTGGCTCCTTCGTGATGTCAGTCTGGCTGTAAAAGGTCGGATCTACAACGAGTCAGTGAGAACAATTTTGCTCTATGCTTGTGAAACCTGGCCTCTCCGAGTTGAGGATGTTAGACGACTCCCTGTGTTTGATCATCGTTGTCTCCGAAGGATTGCTGACATTCAGTGGCAACACCATGTTAGTAATGCCGAGGTTCGGCATCGTGTGTTCGGGCACAGAGACGATAATGCAATTGGTGTCACCATCTTGAGACACCGACTTCGGTGGCTTGGACATGTTCTACGAATGTCATCCCGGAGAATTCCTTTTCGTGCATTATTTGCCGACTCTGGGACTGGTTGGAAAACACGGAGAGGTGGTCAGTATATGACATGGTGTCGTGATATGAAAGAAAGCTGGAAAGGGCTGGCTTGTGTTGGTCTTTCAAGACTCTCTGGCGGGGGTTCGAGAGATGGTGTAACACAGTGGCTAGAGACGTTATCAGATATGGCTCAGAATAGAAGCCAGTGGCGATCCTGCTGTAATCTTCTTTTACTTTCTTCATATTTAATTTATTTTATTTTAACACATAGATATTGTTACAAGGAGGCACCAAATACATATGCGCCACACGAATCTCAATTGATTTGTGTTAGGGCTGTGATACTGCCCGGGTGCCCAAACCGAAGCAGGTGGTTTTGTTAGGGGGCCACACTCCGAGCCTTCGACCTGAACGTCTGACCCACAAGGCAGTGGAGCATCGTGAAGAGATGCAGTCCCATGGTAGCCGGTGACCAACGATTGGTTCATACGCCATTTGTTCCCTCAGGATACTGGAGCCCATGTGCACCATTGATTTGGGATCCGGTTGAAGCGCCGGACATTCGCTTTTCGTCCTCTCATTTTCGTAAACAACACCGCCACTAGAATGAGTAGGACTTCCCTGGCAGAGGCTATATACGCGTGGCCATGTGAGAGCATTTCGAGAGGGAGAGCGGACTCTCCCCACTCTCGGCCATACCACGGCATTTGGGGGCACTTTCTTCATAAAATGTGGTTGTATCTTCCTTAACTGAAAGATTTCTCCTGATTGTACCTTTCCATTTTTTCCATTATTGTTCTCTCTCACTCTTTTTTTTTTGTAACTCCCTACGTTCATTACCTTCTTTTTTCTCTTTAAATTCTCATTGTTTTGTGTGGCTCATATATATTTGATGCCCCCCTTGTACCGATATTTATGTGTTCAAATAAATAAATAAATAAATGTACGTCAATTATTATTCTTCATTGTTCGACTTTACCTTATATGAATTTAAATTCCAGCCGGGACTGTTCTATTTTAGAAAGTCAATTATGAATCCCTGGTTTTATAAACGTACTTCGTAATATAGTGATGTGTGGTAAGAAATAAATCCGAAAATTCATGTTAAAGGTTTCTCATGATTGTAGATACACAGTCATATGTGATTTGTTGACTTTAAAATGAATCTGTAAAACATAAATTCTGTTTCCAACATTATCAATGGATTCAGCCAGATCGAAACAAAGTAATTCTTACGTTTATAACGAATCTGTATCTTTCATTGAGTTTTTCTCAATTAGATATTTCAATTCGCCAGTTTGTGCGATCCAGTAAACTTAAAGTTTTAAGATTTCGTTGTATGTTCTTCATCAGAAATCTGAAAATATATACCTTTACATTCAGCATTTTTTGTTTGGTGTAGATTTCACTTATTTCCGTCTTCTTTTGTAAGATAGTCGATGATATATTTGGTGAAAATTTATTTCAAAGCAATAAATTTTGGTCTGCCCTTTTATCATCGTGCTTTTCAAAATCAAATCCCTTTCCTTTCAAATTAGGCGGAACTGTCAGTTCATCGCTTAACGTGAAGTCTGTTTGCCGACCTCCTGGCCAAGCAGTCCGTGTACAGCACCTACCACATACTGAGACATATCCTAAGGAAGAAAACGTCACCGCTTCACTGGATATTGCTCATAATACTACAACAACTGATGTTAGTGAAGAAAATTCAAACATTTGTCCTGACAAGTCTTTGAAAGCCTCAGCAAAGCCTATCAGCTCATTAGAATCGTCCGCTCATCATTTTCCTCACTCTAGGGAATTTATACAACACCATTCCTCGCAGCATAATGAAGATACTTCTGATGACGACTTTTATGATGCAGAGGAAGCTAATTCTGAATTCTCAATAACTCTGCCTGATCTTTCACCGAATGAATCGAAAAATAATGGGAACAAAGCCTCTAGAAAAACTTGCGGAAATTTGGCTAGTAGCAAATCGAATGATAATCAAACAGGCCTAAACAATTCTCAAGATGAAGACTCTATAATACCTGTTGGTTCTGATATTGCTGACGAATATGAATCCGATGTGGGTTTCACTGACGATGAAGCAGATGAATATACTGATCAAAATTCACAATCGAATCAATTCGGAAAGCTACGTGAAGCACGTGTTATACAACCTCGTAGTAGACGATGTGGCAGGTAACATGAAAATCTGTTTCTTTATTGATTATGTGACAGTTGTTTTAGGTTAGAGAGCGTCTGAAAATTTAGCATGTCAGTTGTATAGTCTTCACAGGATCTTATAAATTCTTTGTAATCCTGTATTAGTTATTTTGACAGGATTTATTCATTTATTTAGTGAACCCAAGTCTATTTTTAATTCCTGACAAGCTATAATAGTATAGTTTAGACCCTAGTTTGTTACATGCCTTGGAGATAAACGTGAAATACAAAATAAATTTGCTTTTTTATCAAGAAATAGGAATAAATTATGTTCTTTTCTACTTCTAAATATTATCTTTTAGTCTTTCCTTCTAAATCCTATTTAAGGTTTATGTTTGTGCTGTATTGTTTTATTCCTTAAACTGTTCAGCAGTAAATCAATTCATCGCTTCTTAATTTATTTTGGTTTAAAACAATTCGTGAACACAAAAACCCTGAAAAACCAATTTTGTCATGATCAAATGACAGAAGACATTAAAATTCCGGAGAAACCTCTGTAATCTGTAATTTATTCTACTGTGGTATCGTGTTTTTCTGCTAAAATTTTAGTAGTAGGTATGGTATGTATGGTAATACTTATTAGATCTGTTTGTTATGGGCGATGAATTTAAGTCTGTGTTTATACGAACTTTTTAACATGAACGGAATGCTGATTTATGAGCAGTGCGTTGTGAAATGATATCGCCGAATAATGACAGCACACGAGATTGAATTATTAATGCCAAGACTTCAAGTCAACTGATAACTTTTATGAGTGGTTATTTTCATGTGTAACCGCCATGGAGTTATACAAAATAGTAACATGAAATTAAAGTGGGTAAATGTTGTTTGAAAAATAAGTGATTTAAGGTACGTGTATTGTTTTAGGCTACTCACAATGCACTGATGAAATTAAGACCTAACTATTAGTTTTAATTCTTGCCCATTATATCACTTTAATCCCGTATTGTCTATAATGGTCACCGTTAACAACTGTTGTAGATATAAAATATTCTTTTAATTACAGTTATTTCTACACTTACTACTAATATATCTTGATCATATGAATATCATCCGTTAATATAGACCATTAGTTGTTTTAATTAATCGAATAACCTTTATAGTTAATTCGGTTCACGATCTTGTCACAATTTAAAGTCGATTTTCTTTTTTTCACACATCAAAATAGTCTTTTTTTAATTGATTCCAAATGAAATCATGCTCTCATTTTCGATCTTCTGCACTAAGTATATCTGTTTACAAATAGGTTCATTCGTTTGTTTATTTTTCATTATCATCAAAATACTAATGATATGCGAATGTTGACAGTCGGTGGTTTGTCCATAGACACAAGTAAAATTTACCCACAATTTACTTCGCCCTTCGAGGATTTGTTTAGTTATGGTTTACTAAATGTTAAAGAACTTCGTATATTCTTGTGCAATTGTATATCATTTGATTTCATTTTGTATCGATTGTTTGTCTTAACTACCTTATTTCTCAGTATGCTTTTCACTTCGCTTATAAATATAGTAGAGTAGATCATTATTATTGTTACTATTATCATTATTTAACATAAACAACGCACAGTTTCGTTAGTGCATAATATATCTTACCAAATGATCTTTGCAACAGATCATATGATTACATTTTTTAAAGAAGATGAAATCAACTTGCATGTTCAATAGGCTAGTGAATATGTATGTGTGTTATGAAAATGTTTGAATCAAATTTACCACATTTGTTTTCTTAACGTCATAATATCTGCATACATGTGTTAGTGTTGTTCACTTTTTTCACTGTAATATTTCTTGGATCCTTTATTTATATACATAAATAGTCGAGCTGGCACTTTAGTTTCATCTGGTGACTCTCGAATGACACAGGACATACCTACAACTGGGGAATCTAATAGTCATGGTCATTCCCAAGCTGATTCAGAACCTGATGTAATTAAAAAACGTCTACCTATTGTCAGAAGACTTTCTATACCTCCGAAACCTAATATAAGTTTGAATTTATGGAGTATCATGAAAAATTGCATTGGAAAAGAGCTGACAAAAATCCCGATGCCTGTGAGTGTATATTTTTTTACCAGTTTATATTACTTTTTACGTTGTCCTGTGTCACTAACTTGCTCTGTGGCATAATTCATTTGATCACATGACTAGGATCTGACTGAACAGACTGAATAATCAATTATATACTGTATGAGCAACCTATGTTTATTTGACACGGATTGAATAGGACGAAAGGTTTTGCCATGTACAAGATTACCTACTTTTGTACATCTTGTACTCACAAATATCAATCGAATAGTCTGTTCAAATCACTTGGATTGTGGTTAGCTGAAAAAATGATGCATCATCTTCCCAGAATTTGAAAATGAACTAGATTCAGGACACAGCATTGTACAAACTCAATCTGTTTTTCTGATAAAATTGATGATCGTTTATATATTTTTTACCCTATTTCCTAGTCGAAATATTTTCTGTACCATTTGATGTTATGGTAATCAGATAACATTTGAATTTGTTGATCTATCTTTAGTGTAGCATTCTAAAATTTTACTAGGGTAGTAATAGGACAGGCGGTAGTTACTTAGCCTTAATAGGGACTTTTATAATAGATATATCGAATACGCTCTACTGACTTTTAATTTCAAGTCAGTCCTTGTTTGTGTATTCTGTTCTAACAACTGTTGATAAATCAGTATTCGAATTGTTAGGGTTAATTAATGTCCCTTGATGAGTTATTAATACTACATCTAATCTTTGTATTTCTGAATTTATCAGTTTTTTTTTTAGAAAAGACTGTATACTAAGCATGCTTTGTGTTTGAGTTATGTTTAATTTATTCTATTCGGTTGTTCATTAGCCCTTGTTTACTCACCCTAATTACTGTTGACACCTGCTGTTACTGAAAGTTGCATAATGAGAAGCTCTTTACTTGAACTATCATTATACTAATCTGTTCTATTCCTGTCAAATCTTGGGGAGTATAAGAGCACAAAGGATAGGAAACGAATGAATCGCTAACACATGGACGAAAATAACTGATCATACCTACAAAGTGGTTTAGAGATTGACCTTTGAAAGATAAGTCATTTAGATAAACACTGATTTTTCAAAAAACTATGTCATAAGTAGAATAAAAGTTACTTTTCATCTGAAATAAACTATCAGTGAAGTGGCGATAATTAAGAGACGTCTGTGATTTGCAAGAACACTAGGAAAATTGGAAAAAGATAACAGTTCAAAATTTATGAGCCATAGAGATAATTTTATATAGTATTGCCATCAAGTCTATATCGGTTATATCACTTATAGTAATTTTTAATTTGTTTACTTGACTTCTGAAGCTTACTTTCGAATTTATTCAATAGATGTCTTTGTCTTCCTAAAGGTCAAATAATAACTTCAGCTGTTATGGCTGTATCTTCTTTATTTAGTAAATTTCTCATTGGAACCTAGAAAGTGGCATTTAGGGTTTAATTATATTTTCCCAGGCTCTTTCGGGAATGGTGAATTCATCAGTTTGATGTCATTCATTCATTATTCTATTATCTACTCTGTTCTTTGACCAGAAATCAAACAGTTCAAATGCATGTCAAGAAGAGAAATGCCTTCACAGAATAGTATTTATCATCAAATATATGTCTTAAGGTTGCATGTTATTATCAGAAGATTCACAGGATAGTATAACCAATGAACGGATTTTGAGTCGAATACAGGTATTGATTGAAAACCACATAAAAATATTGTAAATTTCATTCGAATATTATTAAAGACACGATATTCTCAAATACAAATGTTGAAAAAAATCATTCTTCATTTTTTATGTCAAGTTAAGGTGATTTTCACTCAGAAGTCAACTTTCAATTCATTTTAATTGTACAAAATTATTCTGAGTAAATTCTATTCATTGACTTTCATTGTAATTTCAGTTGTTTCTAGTTATTTGATTTTCAATACATTTTCCCTTGTATTGATTATTTCATTGCGATCTTGCATTAATTGATAATTGCTCAGTTGAGAATACGTTATAATTAACATGTAATTAAATTAATATGAATATAAGTAAATTTATGTGATCTCGATCAAAAAGTTAGTGTTAATTTAGATTGAAATAGACAAAAGGATATTTGAAAATGCAAATCAAAATTATTGTCAAACTTAACATTGATTAATTTAATGTTTAAGACATTTTCTCCTAACTTCCTAAGTACTTGAAATTTTAGTTTATGTAATTTGTTACGTTTTTTAATGACTTTTTGGTTATGTATGTTATTTTAATGACAGCACGTGTGTATACCCATGAGTTTTGTTTGTACATACTCTTGTTGGTAATTAAGTGATATAACTAATAACTGCAGCCTTTTAATGAATAGACAAGTTACTTGAACTCCATTACACTAATTTTGCTTTCATTATCTCACTATATAGTCTTATTTATATAAATCAAAGAGTAGTAACCTCTGGTTTCTGTTCTCATAAATATCTGGTGTTCATTGAGTGTAATTAACAATATCCACCAGTTGATTTTGAATACGCAGATGATATAGTTCTATTTGGTGATGATGCTGATAAAATACAGTTTTCTCCCTCCAATGTTACTTCAGGATTGGCTTGTGTCTGAGCCAGAATCAATGATAGAAAGTGGAATGGTTGAACGTATTAACCACTTCACTTGTCTTGTAAGTGTCATCATTCCTGATGGTCTGATGCCTAACGAAACCTCAGCAGGGATTCGGAAAGCTCTATGGGCTTTTCACAACTTGTGCCACTTGGCGTAGACAAGATTTCCGTTTGCCAATTGAAGGACGAGTTTATTGCTCAAGAGTTCGCTCGGTGAAACATAGCCACTTGGAGAAGAGAGTATTCGTGAGTTACTAGTAATTGAATACAGGTATCTACGAAGCATTGCTCGTGTGTTTCGGGATCACTCAGTAATCAATACCTGAGTTAGGAATAGAGTACTGGGCAAAGATGGAGTAGTAAATCTTCATCAACTAAGGAGTTTAGGACATGTGTTATGTATATCCAGCCACTGCGTACTTCGATGAGCTATGTTGTCTGGCGTAGTAGTAGACTGAAAGAAGGCTAGGAACGATCAGACCGAAAAATCATATCTGTTGATGAAGTTACTTACGATTGGATCTAGTCATGTTAGTAGATTTAGACTACTTGGCTTATGTTAGAGTGTTTATCATAACCAATGTTTGGAGACTTTGAATGACATGGCTTAAAATTGTTTGCAACGGCGCAGGTGCATCTAGCGTTTGTCTTCCCTCAGGTCCCAAGCCTCTAAGTTCCTCATGATTGTTTTTGTTCTACTAACTTATATAATCTCGAATTGCATATTCGATGCCTAATCTTCTCTAGTACAACTAATATTGTTCCTACCTCTGCTAATTTAGAATTACGTCCAACAACTTTTTCTCTATGTCAATGAAGTATATCAACGTGAGTGAAAGTTCATATGTACGTGGTTCTTCATTGCGTTTAACTGATTGAGAAAATACGTACTCTATTTTAGGTTTATTCGTTCTTTAAATGTCATCCTAGAAATTCAAAAATGATCAGTTCATTGTTTTTAATACATTATGATCACATTATATTGTACAGTACGACAAGAGAAACATATATAAACATTATAACCGTCTTCTTAAAGAAACACCATATAATGGCAAGGTGTTCACTCGCAAAGGCTTAATAAACAATCGATTTATCGTCAAATTTCACATATCCGTATCACAATTATAATATATCAAACTATTACCACTGACACTGTTTATGGAATTGTAGTAAATAATCTCTTTCGCAAATAGCATATGGATTGAATATTTCTATATTTCTCGAGAGTTTAATAAGCTAACTTTCATCAGGGTTCATGTGATTAGCTAGTAGCTTCACAGTTTATCTTTTACAAAAAACGTCTTAAATCATTTTCTCGTTGTTAGAATGGGTGCCTATGACAGTGAGCATTTCAAGTCGTTTAGGATTCACTGAATACAGTAAAAAAATTACTGATCTAATTTTTTTGTGGAAAGTGTATTAGTTGAACTTATTTGTTTACGATATCAACTTCCTATTATCATACCATACAAAGTGTTTGAATTGTCCTGATACTGTAATTTAAATGCTTCTTCATTTGTAAAAGCTATTGTTTAGGTTGTTTACTTAGTATCAAATCTTCGCTCTTTATCCTCCGGTATAGAGTAGTAGAAATAATTAGCTGACATGATAATAATCATATTAACCATAAATAATATTGCGTTACCAAAGAATTGGTTACTCGGTGAATTCAAGTTTCAGAAGTCATTTATTTGACACAAAATGTACATTTGCTTTATTGATCCAAGTAATAAATTTTGGTATCTTTAACTTTTAAAATACCTTCTATAAACTATTAAATAAAGTCATATGTCGTAATGATTATTTCAAAATATGATTTTAGCAAAATATTCATAATAGATGTTTGTATTTAACAACATAATGTTTTGCATATTTCTCAGGTTAATTTCAGTGAACCTTTATCAATGCTTCAACGTCTAACAGAAGATTTCGAGTATTCCTCATGCTTAGATCATGCAGCTGCTTGTCAAGACTCATTGGAACAAATGGCATATGTGGCTGCTTTTACTGTATCCGCTTATGCTACAACTGCAGTGCGAACGAACAAACCATTTAATCCTTTATTGGGTGAAACATACGAATGTGACAGAACTGATGACTTTGGCTGGAGATCGTTTGCTGAGCAGGTATATTTTCCCTTCATAAATTGTGTAACGTAAAAATAGTAAATTGTATTTGCACAAGCTATTTCAGTGCTTTGACATTATTTGTGAATCTTTCAGTTTTATTTCCATTTCAACTTCTTTTGTAAAAACCAACTTTACTTCGGAACACTGTAGCATGGAAATAATTTATTTAGAATGGTTGATGGAGAGGTAACAGGTGATGCGAAAATTGCTCATATAAAAAAATTAGATCACATGGTATTGTAACGGTAGATTAATAATTTTTTGTTCTTTGAGGGTCCTTCACTTTAGAATCACCGTTGATTGCCCTGGTACGGCCGAGAGTGGGGAAAGTCCGCTCTCCCTCTCGAAATGCTCTCACATGGCCACGCGTATATAGCCTCTGCCAGGGAAATCCTACTCATTCTAGTGGCGGGGGTGTTGTTTACAAAAATGAGAGGACGAAAAGCGAATGTCTGGCGCTTTAACCGGACCCCAAACCAATGGTGCACATGGGCTCCAGTATCCTGCGGGAACAAATGGCGTATGAACCAATCGTTGGTCACCGGCTACCATGGGACTGCATCTCCTCACGATGCTCCACTGCCTTGTGGGTCAGACGTTCAGGTCGAAGGCTCGGAGTGTGGCCCCCTAACAAAACCACCTGCTTCGGTTTGGGCACCCGGGCAGTATCACAGCCCTAACACAAATCAATTGAGATTCGTGTGGCGCATATGTATTTGGTGCCTCCCTGTACCTATACTTATGTGTTAAAATAAAAATAAATAAAATATAATCTAAGTTGAGTAGCGTAAAATGTAAGGCCAACTATTTGGTTAGTTTGAAGAGTCCCGATTCCACGTGATTCAAATGGAGCTTAATAATAAAGCTGTGTTTTAAGGAGCCTTTCATAAATAGAGATAACCTGAGTCTGTGAAATTATTTTCTAATTGTGATTGCCGTTATTTCGACAAAATAGAAATTAATTTACCTGACTTTCTGTAAACGAGTAAATTGGATTCAGCCATTATATCTAGTGACATAGACATAGACATGGAAGTTTACTTAACTTGTTTTAGTCACTGGATTTTCTTCCACTTTATTACTTTTTTGGATGAATCTCATCTATTGTTGCTAAATTGTAGTTACCAAGATATTGAAACTGAAACTTTGCCCTGGAACCTTGTCTTCATCATCAGCTGTATATATATGATATGACAGTTGTATTTAGGCTTTGGTTTTTCATTCTTTTTCAAACTAGAAATAATTTTTTCTTAGTTTAATAAGCTCATGTTTTTCTAATTCCCTATTTTTGTGCTTACTAAATATTTTTCTAAAAAATCTAAACATACTGTAAACTGTGAAGATCGTAGATATGCTTCAAATTTTGATACATTTCTGTTTTCCAGTACGGAATCTATGACTAACTGCAATATTATATTCCAGTGGTTTAATTAGTAGTTAGTATGTCTTTCACAACAGATGTATGCGCTTACTAATTATAACAGATTCTTGTATTCTTTTGAAATCAACGCCCATGACTACATATTTAAATTCATTTATTTTATTCGATAATACATTTGAATATTAATTAAGTTATCCGCCCCCATCATTTAATTACTTCGTAATAATCATTATGATTGTTAACTGTTGGAATGTGCAATGTTGTTATTTATACACATCACCGTTTGATTGATATCGATTTTATTGATATCAATGTCATTTAATATATTTGTTGGTATGTTGCCATAATAAAATACTAAGTGAAAAGAAATATTTCTTCTATGATTGTTTTCTAAATATATAAGTAGGGACTTTTGATCGACTGAAATTCAACTAAGTTTTTCGCGCTACTGTTTACATATTTGTGGAATGATTTCTTTTCTTCAACAATAATGGATGATTGCTCCTTTTGTATTTTTTCCATGTGCCACATAGTTTAGTCGTTTCTTATATTGTGTGAACAAGTGATAAATAAAGCTATTAACTTCAGCGTACTTCATCAAAACGAATTTCTGTTGATTCACTTTAGTCAAGAACGATATGGTGTTAAAGTCACGAGTTGTGTTATTTCCTAAAAAATTTTCGAAACATGAACCTCATTTGATATATCTTGATTGTCTTTGTGTTGTTTGTTAAACTTGCCTATCCTTGGTTTTAAAGAGTATTGCATAAGACGTACCTTTTTTTCTAAATTTTTGTGCTACAGTTAGTATTTTCTGTGATAGCTTCAGTTTTAAAATTTTTACACTAACAAAATCCAAACATGTTTTAGGTCAGTGTTTGTAACGATATTTTCAGACAAACATATAATTGACTAGTAATCTGAACCGTTGTTTGTTATTATCGTACGTAATTTATGACTTCGTATGTTTCCATGATCTGTGTTGACCAGTATAGCGTTGGTCATGTTGTAATAACCACCTATGCTGTACACTTCGTTCTCGAAAAGCGATGTAAGCTTTCTTCATTTATAAAAGACAAACATTCATGATACATGAAATCTTTTGTAAAGAGCTACAAATCTTATATTATCTTGTCAGTCAGTCAGTAACAACGTAGAACTTCGTACGTACGTACATCATTTCGAGTTGCTATACCACATTAACACAGAGATGCAGTTATCGTCTCAAATCCCGTAGTGGCAGAGTAGTGAAAGTATAAGTAGTAATCGGGGACATTAGGGTTTGATGAAATTTGAAAAGAAAATAAAGGACATGAAGAATTCGGAAGATTAGAGTTTGGAAGAACACAAAGAGTGGATGCACCTGCGCCACTGCAAACGATTTTCAGCCATATCATTCAAGGTCTCTAACCATCGGTTGCTATCATCTCGCGGTCCCCAACCAGGTAGTCTACATCTACCAACATGGCTCAGTCCACTTGTCAGTGACTTCATGAATTTGTGCCATGTTTTGGTCTGGCCGCGCCTAGCTTTCTCCTAACCTACTATTACACCATAAAACATCGCACGTCGTGGCAGTCGGTGGTCTGGCATGCGCAACACATGTCCCAGCCATCTCAACTGATTAAGTTTCACTACTTCATCAATTGATTTGCCATCCTTACGTAGTACCCGTTTCCTAACAACTGCATTACTTACTCGGTGGTCCCAGGATATACGAGCAATGCTTCGGAGACACTTATGATCAAATACTAGTAACCTACGAATATCCTCTACTCTTATCGGTCATGTTTCACTGTCGATCTGCTGCGCAGAAAACCCGCCCTTTGGTTGGTAGATGGATATCTCGTCTACGTCATAAATGACGCAAGTTGGTAAAAGCTAGTCGAGCCTTCTGTATCCGTGCTGAGATTTCGTCACACACCAGACCACAAGGGCTGGTTAGACTCCCAAGATAAGTGAAGCGGTCGACACGCTCAACAACTTCATTAGTTCGGGTGCCGATGCAGCCCAATTTTGCATTTTAAGGGGGATAATCGCAACCCAAACATGCTTGTATTGTTGCTTATAGTGGTCAGAAGACTGCATTTTGTCAGCGTCTTCACCGAATAGAACGATGTCATCGGCATATTCTAAGTCAACAAATGAATCTCGCGGTAAAAGTTCAACCCCTGGAAATTGTAATGAGGAAACTGTTATCTATAAACCACATCTACAATAAAGTTAAACAAGAATGGAGAGAGTGGAAAGCCCTGACGAACACCAGTTGAGGTAATCAATTCTGATGACAGTTCGCCATAAACTCTAACTCAACCTGTTGTGTTCGAGTAGAGAGCATTTATAAGTTTTATGTGTTTCTTTGGTGCTCCTTGTCTAATAAGCGGAAGCAATAACGATATTACTGTTAGAATTCTGTTTCTATTCATGTGGTCTGTGCTGCCTTGTTCATCAGTTGAATACTGTAGACCACTGATAATCTGAACTTCATTGACACTGATAGATAAAATTGTTCATTTAGAAATAAAAACTATTTAGGACACTAATACACGTCTATGTTTACTCATTAGTCTCTCAAAGTTTCTTATGACTACATTTAGATGAAAATAAAATTTCATCTTTCCAGCTAAGTGATAATTACTTCAATTTTTGATATAGTGATCTTTGTTGGTTATATCCTGCTATGTCATTTGGAATACAAACTAGTCTGGGGAGTCTAATTAAGAGCCTTCACCTGCTATTAAAGACAGTAACTCAAGAAAAAATGTTCTTCGACTATGTGGGCAGTCGTAAAGTGACAACCGCTTTCATACCTCTAACACCCGAGATCACCTTGTGACAGCTCCAGAAAAATTAGACCTTTTATGCATCTGGTCGACTAATTTATTATTACTTTATATTATCAGTTTATTAAAGTTGAAAAATAACTTTTTTGTCAAACAGTATAACCAATTTTACTTGATAATAGAAATAATGGTTATCATGTTGATAATATACATCCCTTCATCTATTCGCTTGTTTTATATGACATTGTAAATTATTCTGTCTCCCTCATATATTGTATACAGGTCAGTCATCATCCACCAGCATGTGCTTTACATTGTGAAAGTAATGCTTGGTATTGTTGGTTTGATTTTTCTATGACAACTAAATTCCGTGGTAAATACTTACAGATTAATCCAGTTGGTACATGCCATTTAGTATTTCGTCGAACGGGTCATCATTATACATGGCATAAAATTCCACTGACTGTTCATAATATCATTGTTGGACGTTTATGGATTGATAATAGTGGTGAAATGGATATTATAAATCATAATACAGGTGAAAAGTGTCATCTCTCTTACAAACCGTATTCATATTTTTCTAATGAGAAACCACGTCGGGTGAGTTGTTTTCCGATTGTCTGTTTTATTCTGAGTGGATCAATAATTATAACTGGATCCCAATCTAGAAATTATCTTAATATCTGATATTCAAATAAATTTCATAAAATAGGATAATACTAACTAAGATGTTTGAGAAATAGTTATAGGCATTTTAAGTAATATCAAGTCAACATCTGATGTTCATTGGCTAATAAATTCGGGATGAAGGATAATTCTTGAATTCCTGTTAGATAATTGCGACAAATGACATTCCAGATTGTATCATATCACATATTGATTGTTGCACATAAACATCATTTGGTTTGTATGTCGGCTGTGATATTGCCCAGACCGAAGCAGGTGATGTTCTTAGGGGGCCACACCCGGAGTCTTTGACCTACAGGTCTAGTCCACAAGGCAGTGGAGCAACGTCAGGAGATGCAGTCCCATAGTAGTCTGTGACCAACTATTTGGTCATACGCGATTTGTTCCCTCAGGATCCTGAGGTCCATGTGCACCATTGGTCTAGAATCAGGGTTTTCCGACTCTCCTAGGTGGACCATCCGTGCCCACCAACCCCGTTAAAGCAACGAATATTCGGTTTTTGTCCTCTCAATTTCGTAAACAACACCCCCGTCACGAGAAGGTAGTGAGTAAGACTTCCCTGGCAGTGGTTGTACGCACGTAACATGTGAGAGCTGCCTCTCCTCACTCTCGGCCGTACTAGGGCGTTTGGGGGCTATTACTGGGAAAATCATTCTCGCTTCAATTTGCATTCAGACAGATCCCATTCACAATCATTTGATAACATTCGTTTTTATTTCCTTTATACTACGTCACGTATGTACTTCCCTTTATTCTCATTTTGCGTATTTTATTTTTCAACTTATACAGCAGGTCGCCTATGGTAGAAACCCTGTCTTATCTAAACGATTTCAAGTCGCTGACTGGTTGGAAGTTGAATGCTACCACCGGCTACGAATATCGAAACAGTCTTTCTGAAACCACGTATGCCATACAAACTGGCGTCCTTCAACGTTCGCACACTAACGCAGACCGAACAACAGATAGGACTGGCTATGTCTTTGGAAAGTCTTAATATTGATGTCTGTTGTTTATCCGAGACCCGTATTCAAGACTCTAGTGAAGTACTACAAATTCGCTTTGAAAAGCTTGTTTTATGTGCGTTTATCTGGGGGACCCTGTGGCGTCATCGTCTGGTTTTGCAGGCGTTGGCGTCGCACTAAGCGCTAGAGCTGGGGCAGCACTAATCGATTGGATCCCCATTAACAGTCGGTTATGTGCTGTTAGATTAGAATGTTCCATCAAAGTGAGAAGAAATCGGCGTGAGAAACGATGTCTTTTCGTCGTCTTCGCCTATGCTCCGACAGATTGCAGCCCGGACGCAATCAAGGATGAATTCTACCACCAGTTAACTGTTCTTCTCCAAAAAGTGCGTTCGACAGATATTGTAGTACTAGCCGGAGACTTGAATGCTCAGGTCAGGCGTCTAGGTACAGAAGAGAGTCGTTTAGGTGGCCGATGGGGACTTGTTGGTCGCAGGACAGATAACAGGGACCGTCTACTGCAGCTGTGCTCAGACCACAACTTATTTCTGGCTAGCAGAGTCTTCGGCGATGTGTCACCTGGCGGCCTGCCTCTGCATCTCAAGTCTCGACTAAGATTGATCACATTGAGATCAGCTACCACTGTGAAATAATACCCAAGCCATACAATCCGCACTTAATCAGTTGGCAATCAGTGTCCGTAGGTACGGTATGTGCTTTCCACCTTCGAAGCGCAAAGTATTTTTATAAGACTGGCAGAACCGTGATCCTGCACTCACCCTGGACAGTGAGCGGATAGAAACAGTCGAGAAGTTCGTGTATCTAGGTAGCTGTGTAAGTGCTGGTGTTGGCTTGAGTATAAAGATTAATTTACATATAGTGAAAGCTAGGTCGGCTTTTGCGAACTTGACCATCTTTGGCTCCTTCGTGATGTCAGTCTGGCTGTAAAAGGTCGGATCTACAACGAGTCAGTGAGAACAATTTTGCTCTATGCTTGTGAAACCTGGCCTCTCCGAGTTGAGGATGTTAGACGACTCCCTGTGTTTGATCATCGTTGTCTCCGAAGGATTGCTGACATTCAGTGGCAACACCATGTTAGTAATGCCGAGGTTCGGCATCGTGTGTTCGGGCACAGAGACGATAATGCAATTGGTGTCACCATCTTGAGACACCGACTTCGGTGGCTTGGACATGTTCTACGAATGTCATCCCGGAGAATTCCTTTTCGTGCATTATTTGCCGACTCTGGGACTGGTTGGAAAACACGGAGAGGTGGTCAGTATATGACATGGTGTCGTGGTATGAAAAAAAGCTGTACAGACTGTTTTCTGTTTATCCTTCAATACTCCCAGATTCCCAGAAATGTTTCATTACTGGCTGGAAACTTTATCAGACATAACTGAGAATAGAGGCCGGTGACGATCCTGCTGTAACTTGCTTTTACTTCATAAAAATGAACGTAACTTCTTTAACTGAAAGGATTCTTTCTGGTTATATTTTTGCTAACTGAACTATTTCTTCCGTTATTGTCACTTCACTGTCATACATTAATTTCTGTTCATTGTTTTAATTCTTTTTCTTTTACGCAACTTACATTATTTATATCTTCACATTCTCATTATTATTGTTTCGCGCATATATATCTGGTGCCCCTTTGTACCAATATTTACGTGTTCAAATAAATAAATAATGCACATAAACATCAGGTGCTGCATTTCGACCTAAAAGTTCAGTGTTTAACAACATCTGCTCACTGTTTACCTGTTTCGTCCACTAGTTTTCAAAGCGACCCAAATAAGTCACTGTGATTAAGTATTTTACTTATACCCTGTAAATCACCTCGTTATCTTCTGAAAAATCTTCTAGTTTTATAATTTGTGCTTCCATTTTACGGACATCCATTCTCGAAACAACACATGATTGAAAATGTACCAATGACTCCTCAACAGTGGCTAACGACAGAATTTTTGTACTGTCATATTTTATATCAGCAACGCTTATGGCATATTTATACCAGAGAAAATTTGATAAAAAAACTAGTCATTGTCAGTCTACTTAAAATTTCGACGCTTACGTGTTTGATGTATAATGTTTTCTAAATGGTTTTCGCTTTGTTCTAGGTTACTGGTGCTGTACTTGACAAGTCTGGTGATGTACGGTATGTTTTAAATGGTACATGGGATGATTCACTCGAGTATGCACCTGTAGTGAGTACTAGACATTCACGCAATGGAAAACCAGTATTGGAAACTGGACCTGCACGTGTTCTGTGGCAAAGTAATCCTTTACCACCTGATGCAGAACGAATGTATTGTTTCACGCGTTTGGCATTGCAGTTGAACGAACCTGATGAGGATGTATGCCCTACTGATTCTCGTCTGCGTCCTGATCAACGTCTTATGGAAGCCGGTCGTTGGGACGAAGCTAACAGGGCAAAAGTAGAACTTGAAGAACTACAGCGTCAACGGAGACGTCAAATGGCTGCCGAATTAGCCGCCCAGTCACTTGCTTCTAGTAAACAAGACGAATCGAGCGACACACACAGTAAATCTGATAGCTCCGTTTCTGAACAATATAACGGTCAATCATGTCCGTCTGCCAGTAACTTTCGTAAGTTCTCAAGCGTTAGTGGGTTTCTTGCTGCTCTTTTGTATATCTAATATTGTTGTTGTTTTTATTTAGAGTTTATGCATGTAAATACCATTTATGCTTTTTGCATAAATGCCATTATCATTATTACGGCTTGATTACTCGTCATTTCCGTATATATGCACTGAATAGTTTCGTTTTCGACTACACTTTGGGACACAAAACATGGGGAAAATAAGATTTTTAGAATATTCAAAATAACTTGGCTTTACTTAGCAGTTTGTAACGTCAAATATACAAGTAGTGTGTATGATGGGTTTTAAGTTACACATTAAGTTTCTTTGTTGAATAAGCAATCATTTGTATGACGTCTTCACTACATATTTACAGGTTTAGACAAGGGGTTTTTCTTACTCTGTAAAAAACAATGATATTTCGCTAAATACATATAATGCCTTGATCATGTATGTATCCTATTAGTTAGTGGTGTTCAGACTGAGAATTATTTCCTGTAGTATATTCCTTTTTTTCGGGTGGCAGTTCCGAATACACACACAGTTGTGACTAAGGCCAAGTAAACAAATCTGTACTTGTCTACTGAGTTCTATTACCAAATTAACATATCCTGCTTCGTGTAATTAATGTCATATTTACTAATGATTATTCATTGATTTCATTTTTCCAGTCGATATTGTTGATAGCCAGCATAAACCACTATGGTTTACAAAAGAATTCGATCAATTTACAAACAAAGAAACGTATATATTTACTGGGAAATACTGGGAGCACAAATTAATTCATGATTGGTCAATGTGCCCGAAGATCTACTAATCTTCATAAGTGCAGAAAAAATGGATATACATACTCACCGTACTATTATTTTTTATTCTTTTTCTTGCCAGTGAATAACTAAACTAATCGTGATAGATATTATTTGTTTCCGTGTTACTGACACGGAATTATTCTTGTACTCTCACAACAGTTATAACATATTGAGTATTATCAATATTCAAGATTGGTATGCACACATTTAGATTTGTAATCGTGTTCGAATAATTCAAGATCATTCTCATCAGTGTCTTTAATTATTCAAGAAGTTACTCTTTTTCAGAAATACACATTTTTCTTGTGTCCTACTCTGATTTCTGTGAATGATCATGAAAAGAAGTCATAAAGTTTGGTCTGATGCTTATCAGTACTAACACTTTCCCATATGCGTATACTGCATTAGTAACTATTTAGTGTGACTAGTTCACTTTTCTCACTTGACTCCGTCAAGTTGCATCTGATAGCTATTTACTTCTACTTATTAGCAAACAAAATTATTCAGTCAAATCCAAACGTTAATCTGATTTCTTACATCAGGTATACAAACTAAATCCTACTATTTGATTCATGGTTGTTTCGTTCTCCATACATTTTCTTGATCAGTTATTTACTTTTGTGAAGAAAAAGCATCATATCTGTCTATATTTAGTCGGCATGTTCATTTCTATTTTTCCACTTGTTCCTTATTTGTGTAGCATAAATTTCTTCTAGTGTTTACAAAAGACACTCATTTTGTGATTAAAATCTTTCACTCTGTTTAATTTTCCCTATGTTGAATATTATGTTCTACTTGTTTCTCTGCATGATTCGATTTAACTAGAGCTGATGAACTTTGTGCACTGACGCGATCTTTTTCGCTCTATTTCTGTTACTTATATAATTTTTCAATAAAACAAGAAACTTTATTCAGCATTCAAATTAAGATATATGATAAATAATGCTCAACTTTCTGTGAAATTTCGTATTTCAATGTTGCATACTAATTGAGTGTTAATATCTAATACTGGATTAACTTGGAACTGCAGACCATGAGTTTTGAAAATATATAAGATATGTTATGACCGCACACTAATCGGTGTTGTGCAATGCCAAATTAATTGGTAATTTGTTACTACCTGATTAAAGGATACCATTTCCATGTATTCTAATAAAAGTACATTGGTCACCACTTGGGATAATTTACAAGAAATAAAAATATGTTAAGACTACTTGTATTTCAAGATCATTTATGTTTTAATTCTTCGCTCTAATTTAAGTGAATACCCTGTCATTTTTTAATCAGATAGACTAATGTAAGAATGTTAATCGTTTGCATTGTTTCTCTATCTGACCTTAATCATATCAGTTGCTTGTGGGAGTACAGTTGCTCTGTCGCATAAATCGTTAGACAAATATTGGTTCGTCTCGTGCAATTGCACTGGGAAATTAATTTAGGTACACAGAATAAGAGATATTTTCTAGGCGCAACTGTTTTTGTTCTCTTACTAGTACGTAACTACAAATGCCTTAGAAATACTGCTGGTATCATCGGGTAATAGTGAGGTTAGACGCAGGGTATTAGGGAATGATGGTAAGTCAGTTGATGAAGTTGTTAATCCTCATCGACTGAGATGGTTGGGCTACGTGTTGCGTATGCCTGAACACCGATTACCACGACCTGAAATGTCCTACGTTGTAGCTGATTGAATTGGACTGCCTATTTTTATTAAACGTTAAGCTTATATCCGACAATCAAGGGCCTCAGCAATTAGTTTGGATGTTCACAGCAGGTCATAGAGAAGCACTCCACTACTCATTGTTAAAAATACTAATATATACAATCCCTATCAGTCTTTGTAATTTCTTATGTGGATGTACTTCTGAAATTTGGTTTCGACATTCATTGTAGCTGGAAACACGAAACTTCAAGGATAAGGTGCAGCTTCCCATTGGGCAAAATAATAATTATTATTTGATTATTTCAAACCCGTCATTATTAATTAAAAGAATATGTATTGTTAAGGAAATCTATAATATCCATGGAACATTCAAGAGATATAGTCAAAATTTTCAGGTATTCCAAACTGGCGACAGAATGTAGCTTCATCGAGAGAAAATTTGTTATTTAACCATGACTTGATGATAAATATATTATCTGCAGAAAAAAATGGTAAAAAATAACGCTAATTTAGGTTAAAATTTCATACTTGATCAGTAACACAGTAAAGTAAGTTTCGTGGTTTGCTGCCTTTTTTCTACAAACATAACTTTCCACAACTATTGTTAAAGCGAACCCAGTGGATGTGATGAAAATAAGTATATAGGTGTAACTTATTCTAAACTGCATTCAGTCACAACCTTAACAAGGACGAACTATGTTATTCCTAATCCCTATGAGAGCTATCGAAGACGCTTTGTGAAGAAAATCCAAAACCATTGGCTTATAATTTAGACACCCGAATATGAAATTTTGGGAGCGATTACAAGTTATTCTCTGAAAGATAGTGATTTTAACTCTACCAACAAAAACTGGTGGTCTGTGTTCTGTTGGCAAGTGTGGACCATCTGGTTGACATCCACACGATAACAATGGTAAGCGGGTAGAAACGCCGGGATCAGTTACAGTGGTGTATATGGATTTTCCGTTCATCTTCCATCAACTCTAGAAATTCAAAGCTAATTCATACTTGTAACTTCTTAGACTCATCTCTTCTATTGGGAATAGACCCTTAAATGTTTAATTTTACAAATTAACATTGATACTATTTATGTTAATTTTACTTTGTAGAGTTAACATGGCTTAACGCGGGATTGTCCCCGATTGTGTTAATCACAACTGACTGACTAGCAGCTAAGGTGAAATTCACACGAATACATTATTGTCCGGGGTGGCGTACCTATTTATTTTTCGTTTCCGTTATGAGATCACTTTAATTAAATTAAAGGAATATATATATATATATATATATATATATATATATATATATAACTCACCCGTCCAACGATTAACAGAGTCAACAGCCACCATTTCTTGTTGTTTTAGCTCTAACAGGCGGTCAGGGTCGTATTTTTTTAAATCCTGAAGCTCTGAACTGAGAGATTCAAGCAACAACTTTTGTTCAGTTAGCTTGTTTATAACTCTGTTTCGCTCTTCCTATATTGAGTTCAAACATTCATCAATATACATATTTACTGTATCTTTCCTTTTCAACAAAGCTTCATCCAATGCTTTAGTTGTCTTAGAAATCTGGTTGCGTGTATTTTTAATATCTTCCGTTACTTTTTCTATGTTGTTTCTAAGCTAAATTTAAACATGTTTGCTACTAATATGTGGCTTACTTTTTGTGCAGCTTTACTGGGAAACGCCCAAAAATAAACACTAGTCCCTATTTTGTCAGTATCGACCAAACCGTCGTGAACAAGGCTCATCAACACATCCTTTACAGACATAGAGTTGATACCCTTTTCTTTCTGGCATAGCCTTTCCAATTCCTTAAGTTGAAAAAAGTCCTTCTAAGTCAAATAGTATATCAAAACGAAAAGTTATTTACTTTCTCGTAGAAAAAATCCAACATTCTTTGCCGCTTTTCATCGAGACTCAGACCTTTTTTCTTTGACTATATTTAATAATTTTGACACAGGAAAAACATTAAAAATGTACTAAAATATGAGTTCATTTTCATACTAAAGATCAATCAGATTATTTAAAAACCAAAAACTCCATTATGTTTGTTGCAATATTTCTGATCTTCAATTCACTTCACTGAGAGCGTTCATGGTTGTTGAAGTTATCGCTATCCACCAAGAAATAAATGTGTGAACTGTAAATTTAGCTAGTCAAGCGCAGTGTGAAACTCGATTCAAGCTGTCACTTCACACTATTCAAGAGACATGAAATTGTCAGGACTAATTCCAAATAAGTAAGAATAGTAACAGGATAATTGGTATCAGGGAAGTTTAAATATAGAACATATTATTAGGAGGAATAGGAAACAAACTGAGTATGGAGAACAGAGAAATTACATATCCATATCACCTTATACCTCAGGTAGTTCTTAAAGTTATTTTCAATTGACGGTTAACAACAAACATGACTTCAAGTACTCCAGTAACTTGTTAACAAAAACATCTAGTTGTTTATCGACTTTGCTAAAACTCATTCCCTATGTTAGAGAAAAATGATATAAAATCATTTCGTAATCTTAATTGTTTGAGAAACTGACCTAGCTTATAGAACAGACCAGTGGAACGCTAATATATTAATGTTTATCACACCATTATTTCATGGTCAATCACACTAAACACTTGACTAACAAGTGCCATCCAAAATATGCGAGACCATGGTCTGCAGCTAGTATAGACCAAATAACTTCTTTGAGCTGAAACGGTTCAGTTTCAGGTCTAATGTGAATAGTCTAGCCACTAAGCTGCACTAATTCTAATCAATTCGATGGTTTTTCAGAGGCCGGTATGTCCTGATGATACGTGAATGAGTTTGTCCAATGGCAGTGCGGATGCTGGAAACAGGAGCTATAGCCAGAGCAGTTACCAACATAAGAATTCTCAGATCTTGGAATATAGAAGTTGCGAGAGAGAAAGAGTTGGATTTAAATAAACAAATAACCAACTGACCAATGGGTCGCTCACTTAAGTAAGTAACAAACAACCCGGGGAGATAGGCCTATTCCCAAGTTTTGGAGAACTTTAGATTTCTCCCGTCATATGAAAATTTGTGGTTTTCCTCAAAGTTTGGGAAAGTTTCGGGGTGTTTGCGACCTCCCTGTTGCAAGGTGAACACAAATATTTATGGATCAGCGTTATTAAACTCGATAGTAGTGAGAAATGCTTGACTTAATTAAAAAACAAAGATGATTCATCATACTGAAAAGCACTCTGATACTATACAATACTTAGTAAGAGCACTCCTTACCATGTTACTTAAAGTACAAAATTTTGAAGTGTATACATCTGAAGGTCAACTATGTGTTATCGCATACTGAGAAAGCTGTAACAGGCAATTTTTGGTGGGTTTGCATCTAGCTTGAATGTTCGTTGTACTGTGGGGGATTATGAAGAACAGCGCGTCTGTTCACTAAACCCACAGAATATATTTATATTTGGTAATGAAGATAATCGATAACAACTAGCCATAACATATGCGAAAGGTTAAGACAGTTTAATTGTCGAAGTTAAGAGCTCAAAGGGTGAGATTTTCAATAATTTTGGGAGACTTGCATTTTGAGAAACTTATTGTGATGTATAACTAATATGTCAGATAAGTCTAGTCCACCACTAACTGATAACATTCAAAACGCTCAACTCTATGTCCGAATAGTACCTTTCAATCCAAGTTATTCTCTGGGTCTCCAGATATAGGTGAAAAGATATTGAATATGATAAAGCATAGAGTTGTCGTGGTTAGTGTGTTTATGTTTCGGAAGATACACTCTCCCTCCGACTTTAATAACGAGAATCAGTTCAGTAGAATTTTTTTGAGCCTTTTTACAAAAGCTCACTGTCTGTTTAGGTAAAAGATAGCTGCTTGTATGCAGAACTTGAGTTCCAGCTGCACAAATACTGTATACAAAATCAAAAACTTCCTGGCTTAGGTATGGCTACAGGCTCTAGGTATTGCCTATAGTATTCTAAAACCTTTGGTTGCTATCGCACGGCAGTGTACAGTAATCTTCTAGTCTTGGCTTATGATGACTCCTTAGTCATTATGTGTCTGGACAGTAGGTAGCTCAACGCTATTCACCGTGTATGTATCTTTATATCAAAATGCACTTGGAAGCTGCCAAATTTTAGATCACTCGTATTATTTTCCTAAATCATTTTGAGGCTTTAAACCATCACCTTCACTTCTTATCGCTCTCAGTATCTTGACATCGTCAGCACATAACAAAACTGATGATGATAGAAAACTAGGAAGCTTATTTACATATAAGAGGAACAACACTGACCCCAAAACTGTACCCTGAGGCACTCCTCTAAGTGCAGTTTCCCAGCTAGACAACTTCGAATTCATTCTTAATCTTTGTTTGGACCCAACTGGGAAGTATTTTATAGACATAAACAAAGTGCCTCTAATTGTGATATTGCTTAAATTATATAACATCCTGTTGTGAAGAACTTTGTCAAGAGCCTTGCTAAAGTCAGTGTAGGCTACTTCTTTGGGTAAATTTTAATCTTTCGGAGCGCACCAACTCTCACGGGCTACCAATAAGTTGGTGAGACACTTGATGTCCTGTTCTAAAGACACTGACTTTCAGAAAGAATCTAGCTTTCGTTACAATACTTGAACAACTTCCGAATGATCTTTTCTAAAATTTTAACAACCTCTCCTGCTAGACTTACGGGTCTATAGTTCTCCGGTTTATGTCTCGTACCTGTTTCAAAGAGAGGACTTATTATAGCATTCCCCTAGTCTTCTGATAATCGATCCTAGATTACAGGTACATGAAAACACACCCTCAGAGGATTCGCGATTAAATTTACTAGTACCTTTAGTAACCCAGGACGCATTTCATTGGGTTCCATGGTTTTGTCTATATCAAACTTATCAGCAAACCAAAGACATCGAGTTCCTTAATGGTCACAGGGTCCAGTGTGTGTGGGGGGGGAGTGCTTGTATGAACCGATGGGAGGGCATTTCTGCGGTATAGATACTGCTAAAGTGGTTGGAGAATATCTGAGCATAACCACAGTCGTCCTTTGACAAAGGTTAAGTATTATTGTCTCCATATTGTACTGCAATATTTCGTATTCTCATAGCCCTTTGGTTTATGTGTGAGTGTGAGCGTTTTAAACATTTTGTAAAATCGTTAGCAATATTTTCGTCGTACAATCTTCTACACTTGCAGAGGGTCGAGAGAAAAAGATTTCGAGCTCATCAACCCTGTAATTTCTTCTTATCAGTACCCGGTAATTCAAATCATTACCACACTCTTCTTCTAAGGGAGGGAGAGAACCTACCTACTGAACCATGTTGTGAAGGTTATTGGACTACTTGGTGTAGTTCAATGTAAGTGTGGTGCAGTGACTTATAAGTGAACTTTCTGAATAAATCCCAAGGCGTTTCAATATGGAGAACAGGTTCCATTAACCAATTCACCGAGGATGCTCAGTGCATAATATCTTGTATATTTGTGTAGAATTCTGGATCTACTATGATATTATTACTGCTCTAATAATGGAACTAATCCTAAAATTGTAGATTTGTCATGGTATAACTGCCTAATCTATAAGATCTTACGTGGAGGTCACATCATCGTCCACATCACCTCATCGCATCGTAACACTTACCAATACATGATGGAAAACAGTCTTAGGCTAGAGATGGAACAATATATTTAATACGAATAAAAGATATAAGGTAACAATCAACAGGCGCCACGCCTGCATGGCCGGGTCATGCCATGCGCTCGACTCAAATTCCTTCCATTCATTGTTTCCGCCTTCTCTATCTTTAGGTATTGAACATCCATTTTCCGAGTAGTCTTGTGTTTAGCTTTGAGTATTGTGTGGTCATGGTCAAATGCCACTACATCTGCTCTCTAGATTTCTGGACTAAGTTGAGCTGATGCATGCTCCTCCTTTACGCTTCTGGATTCTGTCGGCTCTTACTAACATTAAAAATTTAAAATCAAGTTTCTTACTGTCTAGGGACTACGTCAGGCAAGTTTATGTCACTCCTTTTGCATCCGGCTTGGTAGAGTCTGGCTGTACACCTGGCTTCAATGACTTATTAGGCAAGCTCTGAGCATTTGTGTAACAGTTCGAAAGCCCATTTATAGGACTTCGTTCTATCAAAGTCTCACCACTTGAAGGATTACAAGTTTTAAGTCCTCCACATAAACATCTAACCTAAATTTCGTCTATTTTTCTGCTTCCTGACTTTTCATACGGTCTGCGAGTGTTGAATCTTTACGGATAAAAATTCTCGCTTCAGTTAGTTTATGTCTATTGTGAAATGGTAAGTCTCTTTTGTTGGGAGATTTAATTAATACTTTTGGCAGCCTAAGTCTGATTCTGTTTCAAGTCTATTTGGTCACCTCATCTATAAACTTTTAGCAAAAGAACTTCGGAAATATTCTGAGGCGTTAACCGGTTTATTAGCTGTTTTGTCAACTCCATATCATGCCTAAAACGAGCTGTGAGCTCCGAGCTTTCCTTTTCCTTGTCTCAGTGAAAGACAACTTACCTGTTACCGAGGTCAATCTTCAAGTTCTTAGTTTCTTTTTGGGGAATAGTCTTTTCCTTGACAACATCAAGTCAGTTATTATTTCTGATCTCTACCTATTCACCAACGATCGTTGCAGTAGCAATCACAATTGCGTCACTCACACTGAAAGATTCTGAATGATTACCAACGATTTGAGTGACCGGGCTGTTGTTTTTCCTGTTAAAATGAGACCTGGCATTACGATTAGGTTCCCCGTCATTTGGAGGGTGAGGGACTGAAAAACCTCCTTTCTTGAAGTTTTATGTCCAAGAGACCCCTTCAAAGTCGGCCCATCGTCCATTGGCCCACGTAAGTCAATCGATTATCAGCATATCTGAAGTAAATGCACACTAATTTGTGCATAGACTGAGCGAGTACTGCTTTCATGTACCTTAATACACCTTTTAGCGGCATTCATTACTGCAATGGCCTTGGATAGCAAGTTGTTCGCGTCAGAAGAGCACAGCCACACGCAATTATTTTTGATGGACCGTTTGAGATCATCAAGCGTTAGATTCATGAAAGTTTTGACAAACCATTGTTTGCACTCATCCCATTGCATGCCACTTCTCATAAAAAATGGACAGCCTGCGCGTCGGTAATTTCTTTCTTCCCTGTCCAGTCATCAATCAGAGGTTTTCAAGAGAAATAATACAAAAACAATGCCCACAGACAAGGGAAGCCGATGACCAGAAAAGGTTAAAAACTTCAAACTGTCAGAATCAGAAGTGCGGACAAATACAAAGAACCAGTGTACTTGTAGTGGCATAAGCACTAACATGAGACAATATGGAAAATAAATATTCAACATTAAACGCGGTGAAATACTTAACGATAGAGAAGGCGGAAACAATGAATGGAAGGAATTTGAGTCGAGCGCATGGCATGACCCGGCCATGCAGGCGTGGCGCCTGTTGATTGTTACCTTATATCTTTTATTCGTATTAAATATATTGTTCCATCTCTAGCCTAAGACTGTTTTCCATCATGTATTGGTAAGTGTTACGATGCGATGAGGTGATGTGGACGATGATGTGACCTCCACGTAAGATCTTATAGATTAGGCAGTTATACCATGACAAATCTACAATTTTAGGATTAGTTCCATTATTAGAGCAGTAATAATAACATAATAGACTGTAATTAAATATACTCAGAAGTATGGATAATAAGTTACTTTTGAAGAAAAAAGATACTCTTGGTGAATAAATTGAAAATAAATTTAGTTATTGCGACAAAGGTGGGTTCGATGCGTAATATATGGTCAAAACCATAAAATCAATTCAACGAGGAAAAATAACACTATAGATGTTTGGATAAAAATGGAATTTAAGTCCAGAGTAGTCGGTTTAATACGCCAACTGCAACGTATTATTTTGTGCCACCTCAAATTATAGCTAGAAAATTGTGTTTGAACGACAACTAGCGTTTTTCCGTCAAGATTATTATAACGTAATTTTATTTTTATAACTTTTGCAGTCATAAATGGACTCTTCTATAGTGTAACTGTCCAGTTTTGCTTGCAATCGGATTTCTTGGTACAAAGTGAAATCGAATCACGGTTAAAAACATGAGTGCAATAGGCATTAAGCATACTAAATTACAGTCAAAACCGTTAATTATTGTAGCCCAATAAACCTTTATTAGCCGTAATTAAACAAAATGTTCTGCCCTTCAGACGAAGGTAGACTGGGGTCATCTTCTCTTCATCATGCTTGCTGGTCAGTAATGCCACTCTCTCCCCTTTTGTGATTTTAGGTTCTTCCACATTTGCGGTATGTTAAGTATTTCCTTTTTGTTGAACCCCCTGTTGGAATACTCTCTTTACCAGTTCCATTTTACGAGCAAATCAGACATCTAACTTTTTTTATTGTGGGTTAGATATCTAGTTAGTATATCGCACTGATGTGAGGTTAACTAATTATACAAGTTACAAGATATTAGTCGGCTAATATGTGGCTTAGAGATGGTAAGGACAAAAAGCTGACCGAAGAATGTGATAAAACTGTTTGTGGTTGCAAATCCTATGACTAGGACGATAAGTACGTAGGAAAACGCAATATTTGGATGCTAGTAATAATAAGAAAATTTTAACTATTAGGACATGAACTACGAGGAATCCACAATAATTTAGAATGTCCTGAGCTTTCTATGATCGCAAAAGTTCAGGATCACTCGAAAGGTTGGTAATGTATCTTTCTACATACTAATCAGTGAAAAGTTACTTTGTTCAAAGCTCATGAATTCGGGGTTTACTGATTATTCTTCATACCTTGTTACTGATCCTCTGTTGAGAGATGTCGAAGATGATTAACTGATTCGTGGTCCAGGTTTTTTTCAAGGCCATGACAATACAATGGGTAGTTGTATGGATCAAGGGAAAACTTAGGAGACAGTTACTTACTAGTTAGAATAAAAGTAATGCGAAGCATACAACAAAAGAAAACGAATGTAGCACGGTGTTGGGATTGCCATATGCAAAACGTGAAATCGCAGAGACTACTTAAGGTTTGAATATTCACGATCATCTATCCACAAGGCTAGATTTTGGACGTCCCATCGTTGAATGTGACTTGAATTAAGGAAGTTCCTTCGAGCACGTGATAAATTCTGAGTCGGTCCGTAAAGCAGTTTAAGTAAGATTCGAATTAGGTACGCATTTGACTTGACCGGATGTTCACTGGAAAGTAGAGTGCGAAGAAAAAATACAGGCTTTCATTTGCTTGCCTTTTGGTTCCTTTGGTACAATATCCTGAGTTCGAATGTTATAATTACTGTTTTTGACAAATTTTAACATATCACATTTTACTGTTGTTTTCTTGCATAGAATTTAGAAAAGTAATTTGAGGTTTACTTCATCCGAACCATAATAGGTCCAGTTTCCAATGTTTCGCATTTATATTTACACGCTAGGTCAGGCGAGGAAGATCTTTTAAAATGGCATTGTACTTTCTCAATTTTCTGTTAGTCTATGTAACTCATGCAAATAAATATATTTGGTCAGTATCCAAGTATAGACCGGACGTTTACGTTATGAGACTTATTTTAGATCCCCATGTCCAATAATTCTACGGGCCTTAGGAACTTGTGATGTAGCTTGTTTGGTGAATGAGTGAACTTTAGTTATTTAAATTGAAACTTGTTCAGCAGTGAGATTTTCTGCTGAATGAACGTTCCAAAATGCACGTAGCCAGATTTTCCTGTATTAGGAGGGAGAAACTATGCATCGCATCAGTCTTGAAGATTATCCAAAATTTTAGAGTAGCTGTTGAAAAACTAATTAATTTGTAGGTTGGGACACCGTCGCTCAGCTTCTTATTCCTTTGTTTGTCGAAAGCGTTTAGTATTGCTAAATATTGGTTGGATATTAAGAATAGCTAAAAATCTTGTTGAACAAAGACTCTTTATTATGATTATCTACCGTGACAAGTATAGCGTCACACAACAGTTCAGAACACTTTGGGAAGATTTTAACGCACAGAATGTCAGATCGTTTATATTAAATTAGAAGTATCAGGTGCGTAATAGTTTTCAGGAATTAGAATGCAGCACGGGTTGACCAGGTAAACCGGGGCTCTAAGATTAGCCACCTTATAGCAGAGAGTAAGAGTTGAATAAAAGAATAGAAAGCTGTGAAGAGATAATAAAATCGGGTGGATTACCAACTAACCTAGTAGGTGAAAAGTTATTTTGTCCATGAAAATTAGGTTTGATTCCCCATAATTAGTCAATGATCCCCAGTTAAGTGTTATGTTAGTCGTTTGAATGGATACGGGTGACACATTCTGGAGATACGCGTAGCTGAGCGTAGTCGAGTTAGGCAAGTCGGTAAATGATTTATCTGAGTATTGGTTGGATAGGTCAGTCAAGGAGCTATTACACCTAAGACGGACCTCTGATAATAGCCATAAAGCTACGAAATATTTTCCGTACATAACTCATTTTTTGATAACAATATTTAGCAGCAGTATGTGCACCTGTGAACACAAAAGCACAACATACTTACACTGATATTTTTCCAAAACGTTGCATTGATATCTATGGTAGTTACTATAATAATAACAACAATTTGTTCTCAAGTAAAAGTCTGTTACATGAGGCACGCCATTTGGCAGACAAGATCAAATTGTTACTGAAGATACGGTCTTCACTGTGGTCGATTATTCAGTTTGGTTGATATTCTGTGAGGTACACTGGTCACAGAAGGGTAGAAAATGACGCTTCTCACACAGGAATGTAGATAATTTTAGTACGATCCGTATTGTCAATATGTCAGTTGATGCGTTTTATGGAGGTTGCGTTGCGACGTGCAACTGATGGTCGGGAGTAAATCTACGTGAATTTGAGAGCTTCCAAGAACTGTGACCCTATATCTTTCTGGAACACGTAAAGCACCAATAATGAAATAGGACGAATTAACCCGTTCCATATGCGTTATCGGTGGCATATTTTCAGAGAACTGAAAAAGAGTGTAAGAAAAAGAAAGGACAAGAGGCAAAGCAGTCAATGTTCATGCATACTGCAATTGAGTCATTTGTAATGAAATAGTGAAGGTATGACTACGTAGTCCAATTTTTTAGTACTAAGGTACTTTTTAAGCAACAGCATTCCAGTAGATTAAAGAAAACAAGAGTATATATGGTATGAAAGGACAAAGAAACGTATAAACGGAGGTGGTTCGTAAAGAAGCTGAAAGTGCAGGATTACGTTAAGCTTTAGAATATTGTACTGAAAACTGTATTCTGATACACAAATGACCATCATCCTGTTTTGTCGAAGCTATTTCAGCACATTTTTATTTTTATCGATTTCATAGGATTATGAGCAGGCTTCGGTTTCAGCAAATTGTCAAGTTTTGCTTGTAATAGGATTACTCGTAGGAAGTGAAACCAGTTGAACTTCACAAACATGATTTAAGAAGGTATTTTCTATGATAATTTAGGATAAATTCCACTTGTTTGTGACATCGTATTCGACCATAGGTAGCCGTAATTTAGAAAAATTTTCTGCCCTACAAACCTGGGTGGTTTTATCTCCACACCATCATGTTTGCTGGTCGGCTGCTATGAACACACTGTTATCTGAATGAGCTACTGCGTGAACCTTGTAATCTTTTGACTAACTACCAGTAGTCTTGCGCTTGCATAACCTGTAAGCCATCACTCAGTCGGGATGAAACAAAAAACTTCAACATCTATTTACTCTGAGTTTTTCTCTGTCTGTGTTTCATCGACTTACAGGCTTACCATACACTTAATTGACTTATCACTACTCAAAAGCTGATTACTAGTTGCTTTATAACTATTATATCCCTGTACTTTTCCGTTCGCGTTTGTCTGCCATTATATTTTCTTAAATGCTTACACTTTGTTTATAAACTTATAATTTACACTGAAATAATTTACAGTGCTACGTGGTCGCCCAACACATAGTCATTAAGTTGTGGCCGTCTTGTATTCTCGTATCGTGGTACATATAGAACTAGTGTTTCCGAGAATAATGTGGGAAGTGGAGCATCAATTGGGACAATATTTTCTTTAAAAATAAAGATAAAATGTCAAGATTTTAAAAAAGTGGAAGGGTTGATTTACAGGCCATCAAGCATTTATAATAAATGAGATCGTTATTATTAATGGCACTATTCAATATTGTAATTAAGTACAAAATCGAATTCTTAGTACGAGTTATTTTAAAACGTTTCTTTTACAAAAAAACAAAAACAAAAAAAGAAAAAGGTGAAAAAAGATCTGAATCTCTGCAATTTTTGATTTAGAGAATGAAGATTATTGAGCTTTAACAATCTGTTCGTCACAGAGTATATTTGCTAAGTAAGGTATTATAGAACTTTTATACATTCACTTGCGTGCATGAATTTTAATGCATTGACATCTCATCCTACCAGGATTTAATTAGAGTGCACTCAGCAAGAGTTTGCGAGATTAGGTGTCTATCCACAAGCATATTAACCATGACCTCAAAAATTCACCACACACCTTGCTAACCGTCTTCAGCATTCTTCGCAGCACAGTAAGGTTTTTTCTCAAACGCCCGGGAAAGACTAATTAGGAACAGTAAAGAATAATAGGTGATATGCAGGAATTGACAAATTGTAAGATAAAATGTCGAGTAATCCTGAAAAACATTCGGCCTCCTTATGTAGTAAGTCAGTCGGAAAACTACCTTCGAAAACAGTAAAACATGAGAATGCTGAGAGAAATTAGAGGAAAAGATAACACCAAGATGACTGACCCTCGACACTTTGTTTATCAAAGAGTCTTCAGTGGCACAAGCATTATGGGATCCAAGAATAGTGTTTAGACGCTGTTCATGTCTCATGCTAAAGATAACATCTTGACATTTAGGTGGGTTAAATATAAAACTTTATTCAACTCATTTTTATAGGGCAGAACATATTGCACTTCATTTTCTCCGTGATTAAGGACGAGGCAACAAATCGGCTGCCTTAAAGTTGTTCTTCGACGCTTGATACTCAAGCTCATGAGTCTAGTTTCATGCTATCTTTGCTATTCCACTTACATAACCTATAACATGCTAACACTTTGTGCCTGGAACATTATGACATATATGAGAATGACATATAAAAATAATAGGCCAGTAAATCCTAGAATATTAGCTTTCCTAAACGCTTCACTTTTCTTCCACTTACTTTAGATTTTAAAAAGCAGCCTTTCTGACCAGCAAACATGATGTATGTAGGGCAGAACAT
This sequence comes from Schistosoma spindalis, assembly GCA_946903255.1. Lineage (NCBI taxonomy): Eukaryota > Metazoa > Platyhelminthes > Trematoda > Strigeidida > Schistosomatidae > Schistosoma > Schistosoma spindalis. Next base: position 25,806,986 of record OX336417.1, on the reverse strand, counting down.
TTTGTTTAATTACGGCTTCTTATGGTTTAGTATAATGTCAAGAACCAATGGTATTGATACTGATTTATTATGCAAAATATCTCACTAAATCGTGTTTGGAACGCTGAATCGGTTTCGTTTCTTACCATGCAAACAAATTCTGCTCAACACCCTACAAAAGCTGCAAAAAATGGGCTCGATTAACCTCGACAAAAAGAAAGACAGTCATTTGTGTATCAGAAAAATGTTTTCAGAACTACATTTTATAACTAACATAATCATATACTTTCAGTTTTTTTTATGAACCACCTTCATTTATCAGTTGTTTATCCACTCCTAACTTGTTTGAACTTATTTTCTTCAACATATTAGAAATCTCTCGCTTAATAAGTACCTTATTATAAGAGAATTAGACTGAGTAGACACACTTGAATTATCCTTTCATGAACACTGTCTGCTCTGCTTCTCATCTTTTCTTTTCTTGCATTCTTTATCAGCTCCCTTGAGATAGGCCACGGAAAACATATATGGAACGATTGATTTTGTCCTGCAACATCATTAAAGCCTCAGACATTCTATGAGGATATAAGTTTGAGATTTCTAGAAGCCCCTAACTTCACATGGATCGATTTTCGACCATCAGATGCACGTCACAACGCAACCTTCATTAAACGCGCCAACTGAGATATTGGAAATACAATTCTTACTAAAACCATCTACATTCATATCTCATAAAATATCAACCCAGCCGGGTGATTTAATGCAGTGAAAATGGTACCTTCCGCAACAATTTGTTCTTGCCTGTAAACTGGCATGCCTCATTTAACAAACTGTTATTTCAGAATAAATTATTATTATCATGCGAACCTATTTTGACTTGCTACATACCATAACTCACTGTTCATTATTGCTGTATTCTTCACTTGCTTCATTGCGTTGAGCAGTAAGCGTTGTAGTCAGAAAATAAGGGACTTTCTTAATTTCGCAACTCAACGACTACATTAACATGTGAGTTTGACGAATTGTTTTTGAAACCCACTCCCTACTTATGTAGGCAGCCAGATTCAAAATTTAACCTCTTCACATGATTTTGATCTCATTTTCTGATATGTAAAGAATGACATGTGAATAAGAGGATCATTGTTATGATTATTCACAAACAGGTTAATCGCACAAATGTGATGTTATACACAAGTGTAAATAATATTCGCCACATGTGAACAACGTTTTTATGATTAGGAAGATATCGGGTTGACTTCCTAAAAAAGGAGAAAATGAAGAGATGAAACGTGAAGTTTTCAAATAATTTAATAGGTGTGTTTGCAAAAAGAGAGTGAGAATAAACGGTATTGTGTGAACTACCAGTTTAATTTAAAATAAATAAATAAGAGACTAAATTGGTAATGCATTAATAGTTTTGAATGATGCTAAGAAAGTTCTAATCATTTGAGGAGAATAGTCATCAAGCATCATTTTGAATGGGTCATACACAGATAGTGAGGGAAAATGAATCTGAAAAATCAATTCGTTTAAGTGTGATACAAGATATTATGTCTTAATCATAAACCTCAGATAACTAGGAATTACATTTTTTAGAAGGAAGAAAAAAAGGATAGACTAAACATATTTTATTTTTAAACATCACAAGTCTATAACTAAAAACAAATAAATTATCCTGTGTTACACTTAAACAAATTGATCAAGGGACGATATTCATTTCATTGTTATTATCATAGTTCAGCTCTTACACTAGATGTTCATTTTTTCTCCCTTTTTTCGTTTTAAATAAATATTATTCTTAAGATTACGAGGTTTTTAATCAAGATCATAACTTGTGTTACACTTAAATTAACTTTTCAGACTCCTCTTATCTTCCCTATGAATGTATGACTCATGCATCCTCATATTTTATTATCCTTTGCACTTGCTTGGGACTTCCATAGCGTCACTACAAACTGGGACTGAACAAACACTTATTCTACTGTCGTATCTTACCGCAAAAACAAGTTAGCTTTTCTTAATTATTTTTATCTTATTTTTGTTGCTAATTTGGCGATACGTACATGGTCTTTTATTTTTGTTCTGTGCTCGTGAACATGCTTATTAGGTTTTTTGCGCGTTTTACGTTTTTTTATCTACATTCCCCTATTTTCTTCCTTTCCTTCTTTAACGTCAATTTACTACTCTTCTCAATTACACAGAACCTGATTCATTATTATTCTATTATCATTATTATCTTTCTCTTTTTCAAATATGGCAAATATGATGCTAACATTATTGAAACTTGTGGATCATAGCATTTTTGAAAAAATCGAATTGGTTTCTTCACAACACTTATGTTCTCATAATATAATCATGAATAATAATAAAAACATCTGATGTGCTGGTGAGTCAATCATGTTATTAATAACAGTAATAATAATAAATATGAACATAAGTGGACTTAGGATATTTGGATGAAAAAAACGAAATGTATCAGACAACAAAGAACAAAATTTCAAAAGTTCTACTTTGTTTTACAGTCAAAGAGATAGATGTCGGACCAGTTTCTTATAAACCAATGGTAATCACATTGATATTTAACGGGTGATGCAAACCACTGTAAGAAAGAAATTCATAAGGGAAAGTTCTTAATCGTACTACAGTTTCACTGAGAGAGAGAGAGATTCACTAAGGGTTCGTTACACATGGTTGAATGGAGAATAACAAAGAAATTCTGGCGTAAGTTTGTGTAGGTTCTCTAAATCAATAGAATAAATTCTTTATTGCGTGGGTTATGCGATGATACGATAGAGCACAAGAAGGTGGATGCTGAAGAAATACGGCTTATAAGCCGGTAGATGAAATTAAGGTTTGATTTAATGTGCCTGGATAAGAGAAATTTTACCCTGAATTGTTGACATCTTTGGTGATAATCCTTATTTTCAGAAAAGATTTAGTGAACCTACTTTGAACACCTTTAATTTTATTCGGGAGATTATGCTTGAAGTAACTGCAAACCAAAATATTATATCCAAGAATGGGTAGTATACATTTTTCGTGTAATAGTAATCTCGATTCGATGTTATTGAAGTTTATCATTATGAATCTAATGAGCTTCTCAGCTCTCTATACCTAAGATGCAATGTGTTCAGAAAAATTCTAACTGTTGATGTATCTCAAACACAAGTCACAAACAGAGTCAAGAGGATTCAGTATGAGTCTGTGTTTAGCCAGATTTAGATTAGGGCTTAGGGTGATGAGAATAAATCCACCTTCTTCAGCATTCAGTGGTAGATTCCGCGACATAGTCCATTTGTATAATTTCTTTATGTCTTCTTTGATCATCGCTGAAATATAATTTTCCTTGTTAAGAGATGGAAAAAAGAATATACCACTTTTAGGTTATCCGAGAAAAGGAAAGGCTTATCAACTTGAAGGAGTGGGCGCATGCCATTGATGAAAAGAAAGAAAAGTAAAGGGTTAATCACTCTTCCTTGTTTAAATGAGGACCTGTCGAGGGCATTAATAAAATCGAAGTATAGAATTCTCACTGAATGACCAACATCTCCTCTCTGGGTAATTTGATCGAAAACTCCAAGTGTGAAGCGGAGCATGACAGTTTAGTCATAAACCGATATTGAGACAGGCTAATCAGGCTTGAAGTAAGTAAAGATGATAATAGCTTTTTTAAGTAGTTTTTCTATGATTCTTGACAGCACGGTGGTCAAGTTAATTGGCCTATAGTCAACAATATCGCCACACGACCCCATTTTCAATCTAGTGGAAATAGATGACGTTTTTGTGAAGGTTTATAGGCTCCAATGTACATAGATGGGTGGAACAGTTTTAAACGAAACCATGGAAATTCCCTAATACCGCATTCCACGAATCGTGCAGGAATCCCGCGATATCCAACGCTAAAGGACGCATTCAGAGCAGTTACGGTCTGCATGATATTTGGTGAATATAAAATCAATTACAAGTAGGTCACTAGATCTCAACACTGAAAGCCTATTAACAGAGGTCTCAGTTCTTGTGTTATAGCATCGCAAGAAATAGCGGCCAAGTTGTTCACAAATAGTATCAAAGTCGCCTATAGTGATGACACCGAATATGAAATTCGTGGTTGCATTGGGAGATTTACACTTCGTACGAAATTCGACACGCCGAAGTATTGATAAGTCTGGGTTTGGCTTCCCAAAGCTTTATTCTTCATATACATTAGATACATGCATTGTGATAACTAATTATTCCTATCCAAGTTGCGTGTGCTCCGAGGCGCATACACGTTGTAGTTTTGTACCTTCAGCTCTTCAATCATTTTGACTTTCTCTTAGAAGTTTTAAAATTGTGATAGGCACAATGCTAGTACTCAACGTAGCATTTCAGTTGAATACGTCAGAATATGTAGCAACCGTTTTTGTCTTTGAAACGTACTACGCTACACCTTATTCTAAATTCAAACGTAGTTCTTCCCTTAAAAACCACTCTTGATATTTTGGAAATATTTGATTTCGCTCGTCACTGTTACATCTTACACTCATGTTATTTTCTTATATGGTTCTGTTAAGTTGTATGAGAAGTAAAATGTACTACGTGTGTTCTGAAATCTCGGCTCATGTATAATTTCAAAATCTAAATGACTGTATCATGCTGCTTCATAAACCGCGCGTAAATAAGCCAATTTCAGTGATGGTTTGTTAGTATGCTCTACAATGTATTTTTGTTAAAAAGCGGCTTTTTTAATGTTGTTTGCATTCCAAAGGGCGCGCTACTTAAACAAACTCACATTTTCAATACCTTTCTGCACACGTGACATATATGTTGTGTACGATTAAAGGTCAAGCGTGGAGTGATGGAAAACTTTGTGTTATACGATGAAATTGAAAAGACTAATGAGCAAGTGATTTATAAAGCCAGGCGAAAAGGGACCATTAAATATTTGGCTGTCGCTTGTGCTGAAAAACACAAAAGGCCGGTTATATCTAACCATGTTCGGGTATCCCATGAATTGAAGCACAAAAATGTACTTCAGTTCTATGAATGGTATGAGACAAGCAACCATTTGTGGCTTGTGATGGAGCTGTGTACAGGCGGAAGCCTTGAGCAAGTAATTAAGGAAGATCGATTCCTAAGCGAAAGTGTAGTTAGAAAGTTCGGAGCAGACATAGTTCGTGGCTTGCAATATGTGCATTCAAGGGGTGTAGTTTTCAACCGCCTGTTACCTTCTCGTGTAAGTTGAGATATTAACCGTAATAAGTTTTGCAGTTCTTGCTAGATGGCAACGGAACTGTCAAGTTATTTGATTTTTCTTTGGCACATGCAGAAGATGAAGTCTTGGATGATCTTCTAGTTCAGTTTTGTGAGGAGGATGATTATAATCAGGGTGATTTTCTTCGCGGTCTTAGTGTGCATTCAGTATACGATTCACCTGAAACTATATCTCAGTATGAGAACTCAAAATCATCAGACTATTGGGGCCTTGGTTGTTTGCTCTATAACATGTTTTTCGGACAACCCCCATTTTCCGGTGAATCACAGGAAGAGGTATGTATATTTACGTAGATTGATTTTCATGCGACATTTAATTATATACTTAAGTTCAGTTTTTAAACCATTCTTGTTTCAATAAATATATATATATATATATATATATATATATATATATATATACTTAACTTCATGTAAGTATTTACTTCGAAAACTATTCGGTGTTCTCTTTTCTGTTTTTTTTCTTACTATTCAGTGTGTAATTTGACTAGGGAGAATGGAAAACAAAATTTTGTTCCAATTTTTTTATATCTTTCCTTGGGTTTTCCCATAGTTTATTAGTCATGTAAGCCAACCGGTTAATGTTTTTATGTAGAATCAATCAAGTGGGACTCAGCTCTTTATATATTAAGTAATTTCAACCTTAAGTAACTGATCGAAGTATTTGCCTTCGTAGTAGTTTGTTGCATGCTGTTCGTCTAACTTGTCATTGTTTTAGTATTACTTATTGACAAGGTTCATGTCCTTTTACTATTCTTCTAGCCGAAATTTGTCGTATGACGGTTGATGTCACTATCTGATTCCCTCAAATGAAGGTCTAATCAGTTTATTATCTAATACTCACAGGCTTTTTATGCATTTTTGTGTTTCTTAACAATCGCTTTCCAACTACTTTGATCGGGTGATTTTTACTATTTAAGTTAGGGTTTTTCGGCATTAGGTTTTCGTAAATACCTTCATTGATATCTACAGATTATTATGTATATTTTTGTTAATTTCTGAGTTACTCCACTCAAATAAATGCTTTCAGCATGATCTTAAGTTTTTTGAATAACTTTTGCCAATAGTCATTAGCTGGTTTGACATAGAAAAAGATTTTTACAGAAGATATATGGGTGGTTTTTCAAGAACTACAGGAAATCAGAATAGGTTAGGTGCTAATATTCATTGAGTGGTTTAGTCAAAAACAGGAAAGGTTTGTACGTGAGTTATTCAGAGACGAATAAAAAGACTGAAAAATTGTATATGACCCTAAACTCCAACACTTGTAATGTGTAAGAAAGTTACTTTAAAGAAGAAGCCAATGATTAAAAACAGCAAGAAGACCGATGATAGTGAAAACCTAATATGAAGGGAAATAATGCAAACAAAGTCAGTCAGTCAGCTGCAACGTAGGACCAAACACATATTTGCATCGGTCCACGTTTCCATACCGCATTAGCACAACAAGATGAACACCGGATTCATAAAAGTAGTCACATCAAAGGTAGTAGTATATAAAAGAAATATTGTGTATAAGGATATAATACAGGAAGAAAGAATTAGTTCGTAGGAAGAAAGACATGGAGCGATTTTAATCTCTTAGTTTAAGGGAAGACAGAGAGTGTATACACCGACGCCATTGTGATCGATTCTGGGTCATGTCACCAAGAGTCTCTAACCATTGGTTACGATAGTCACACGGACCCCAACCATGTAGTCTGCATCTACCAACATGGCTCAAACCAGAAGTTAGTGTCTTGAAGCACTGATGCCACGTTTTGGTTTGGCCGCCTCTAACTTTCTTCCAATTATCCCTAACACCAGTGAGCATTGCGCGTCGTATGCAGACAAAGTGGATGAATAAAAAGCATGTTTGAGACGTCACTTAGGTTAATGACTTTTAGCCACGTTACCTGTTAACTATAGACCAAAGGTCCTTCACAGACCACAGTATAAAAGTTCTTGTGACTCAATTGTGTCCAGGGATTTCATGACCTGATGATATAAACTATGTTCGGTATACTCCATCTTGAATTACTTCATGATTCTAACGTAGGTAAATTTTCTGAACGCTTTCGCTCCTGCCCTAACCTTCCGATTTCTTAGAACAACATTCATCTGTTGTTGAATATTCGTAATACCCAACAGCAAAACATCACTTCGCATCGTAATACGTTTTTCTTAACAACATCTGTGACTTTGTCAAATAATTACGATAATTTAGCTCTAGTTGTATGATCAGTGGGTTGATTTTAATCAGTGAACAAGTAATGGAATATTAATGGCAGTATCACAACTACGTCTTAAGCTTGCTGTTAAATCCATCTTAAGTCGATGAGTTCAGAACTTTGAAATTAATTCCATACTGTAGACCAAATCAAATTTGAGGTGCCATAGGTAATTTATTTGCATTAGTCTTTAGATTTATCGATTTCACACTAATAAACTATAAATGATTCTGTTTAGGATGTTAACGTTAAAAGTAGTTCTGTCGAACTCTTTTTAGCGACTGCTTTTCCAATTTTACTTAAGATAACACTTAACCTGAGTGAAGACGTTGTAATAATTCTAAAAGCCGCAGAACTTCGGTTTGTCCGGTTTTAAAAGCCAATAATGCTCTAAAACCCATGAATTTCAATGAAACGGGTAACAATTCACTTCGGTTACAAATGTTCGTATTTTCTTATTCTTCCAGTTCACAAAACCGTTAAGTTTTGAGTTACTTTTTTGACTTATCGTACTTTACTAGATATGTACCGAGGTTATCATATGATCTTTTGTTGACAATTTTTTAAATGTGTCCGCCATATTTGATCCGTAATTGTGATGTTTCACTCTTTTTTCCGTGTCTATGTGATTGAGCTTTCACTAAACATTACGAAATTATTCTCAGGAAGTATTTTTGTCTAGTTAGACTACAGATTGTGTGGTGGTTGTGCACATTGTTTGTCCTAAAATTTATGTTAGCTGTATCGGTTGAAGGAGAACTAGTTCCCGATATCTTGTCAACAGTTGATCAGTAATTTTTATCATTCAAAAAGACTTGGTCATAGCATCAGTTTGTTCATAAATCTGTTAATCGCTGGTTGATTTAAAGCCCATGCTTTCAGAAATTCCCTGGCATTCACAGAGTTTCCGAAGAATTTCAACGTTCTACCGATCGAATTCATGTCCGTGCTTGTTTACATGCGCTTATATCATTGATAGAATAACGCGTCGTTTTACTGATAGCTTGTGTTCGTGTATGCATGAGTAGATAAAATCTAATTTACTCATTGTAATGTTTGTCACAGTATACATTGTAGACGTTATTGGATTTATTTTTTCGCTATTGTATCTTTTGATCCCTATAAAATAAATTAAAGTAATTGTGTTGATTTATGAGTAACATTGATTCTAAATGGTTTTAAGATCCTCATGGGGATCTCTGAGATTTATCTTTCACTTATGTCAGGATTATACTTTCCCTTGTTGCCAACGTTTATTTTTTGATAGTGAGTTTTGTCGCCAGACACTTTTTTATGAAGTTTCTAGGATAGTTATTTTTATGGAAGACAAATTGATGAGTTTTTTTCGTTTTTCGCATAGTAAGAAATACTGCAGTGCGTTTTAGATCTTTTTACTAAGTTATTAAATAGAATTTATCTTTTATTACTTATCAGCTACGTTTTAATCAATTTTTATTATTTAATGAAACCTCTCAGTCAGTAAATTCTACAATTATTTTCTATTCTCATAACACGACAGATGGTTAAATCGTATTTTTCTCCAGATCGTAATGCATATGTAAATTGTTGTCTCGGGTACTTCTATTTAAGTTAATTGATATTCCACTTATTTTGTAATGGTTGTGATAATAGTGTGGTTTTTTCTCTTGTTCGATAATGGACGTCAGCCTATTTTATATTTCTATGTATTTGTCATCTCTTTTACAAGTTAACTCATTGAATGTTCTTACAATAATTTAATTTATTTTACATGGTAAATGATATTTTATTGTCAGCATTAATTAGAAGAAAACTGTGATTGGATTCCTTACTTTTAATATTAGTAAATGGTTAGTTTGCAAAATCTTCGGTTAGTCATGTGGTAAACTGATCGGTGTTAATACACTTAAGCTAAGATTATTGATTAGTTTGTATAAGCACTCACAAATAAAGTTTAAACTAGTTTTCTTCTTTATTATGATGGTGAATAATGTATGGTTTAGATATAAAAGTGTTACTCACCTATAAGTGTAGCTATGCTGTGCTTTATTCAAAATACATCTGTCTTTAATCCTACAAGTTTGACACGTAATTGAACTTCTCACTAACCATGAGTTATGTGGTTAACACTGTTGAATTTATACCTACATAACATTTTGTGTAATTCCCAGATTTTGGATTTGAAGTTACGTATGTTTATGAGTTGACGGTTTTGTTAAGATCCCTCTTGTAAGTGATTGATTACTTGTAAATGATTACTTCAAATTATTGTTGACTTTGAACTTGACGATGACTCATCTTGAGTACTTAAACACCAATTTAAAATGGATTCTGATGTAAATATGTTCGCTATTGGGATTTATTTATCTATGCATTGTTTTAATAGTCTATTATTTATTTACCTTAAAAATTTGTTTATTGTTAAATAATTCTAGCTGGATAGAAATATTTTAAACCGTGAACCGAATTACTCAAATCCTAATGTTAGCGTTCCACCATCTCCACTTTTCAAGTCCCTTTTAACTTTACTTTTGACCAAGTCTTCTTCTAAACGAATAAGTGAAAATGATTTAATTAAACATCCATTTTGGCATCAAAGAATTTCTGTTGCAGATTCCATTAATCTAATTGGAGATAAGAATGTTTTGAATCAGGTAAAATGTAAAAAGTTTTATCAACTTTAAATTCATTTAAAGGTACTGTAAAGTGTTTATGTGTATTTCGTTACTACATAAAGATTATCTTCCGTTTTCGTCATTCACTTTGAAAACGGACGGAATGTTTAGTAAACAGATTTTTAAGACTTTCAAACACTTGGCCTCTTTTATTTTAGAATTATCCTATTATCATGTGACAAAGGTCAGTTGAATTTAAGGCTAGGACAACTTCTAAGTCGATTCCAGATGTAAATTATTGATAGTAATATAATGTATGGGGCGTATATACAACTGAAGAACTGAAGTTTAAAATGAATTCCTTGTATTTCCCTAGGTTTGTAACGAAAATACAGAGTTTCATGCAAAATACCTTCTTTAGTCTAAACACAGCCAACACTTTTTGTTATTTATCACACATCAGATACTTTAATTAAAATATGTGACCACTGTTATATTTGCCAGAGAATTTGACTTTCGGTCGTTTAGTTAAAGGCTTGGAGCCCATTCGAATAGTATTAGTAGCTTTCATCCATAAATGTGTAGTTCGCAAATGAATACACAAACGTTTACCTTGTAAATAAGTTACATTGTTATAAACATTAACCGCGATATTTGAAGTAAGATAGTTAATGATCCTATGGTTTTAGTAAATCGAAGTTTTATTCAATTCAATTCTCGAGTTTGGATTTACTAGTTTTAATAGGGTATGAAACTTATTTTAGTTCCCTGTCGTTACTGATTCATAACTACTATTAGACTAAGGCAAACTAACAATATATCGCATGGAAAACGCTGACACAACTCATCATGTAAAACTATGGAAAATTCAAAGAGGCAACTACTTGTAAATTCATATCAAACCTAATAGTAATAAATCTGTGATCGTCTTGGTGATCAGTCAGCTGCAACGTAGGACCAAACACATATTTGCATCGGTCCACGTTTCCATACCGCATTAGCACAACAAGATGAACACCGGATTCATAAAAGTAGTCACATCAAAGGTAGTAGTATATAAAAGAAATATTGTGTATAAGGATATAATACAGGAAGAAAGAATTAGTTCGTAGGAAGAAAGACATGGAGCGATTTTAATCTCTTAGTTTAAGGGAAGACAGAGAGTGTATACACCTATGCCATTGTGATCGATTCTGAGTCACACGGACCCCAACCATGTAGTCTGCATCTACCAACATGGCTCAGACTAGAAGTTAGTGACTTCAAGCACTGATGCTACGTTTTGGTTTGGCCGCTCCTAAATTTCTTCCAACCATCCCCAACACTAGTCGGCATTGCACGTCGTGGTAATCAGTGTTCACGCATACGTAATCTATGACCTAACAATCTCAGTCGATGAAGATTCACAATCTCATCAATTGATTTACCATCATTCCCTAATACCCTGCGTCTAACCTCACTACTACTTACACGGTGATCGCAGCAGATGCGAGCAATATTTCTAAGGCATCTGCGGTCAAATATAAGTAGCTTACGAGTATCTTCTACCCTTCCTTAATGGCTACGTTTCGCAGCCGTATAGTAGAACAGAACGAACTGCCGCACAGTATACTTGTTTTTTAATTGATAAACGGATATCTTGCCTTCGCCATAGGTGATCTAAGTTGGTGTAAGCCAAACGAGCTTTCTGAATCGGTGCTGAAATTTCGTCAAACACAAACCCACTAGGGCTGATCAGACTTCCAAGACAAGTGAAGTTGTCAACTCTTTCGACTACTTCACTCTATCCTTAGTTCAGGTGTTGACGCAGACCAGTCCTGAAGCAACAACTTGCACTTAGAGGGAGAAAAGCGCATTCCAAACATTCTGGCATTGTTGCTTAGTGCTACCAGAAGACTGCATTTTATCAGCGTCTTCACCAAACAGGATTATGTCATCTGCGTATTCCAAGTCGATAAGTGGACCTCCTGGTAGGAGATCAATGCCCGAAAATTCAGTCGACGAGAGCGTTTTTTCCATCAGTAAGTCTATGATGAAGTTAAACAAGAATGGAGAAAGTGGATAGCTTTGATGAACACCACTTGAGGTTGCGAAGTCGGACGAAAATTCTACGTAAGCTCTCGCTCGATTAGTAGTGTTCAAGTAAAGAGCCTTCACAAAGTTTATGTACTTCTGAGGTACAACTTGCAATAACAGACACTGCTACAGAATCTCGCGGTCTACGGAGTCAAATTCTGCTTTTAAGTCAAGAAAGACCACCACTGTCGGACGCTGATAAGTATACCTGTGTTCTAGAACTTGACGAATGGTGAATATGTGGTCGATGCATCCACAACCTGGTCTGAAGCCAACTTGATTCAATTGTTAACATCAATATTTTTTTAAAGCATTACAATACTTTTTGATTTCGTGTCATTGTAGTTGCTTTTTGTCTTTCATTAAGGTTTTGTGCATTGTTGACACATTAGGTTCAAAACAAAAGTATGTTTGTCTCCGAATCAGGATTTCTTCATTATTGACATGTCAACCAGCCTACAAACTAACCAAGAATCAAAGCATCACAACGTGTAAGAACTTCCACTAATAGATATACTAGACTTTAAGAAATGGCAATTTTAGAAGATCATCACTAGTATTCTGTTCCATAGTTCGAACTTTCCGGAACAGAATTCAAAGTTAGGCTTCAAAACCACTAAATAAATGTTTCTCAGTATTTCGAAATACTTGGCACATTAAATTGTATGTACTAATAGGTTGTTTGAACTCAATTTGAAAGCTACACTCTGCAGTAATATAAATAATAGACCCCATGTAATTATATATTATATATCAATTCGTACAACAATAGATTATGCAGTAGACATTGATTACCGTTTTATATACGAAACGAGTTAAGTGATTATAAAACTTATCAGGTGACATTCAATTCTAAAAGTTTATATCTATTATTGACAAGTAATAGGGATAAGAAACCTAAGAATGATCCTTAGGTCTACTACGTCACTTATTACTTGTTCTCACAAGTTACAGGATAGACAAGCAGCTAACACCACCATCCGAACTAAATCTTAACATTAATTCGAAGCTGAATACAACTTACCGTCATAGCCTTTTATGTAGTAATAAACAAACTACAAACAATACCATTCATGAATAAAAAGGGTAATTGTAACGTAAGAAAATGTTGCTTTATAATTAGAACCATTCTAAATAATAAATCAGTATTACCAGGGTAGGTTAAGTGTAAGGACAAATTGTTTTTGAACACATAAAGGGGGTTTTAGTTTCCGTATAGCCAAGGCTTCAATAAACCTTAGTATACGTCCTTGAAGGCTTTTGTATAACACTACAAATGCTGATTTGATGTCGACCTTATGACCCGTCTCAATCAAATGTTTCTCAATGGAGGATGATGTCTGTCTATCCTGTGATCTTATTTGACCATTGGAATCCATTTGTTTTTGCAACCATTTTGGTATGTGTTCACCCACCCTTAATTGCAAATCACGATTGCTTCTCCCTATGTACGTGTTTCCACACATACATGTAAATTGATAGACGCAATGGGATGTGAAACAATCGCTTACGTGCTGTTTGGGCTTTTAGTGAAACATAGACCTTGTCTTTTCAATAATGACAAGTTGAGCTGCATAAAATGTCCGGTTGATGGCTAATTTAAGTCTCCGTTTCAACATGAGACTATTTATGTCGCCCCTGAATGGTAACGTAATATAAACTCGCTTTTTGATTGCCAGAAGCGTCATAGATCTAATCGTATTGCAACCCTTCCAGCGGTTTATGAACTTCAAGGAATAACCATTATTTACTAACGTATCAGTCAGGAGCTTCGTCTGGACTTCAATAGTATCACTAGTACAGATACGATTGATTCTATTGAATAAGCTCTTTATTAAACCGCGTTTGTAATGAATAGGGCAGTGACTATGAAAATTAAGATATTGCCCTGTCCATGTTGGCTTTTTGTATACAGCACGTTTAAAGTATTTCTATTCATATTCCGGACAACAAAGTATTGTAAACAAGTTAACTGATTATTACAGTGTTTGTATAAATATTCATATATACTAATACCTATGACAAAAAGATTATGCCTAGGTAATCCTCTAAGATAACACATATTCCAACAAAAGTCGATCAGAATGCCAGTTCTGAATGATCAACAGCTGGATAAAAACAAACCATTATAAATAAACAAGGAAGTTATTGTTCATCTTTTTCCTCTTCTTCTTATATTAGGCTTCTGTAGATAAAAAGCAAATTGAATCAGAATGTCATTTGAATGGTAAGACAAATTCAACAACTATTACATCTTTTCCATCAAAGAACAGTGAAGATACACCAAAATTATCTCAATACAATGAAAAGTCAATGAATACAGCAGAAGGAATTGAAAAGCCACAATCGTTTGACTCAGCTATTTCTAATTCTGATGCTTCACTCTCTTCAATGGCACCAGTAAGTGATAATGAACACACTATCAGTGTGGTTACAATTCCTACACACAATGACACTGATGGTAATCACCACCATTTCGATCAACAACATACTATTACTACTGATACTATTGTTACTAGAACTATTACTACTACTGCTACTACTACTACCGCTACTACTACTATTACTACTCCTAGTAATAATGGTGATGATAGTAATAAATTAAATTTACTATGTCAAAAGTTAAATGATCATGTTATAACTTCAAATGACCAATCTGTTGTAAATAATTCAAATAATTTAGATAAATCTAAAATGAAGAATAACTCATTTTCTTCTAATGATAGAATGGTTCAAAGTGAATATCATACATCCACGTCAAATTTTTCTCAAAGTAAGTTTCAATAATATTACTTTATCATTATAACCCTACACTATGAAATTTGCTCAACAAGTTTCCATTGCACTGGACAGTTGGTTGGTGGTCTGTATCACCTGACGTGTAAACCAATAGTATGAAAACTTCACGATTATTCCTCTCAGAATAAGCAACTTAACTTCGTCAAGATATAATATTTGTAGTTAGTTTAGTAAGAGAAGTTTTGTATTTAGGCTACTGTTCTATGAAGTAGGTTGACTATTGATAAAAATGATTTTTACGAGAAAGTCAAATATGCAACATAAACGTTAGTTTACTAAAGTGTAAGATATATGGTTTACAAATTTAAAATTTTTAGATTGAAGGTATAGATGTTAAAAGCTACTTCATATTATAATATCTACGTTTGCTTACATGTTTCACTGTTGGCTGATGGTATTCAGGATTGTAGTTGATCAGTCTCTTCTATCGTATGGACATGCAGAGTGGATTACATTGATACAATCTTTGGTATTGGGGATAATTTTCAGTGTGAGCGTTAACACTGGGATACAGTTTTATTTAGCTGATGGGTCCTAAATAATACAAAATGCGCGTTATGGAATGCACTACAAGCCACATACCAAACGTACTAAAACTTATCCAATCACTTTTTAAATTTTTTAAAAATTATATTGTGACTTGTATCTATTTTCTAAAATTTATAGTTTTAGTACAAAAAGATATTTATTCTTCTTTATGTATTTTTATAAATGTGTCCTTGTTAATCATTTAGTAATAGACTTCATATAATTTCATCAGTATTTTAAGTTTTTAGTATTTAAAACATCCATTTATTATTCATCTAAATGGGTATAACTAAATGATCATGGTCAGCCAATAAGTTCAGATTGCATACTACAAGTAATGTTAACGCCTTTTCTAAAATTCCTATCGTCAGCACCATTTTAGTTGGCTAATATGTTTTTGTATTCAGAATACTAGAAATTTTATGTGTATCACGTAATACCTTCAACCGTAGAATACGATTATCTATGAGACTCCAGTCATGAAGTTTGCACCTATTGATACAGCTTAGTCTAATAGTTGAGGACTTCTCCCATAGCTCTTCTTCAGTCTATTCTTGTTCTAGCCAGTTCTGCTGTTTAAGCCTTACGGTGTCTAAGAATGAGTAATGTGTTCAAAACACCTTAGCCTATGAATCTTCATAGCTTAATCAATCGAATTACTGTTTCGCCTAATTCCAGAATCATTCAGTGGCCCCATCGCATCCGAGGAAACTAATAACAAATTACTTCTGCGTTTACATGCCGTGCTTTCACCTATAGAGGAATATAGAGTTGGCTGATGCACAGCATATTCGCACTTTAATAGGTATGTATGTTATATATGACTTATGGGTCCTTTTTACGGCTTCATCAGATAAACATTAAACAGTTTGAGTTTTAAAATTCATATCAGTTATTACTGAAGGTACGTTTCAAGTTCTTAGATTTTAATATCATTTTAACTAAACAGTATTATTTTAATGTACACATCAAAAATTCTTATTATAAAGCGAAGTGATCTTGTTGCTACATATAATTTTCGAATGATTTCAATCCGATCTTACATATAAACATGAATGCTTTGCAATGGTTCATATTGATTGTGTTCCTTAATCAAAAATTGGAAAATTGTTTTAGTGTTTTTTAGTCTAGAATCATTTAAGTGCCATAATTTGTATAATCCAAGTATTCATTTTATAAATGGCACTTCTGAAAGTACAATATATTCGAAATGTTTTTTTCCACTTCTTTAATTATTATTATTATTATTATTATTATTATTATTATTATTATTATTATTATTATTATTATTATTATTATTAGCACAAGAAGAAATCTCCAAAAATATTTTCAATTTAACTAGACATACTTCGTTTGTGAATAATGACGAAAAGAATCACACAATTAATTTAGATTCAGTGGAAATGTCAACTTGTAAATCACTTCATTTAAGAGCAAATCTTGCTCTCATTTATCCATGGGGTGACGATTCTATCAGCTTTCCTCGAGAAACAAAATCAATCGCTGAACTATGGAGTTTATTCACTAACAATAATAATAATGGTTCTATTATTATTGATTCAGATCAAAAGAAAATCGGTAATGGACATGTTTTAAATTCGCATTTTCAAAATATGTGGAAACCTAAACCATTAAGTGACTATTTACGTTGGGGTCGTGTTATGCCACCTACGAAAATTGAAGGGCTGACACGATTATATAATCCAATTTCATTGAATACTATATCGTTAGAAGAACTTGAACAACATATTTGCGAGGTAAGTTTTGTATGAATATTTTGTTTCAATGATACATAATTATCCAATAAACTACAATCTTTCTCGGTTTACCCTTAATAAAAATGCATTTTTACTTTCTTTGATGAGGAGAACATCATAGCTGTCTGTTAACAAATTCATAGTTTTATAAATTTGAAGGAAGTTCGATGAATGTTAGTGACCATATTTGATAAGAAAGAATTGCAATCCAAACATAACTTATAACCAAAATAGGCTTAGGTGAAATAAAACATCAATCTATGTACAAGGTAATATCGGTGATCGTATTATTTAAAACTTAGTTTTACGCTTCATACACATACATCTATCCTTTAAATACGATAGTAGTAACTAAAGTCTCTGATGGGGGGTTAGCTTAGTCGTTAAGCCGTTCAACTTTTAACCAGTATTGTGCGAGTTTTAGTCCTGTTATCTCACATATTTTGGTTTAAACAGTAGGGATATTGTCATCAGCTTCAAAACTTGAAGTGTGACACTACATAGACTATCTAATCTCGTACTTGACTAATGAATTACTTTATATTATTGATAGATATTGTGTTCTGTATTTATTAGACAATAGTTAGGGCATGTTTACTTTCATATTTTATAGTACTACATTTCATTCTTTATCGTTGATGGCTATCTGTTTTGACTTTTTATGTAATTATAATTATGGATTTCGATTTCTAGTAATTAAGTTGATAAAAAAGAGTTAGAAGGCGTTTTTCGGTAGATAATTTCTAGTTCAGTATAACTGAAGTGAGTTGGTTTACTTCCTTATGATATGAGATTTTCTTTTAATGGACTCTGCCAATAAGGACTGCATGTTATTTAGAAAACTGGTGATTTGTGATTCTCGAAGTTTTCAGTCATAAAGTTTGGCAAATGTTTTAGTTAAACAGTTCTCTAATGTTCAGTTATTTCAATTAACAGTCTTCTTATTTCAACTCACGAAATACTTGATTACTCATAAATATCCAGTGCCACGTTGTTTATCCGTCAGTGTTGGCCTAATTCTATTGATAAAAGCTCAATGAGGTAATTTGGTTAACTAGATTGACATAACAATTCACTTTCTTCAGTAGAAAATGGTCGAAATTAAATATTTTAGTGAACATTTCAGTACTACTGTAAGTTATTTTTAGCAGAATAGCTCAGTGTTAATGTCTCAGACTCACCGGATAACCTGGATCCGAATTCGACTAGAAAAATCAATCGATTGAAAATTGTAGATGCAACCAGATGATCAGTCTTAATTAGCTTGATACTTGAATCCAAGTCTTCTTACCAATTTTCTATATTCATTTAACAATAATCAACTTAAGTTTGGTCTATCTGACTAGGTTAATTCAGGGTGGTGTTCAAGGGCTGCTTTAAGGCCTGTAGATAAATCTGCTCATATGCGTGTTATTTCATTTCCGTTCTTGATAGTCACTATTGGTGCTACCCAAGCAGAATAAGAAACAGGCGTGATAACTTCTCGTAGTTGAATGCATTTAAGTTCTTCATCAACTTTTGATAATGCTGCATACGACACTGGTCTCTGGACTATAAGCAGGTTTAGCGTCAGGCTTCAACGGAAGTACTGCTTTCATAGCGGAACACAGGCTAAAAGATGGTTGAAAACTGTGTCATTAACTTCGTTGTATATACTTCAGGTTCATAGGGTTGTCTTACCAGGTAGTATACCGTACTTAGTGGGACATCAGCGAGCTTCAACTGGTCGAACCAATCTAAACCAAATAAATTCAAATCAGCTGGTGTTACGTAACACATCCCGATAAATGTCGATTCTCGTAAAGACGATTCACAATCTGGTTGTCCCAACAAACACAGATAACTACCATATGCTGTAAAAGCTACTTCTATAATGAAATTCTAATGTGCGATTCAGATTTAATTATGATTTCTGTAGATAAACCGATATAGTTGCAGTGGGTTCATCACTAGCCTCCCCTTGGCTGGTTGTTTTTTGGCCAATCTGTAATATATAGTACTTCGATCAGTGATTAGGAGATTTCATTTACATAAGAGATATATGGATGATACTTTCATTATTTGTGAATGAGATATGGATCTCAGTGAAATTTTGGATCAATTCAACACTTGTCATCACTCAGTTCAACTCACGTTGAAAGCAGAGGCGAACGAGGAATTTCATTTTTCTGATGTTCAATCGTAAGGGTCAGATGGTTCCTTACCGATGTCTAAACCTAAAAATCGACCTGGTATGGTTGCAGTGAACAGAACACAAGTGGGGGACGACCGAATATATTTAGCAACAAATTGTAGAATTAGTTAGTAAAATCCAACAACCATATATTATATCGTTAATTTGCAAATTGTTCATCAATTGTCTCAAATGACTCAGAATCCTTTTGTTCTTGCATTTTCATACAAATTTCATTCTTTGTTGTTCGATCTTCTCGTCTCTCTGTTGCCAGACATTCTGTTCATGACTCACGTCATATACTACTTATGTCTACATAAGTAGCACACGCCACATGGTGAGTATGCGGACTACCATAAATGGGTCCCATTGATTAGAAAGAGAAAATTAATTCACTCTTTAATCTCGTGGGCAAGACGGACATTTTCTAATGACACAAAAGATGATGAATTACTTCAACGTCGACAGACTCATCAGAACTGGTTATCCACCTAGATTTGTCGATATGAAACAATATCCTGAAAAAGCAGACAGTTCAAAAGAAAACTCTTTTTATGAACAACAAATTGAAGGGAGATACGACTGATGAATTAAACCTTCTATTCAGCTGATCTTCGTATTGTATTACGAAGCCGACCTACTATTCACAGTTGTGTTAAGGATGAACTTTCTCTTTGGGCCATATCGATACTCATCAATAAATTTACTTGCTTTTGTGGTGCAGATTACATTAGTCACACAAACTGATCATTTTTCAAACACACCTCAGAGCATTACCCGACGTAACTTTTGAAAGGAGAATACGCACAAACAATCTCCATCCAACTCTGTCCTGGGCAATCTTTTCCAGTTTCTATTCATCCTATTTATGTATGCTTCCAGTCCTCGATGTAGTATGTTCTTTGGCCTTCCTCTTTCCCGTTTACCTTCAGGATTCCTAGTTAGCGCTTACCTCATGATGCAGTTTGATGATTTCCGCAATGTATGTCTGATCAACTTCGAACGTGTTTTCCTGATTTACTCCTCAGCTGGAAGCTGGTTTGTCCCCTCCCATAGAAAGCTGTTGCTGATGGTATCTGGTCAACGAATATTGAGTATCTTGCGTAGACAACTGTTTATAAATTCTTGTATCTTCTTGATGATGGTTGTGGTAGTTCTCCAAGTTTCAGCTCCGTACAGTAGAACTGCCTTGACGTTCGTATTGAAGATTGTGACTTTGATATTGGTTGAAAGTTGTTTTGAGTTCCATATGTTATCCAACTGTAGGAGTGTGGTCCTTGCTTTGCCAATCCTTGCCTTTAAGTCTGCATCAGATTCTCCACGTTCATCGATAATGCTGGCCAGGTACATGAAAGTTTACACCTCTTCCAGAGTTTCTCTGTCAAGTGTGATTTGGTAGGTGTTTTCTGTGTTGTATTTGAGGATCTTGCTTTCCCCTTGCGTATGTTGAGACCTACTACTGCAGAGGCATCTGCTACATTGTTATTTTGATCTAGATTTGTTGATGTGTATGGGATAGAAGAGCCAGTTCATCTGCAAAGTCCAAATCTTCTAATTGATTCCGAGCTGTCCATTGTATTCCGTTCATTCCCACAGATGTGGAGGTCTTCATAATCCAGTCAACCACCAGAAGAAAGAGGAAGGTGGAGAGTAAGCCGTTTTTTCTGACTCCAGTCCTTACTTGTACTGCGTCTGTCAGCTGTCCTCCGTGCACGACTTTGCAGTGTAGTCCGTCGTATGAATTCCGTATGATGTTGATGACCTTTTCAGGAACTCCAAAGTGTCGAGGAAGTTTCCATAATGTTCTCCTATCCACACTATCAAACGCCTTCTCATAATCAATCAAGTTGATGCATAATGACGAGTTCCACTAGACTGATTGTTCAACCATGATCCGTAGCGTCGTGATTTGGTCGGTGCATGACCGATGCTTACGGAATCCGGTCTGTTGATCTGGAAGTTGGATGTCTACTGAGTCTTTCATCCGGTTCAGTAACACTGTTGAAAACCTTTCCCGGTACTGACGGTAGTGTGATGCATCTGTAGTTCTCACATTTTCTTCGATTTCCCTTCTTTAGTACGCTGATGAGGCACCCTTCTTTACAGTCTGTCGATGGCAATTGTTCTTCCTCCCAGATCTTCTTAAATCGAACATGGAGCATCTTTGCGATTACTCCTATATCTGACTTTAGTACATCGGCTAGTATACTGTCAGGTGCTGCTGCTTTCCCACTCTTGATTTGTCCGATGGTTTTGCTGGTTTCTTCGATCATTGGTGGAGTGATATTTGTAGGAATATGTGTATGTGTGTACTGCATCGATATCCGATGAATTCAATGGATGTTTTGACTCCCCGAAACCATTTCGTCCAAAATCACATCGTCTTTAGACCGAAATACAATCATTTATATTCTGAACTTTTTAATAGAACATAAGGTTACTGTAAAAATGGACTCTGAATACTGTTCTCATTAAGTGGTTCAGGGAATATAATTCTCATAGTGACTGAAAGTTATATTAAATTTATATTGAACCAAGTTTATACTGAATTGATACAAAATATTGACCTTTAAACGTTACACTATACAAATTTCAGACCTGTTACGTTGGTTGAAATTCAGAATGAGTTGATGCAAAAGTGTTGATTTAAATAATTTAATCTTGATATCGCGTCATATCAACTGAATAGAATTCTTGACAAAGGCATCGATTCCTTTTGTTCGTATGCTCTCTTTCTGTTTAATCAAAGGTGTTTGCAGCATCTCAAATATCCTGTTATCGTCATCACGTTATTGCTATTATTAATATTAAAACTATCGCCTTCTTGTGGCGAATCGCACTTTGGTTGTTATAACGAAAATATCTCTTGTCTTCAATCTTTTCGACTACAGGTTATTTAATTACGAAATTCCATTCCAGTCTTCTATGAATCAATAGCTGTTCTACGGAAGAACTTGTATTGTTGACACGATCATTCGTATCTTTTCATAATCTAAACACTAATTGATCAATTTGTCAACTTAGGTTTTGAAATTAAAATATTATGCCTAAAATGACTGATATTAATTTTTAAAAATTATTTTGCATGGCATATTGCCAAGTCGAATTTTCTTTAAAACAATCACTCAGTATATGTATGTCTATGAACGATAGAGGTAACATCAAAATATGAAGATTAGGCTATTAATTATTGACCGCCTAACTTGATATACCAACAATTTACAAAGCATTCACTTTTTCATGGATATCCAATGTTTTTAAAAAAAATTATCTATTTGGTTTATTTACTTTTACTGCTATTGAAGTTTTATTCGGCATTCTGTTTAAATATTTTAATGATTATTAGTTTTTAGTAAGTATTTATGTAGTAAATATTTTAATGCTTTAATGTACGTTTTCCTTTATTTAGATTTTGTAAAAAGATTATTCATGTAAATTGTTTCACTTGTTGGTTAGGTATGATATAGCTTTTACTTGTTTGAATGGCTTACTGTAGACAAACGATCGAAATGAAAATAGTTATAAAATACAGTGTAATTCGAATATTGATTCTGACTAGAACGGTTGAAGAATTTAAAACATTTATCATCTGGTTTGTCTGAGTAGTTGTATTTTTGCTGATTATTGGATTAATGGTTATTGACAAATCTCTGAATAGGGGTATAAAAGATTCAGCTGAGATTAATGGACTAAGATTGTCTATGAAATATGTTTGGTTCATTGAGAGTTAAAACTATGTCTGACTATAAATGGGTATAAAACATGGGTGTTTAATAAAAGTAACGTTTGGTTATCATCAACTTTGGAATAGCATTAATGTATACTATAACCACTGAGTGTGAAATGTTGTAGTAAAAAATAAAATCTTAAGTAGCGGTGCCAAACCATGCAGTACGGTTCTGATTGTATATTAGATGTGATGATTCAAATACTTTTGTCTCTGTTAGTTCTTTTCTGCACACCTTTGCTCAACAATGGAATGAATGAATCCCGTTAAATATCGAACAGTGAAACAATATTAATCCATGAAGTCACTATGTTATTCTGAGTTGTCTTGACCATCTCTATTTGTTCATTTTAAACTAGCTCATACATACCTGACCAAGAAGCCTGATTAGTCAAGTGGTTTTTATATTTCTGGAATTACACCATGTAGGTTTTAATCAAATTACTACTTCAAGTTCATGTAGGATTATAAGTTAAGTATACAACTTGTTTTTTTCATCTCAGATTTCTGTTTCCTGCTAAATTAAGGTTTCCATTCAATTACTTCGAACTTGAATGGTTTGTGACTGTTAGTTAAGTGTGAAAATAATTTCCATCACAAACTGAGACTATTTGGTAGTGAATCGTTGAAAAAAACAGGTATTATTAAATGATGATTTTTTCCTGGTTTCCGGTTCCTCAACAGCTTACGTGTAGAATCTTACATGTCGTAGAAATCAGGATTTCTAAATTCTACAACTAATACGCTATAACTGTCCAATGCTTCCTAACTTACATCCACTTAATTTTCAACCATTCAGTTTATGGTTATCGTGTTTGCACAATAAATCAATAGTAGTTTGATGAAATACTTGGGCGATATTAAATCCTAGGTTTTCATTTCCGAAATTCATTATTTTAGTTCGTTATATCCTTTCATCTAAAACTTTTTTTGAATTTTCTACTGGCATCCATTTTATAAAGAACGTTGATGTAAACAATATTTTGTTATTCCTCGTTCAATACTTTTTTATAGAATATTGTTAGAAATAATGGTGAACTACAGATTTAATTTCCCACTGAGTGATCACTCAATACCATATTTAATAGTCAAACGATATATTTTAGATTGTTTGAACTAACCATTCAGTGACAAATTCATTAATATAGATATCTCTTGAAATACGAGAATGTGTTTGCGTTTATTGTAAATTGATATAGCAAAAATTCATTTTGATGTTCTTTTATTCTATAGGTTGTAAATTTATTTCGTACGCGAAGTTTTGAAACTACTGAAACTTTATCAAGTCGGTTGTCTACCATTCGAGCATCACCTAATCGTACTGCGATTAAAAGTTATCGTACAAATTTACTAGCTTATTTAATTTGGTTAATGGCCAAATCAAATTCAATTAATAATGGTAAACGTCGTTTATCTGCTATTAGTATGGACACTCGTTCTTATTTGACTGGAATTCAGCTGGCACCTGATTTATTGATAGAATTAACGAAGCAACTACGATCTGGTTCAGCTTTACCCAATGATGTGCGAACAGGATTATGTCGTTTGTGCAGCTTAGTATCGTATTATGTTGCTTTATTTTTAATTCAATTAAATCAATGTGAATCAGATAAGGATCCTTTGAATTTGATTTCGCACAGTACTGGATCATTGTTTTCTAATTGTCTTACTGTTTTAATTGATATAATTCGTGAGTCATCTTCACGTTGTGGTTTACGTTTACGACAGGCCGCTGTTATTGCATTAGGTGAAGTTTTGAGTTGTTCCACTTGTTTATTACTATATGCTTATCGGAAATCCAGTACAATATCTATAGACACTCAAGCTATTCAGTGGCAAACTGCTGTTCATCATTTAATACGTCTTGTAACGACAACTTCTAACATAAGTACTAACAATTTAGGATCTAATTCTGCTAATAATGAACCTACTTCAATTTTGGACGCATTTGACGCTACAGCTGTACGGAATTTGGAGCCTGCTCTTGGTAGCCGTAATTCCTTTGGAAGTGAGGAGAATTCACATACAGCAGGGGCAGTTACTACAAAAATTACAGAATCACATATTCGTTTAAGCGCTTCAAAATCTTTAGATGCATTTGTAACTGCAATACATGGTTGTCACCTTTATGATATATCTGTAATAGGTTCACTCAGTGAATCTATAACATCTTGTTTACATTCTATTACAACTGGAGATATTGTTAGTCGCTTATGGTCACAAGGTATTGTTGATTGCAGTACTAATCGAACTGGTGTTAATCCTATTCAACAGGAACTGACCTTATCATGTGCAAGTACTTTAGCAGGAATTATACGTTTGAATCCCAATCTATTTACTACTGGATTAATAGATAGAGTTGGTTCATCAGCATTTATTGGGTTGATTGAGCCTCCTGCGTCTGGATTAGCTTGTCAACAAACAGATTTAGTTGTAAGTTACTGTTTGTTTGTTTACTTTTTTGTAATGATTGTTCACAAGTCATTGATTATTGCTGTCATATTAACTAGGAATATATTCTTTTTTATTCAAAACCACAGTATACATATTTGCATATAATATTATAACTTTATTTAAATCGAGAGAATTCGGTGAAGAAAAGTTTTTGACGAAATCATTTACTCAAGCTGTACATTAGTATTTATAATTGTTTGGCAAACACGGACTCCTAAAAGTTCATAAGAAAGATGTCCTCCTACATCCTGTACTTGATAGGAATACTTCTCAATATCATTTGATTGCTAAATGGCTAGCTAAAATTTTAAAACGCTTACAAAGTCACATCAATACATACAAATCATGTGATTCTATAGGTTTGTTGATGCAATTAGAATCATCAATGTAAATGTAAGTATCAATACTAATGTTGGACTTGATAGCTTCAAACAGATTGAGGATTGGGTAGAAAGTTATTGATGAATATATTCTTTTATCATATCCATTGAGTAGAAAAATCGCATTTCTGACGCTTCGCGACTCGAAGTAAGCCACTTCTTCAGAGTAAATAAGGAACCGAAATAAATTAACACATGTTTAAATAGTACTACTATAAAAAATATATTCGTTATCAATGTAAATGGTAGAAAAATGGTCTCCTTGGGTGTTACTTCTCTCTTTACTTATGTTCCTGTCACGTTCAAAGGATTGAGATATCACCTAGGACCGGCGAACGGAACGAAAGTCAGCAACACAACAATAAGACAGGCTAAGCCATTCCGCTGTGCCTAGCCTCGCTGACCATATTCAGCCGAGAAGATCTATAATTCCACAACCAACCCGGAATAGCGAGCAACAAGCATACAACTCATGCGTATATATATATATATATATATATATATATATATATATATATACAAAAATATCCTCGAAATAGTAACAAAACAGACTACTAGGAGAGAAAAGTTTACAATGATATTTAAGATTCATCGAGCTTAAAATGAAGATAAATGGGCGCTTTTGGAGCAAAGATGAGAAATGTGAATTTTCAGAATTAAATTATAAAAATAAGGTTACCAAGTGATTTCTGGGGATATAGCAGCACCTCGCCTTTTTAGTAGCATATGTTTTTGGGGTTCACTTGCATCTTGACCGTTTTTCAATTTTGTCGATATAAGTACCTTCTCTAGTTTTTTGGACTTCTTCTTTTGTTGGTATCGTTGGCGATTTCCGTTTATCGATGGGCGATCTGGGTCTTAATGTTTCTGTAACTGGTTCCAGTGGTGAGTTCACCTGTCTCTCCCCACTTCGACTTCATACACGACTTGGCTTAGCCTTCTGACTATATGTGCTTCAGTCCAGGGACCATGGTTTGATCTGTAGTTCCGATCGAACATCGGACATCCAACCTCGTGCGTTGGCAGCTCCTGAAACGTAGCATGTCGTTGTGATGTGGTTCTCGATAGCATCAGGTTGTGGATCCTCCCCAGTCTTTTTCCTAATGAGGTTATCTTCTGGAGACGTCTGCTCTGGTAACGAGTCGTTTGGTATCATTCGATAAACAAATAAGAAGTTCTGTAGTAATTCGTTTGGCATCCCCTTCTCTTTTAACTTAAGTAGATCCCTCTTAAACGTGTCCGTAAATCTTTCTGCTTGGCCATTCGACGGTAACATCTATAAATACCCGTGTTTTTCTGTACAAAAACGAACCTTGAAGTAAAGTACTTTTCGCATACTTTGCGCCTTCTCTCTCGTGTTCAGGTCGCTGTATAGTTCTAGCTTGGGGGTCTTCAAGAATAGCTTAGGAATCGAGTATAGCGTTCAAATCTCAAGACTTATCAGTGGCGACGGGGATGACTACAATGAATATTTCTTTGGAGCAGCTAGAAGCTTATATGGTGCGTCAAGAAAAGAGGTTTGAACAATCGCAAATCAGAATAATGGAAGCCTTGATGCAGAAATTGTGCCTGTCCAACAAAACCCTGCTTCTGGTGAATCACAAATATCTCATACTGATTCAATCATAAATGCCATACATGAATTTAATTTTGATGGTGCAGCAGGTGTAACATTTGATTCCTGGTTTAAAAAGCATGAAGATTTATTCTATATTGATCTCTGCAAACTTGATGACGCTTCAAAAGTCAGAATACTTTTAAGAAAACTTGGGACTGTGGAACATGAACGCTATAGCAACTTCATTCTTCCGAAGAATCCACGAGACTTTAGTTTTGATGAAACAGTTAAAACCCTGTCTCAAATCTTTGGAGAACAATCATCTCTATTTAATATCCGTTATCAATGCTTGAAGATAACGAAAGAACCAGGAGATGACTGGGTGAAACATGCAGGAATGGTGAACCGAGAATGTGAGAGGTTCAAATTGTCTTCTATGACTGAAGACCAGTTTAAATGTCTAGTGTTTGTCTGTAGCCTGCATTCACCCGAGGATGCTGACATCCGAACAAGGATCCTAAGCAAAATCGAACATTGTCCTAACATGACCCTGCAAGAAGTAGCGACCGAATGTCAAAGGTTAGTGAATTTAAAGCATGATACCTCGATGGTGGAGAACGGTGACCGGTTCCTTCATGTTCATGCAGTCGAGAGAAAGACCTCAAAAGGTTCCAGCACGCAGAATGATCATAATCACAGCGAAAAACCCTCATCCCCATGCTGGTTATGTGGCGGTTGGCACTTCAAAAGGTTTTGTCCGTTTAAAAATCATCGTTGCACTATGTGTTCCAGAAAAGGGCACAAAGAAAGTCATTGCAAAACCCGAAAACGCCGTCAACAGAAAGTGCATTCTAAAAGATTCAAGCCACAAACAGCTAAAGTAACAGTAGCTCTTCACCAAGCCAGCTCCCATCACCGTAGAAAGTATATTTCTCTCAAGATTAATGGGTGTGATGCTCGCTTACAACTAGAAACAGCCTCCGATATAACACTTATAAGCAGGAGAACGTGGGAGACCGAGAATTTATCCAACTCGTCAATCAGCACATAGTGCGTCTGGGGGAATTCTATACATTGCTGGTGAAATTCATTGTGAAGTCACGGTCAAAAATTTTACGGAGAAGGGCGTAATTTTTCTGACAGACCGTCCATCACTCGACTTATTGGGGCTTGATTGGATAGAAAAGTTGAAGTTAACAGACCGCCCCATAGACTCGATCTGCAACAAATTTAAGAAGGACACATTCAAAAGAGCACTACTGAAAGGGGAAGGAGAGGGGACAAGTCAGCCTAACCCTATTGTCCCAGAATGAAAATCCCCTGCTGAAGCGATGTTCGGGAGAAGCATCTGAACTACATTTGACGTCACGTTACCACCTAAACAAATGGATGGACACAAACAAAATCAGAATATCCGCAGTTTTAATGTCAGTGATAAAGTGCTCGTCAAATCATACACTGGGAAAAATCGTTGGGAACCGGTAGTCATTGAGAAGAGAATGGGGAATGTTTTATACAAAGTGCGTTGGACTTTCGGAATATGTATTAAACACATTAGTCAAATACGCAGAGAGAAAAGGACTCTAGACATGGTTGATAGTCAAGTGAGGCTTCCGCTAGATATAATTACAGATACTCCAGTGACAGGAACCCCAAAAGACAATCATAGACGCGGGATACCAAGAAAGTCCGAAAATAGCAGAAAACCAGTTATCAAGCTGCAAGTAGACCCGAAGGACAGGTCTTATTTTTTTGAAAGGGGGGAGGTGTTAAGTCGGCTTTCCGAGAACTGCAACAGCGCCTCCGGAGGCCCTGTAGGAGCCAAAGAGTCTTAGCCAATCAGAGCACGATGGAGCTTTCTAGAATGCCAACGTGGCGTGCTACTATTGGTCAGTAGCATAATATGTCTTTTAGTGGATTGGCCAAAATATGATGTTGATTCAACAAATGTTAACATCTATAAATACCCATGTTTTTCTGTACAAAAATGGAACCTTGAAGTAAAGTACTTTTCGCATACTTTGCGCCTCCTCTCTCGTGTTCAGGTCGCTGTATAGTTCTAGCTTGGGGGTCTTCAAGAATAGCTTAGGAATCGAGTATAGCGTTCAAAATCTCAAGACTTATCAGGTGCACGCATCAATTGTATAGCTCGAATATTTTTGGGATCTGATTGATGGTTTGCCGCGTCAAAGATAAATCCTAAGTACTTTGCCGACTTTAAGAAAAGTCGGCACTTTTTTCGACGTAACTGGACACCTTTATCACTGATACGTTGTAGCACAGCCGTCGTGCGTTCTCGTTGCTCATTTAACGAGGTGGTAACAATTAGGATATCTTCAAAGTAAGTTGCGACCCCTGAGATGCACGTTAGGATGGTATTCATTAGTTGCTGGAAAATAGATCGGGCGGTCTTAACTCCTAAGTTAGATCATTTTACTGAAATAAACCACAATCTGTATTAATAATCATTTGTTCTCTCAATTCTTCAGCCATTTCCACTTGTAAATAAGTATCAGCATGGTCTTACTCTGTGAAGAACTTCCCACCGTTTAGCATAATGAATAAACCTGCGGGAACTGGTAGTCGGTAATGGTGGTGTTCAAGGGCTGCTTTAAGGCCTGTAGATAAATCTGCTCATATGCGTGTTATTTCATTTCCGTTCTTGATAATCACTATTGGTGCTACCCAAGCAGAATAAGAAACAGGCGTGATAACTTCTCGTAGTTGAATGCATTTAAGTTCTTCATCAACTTTTGATAATGCTGCATACGACACTGGTCTCTGGACTATAAGCAGGTTTAGCGTCAGGCTTCAACGGAAGTACTGCTTTCATAGCGGAACACAGGCTAAAAGATGGTTGAAAACTGTGTCATTAACTTCGTTGTATATACTTCAGGTTCATAGGGTTGTCTTACCAGGTAGTATACCGTACTTAGTGGGACATCAGCGAGCTTCAACTGGTCGAACCAATCTAAACCAAATAAATTCAAATCAGCTGGTGTTACGTAACACATCCCGATAAATGTCGATTCTCGTAAAGACGATTCACAATCTGGTTGTCCCAACAAACACAGATAACTACCATATGCTGTAAAAGCTACTTCTATAATGAAATTCTAATGTGCGATTCAGATTTAATTATGATTTCTGTAGATAAACCGATATAGTTGCAGTGGGTTCATCACTAGCCTCCCCTTGGCTGGTTGTTTTTTGGCCAATCTGTAATATATAGTACTTCGATCAGTGATTAGGAGATTTCATTTACATAAGAGATATATGGATGATACTTTCATTATTTGTGAATGAGATATGGATCTCAGTGAAATTTTGGATCAATTCAACACTTGTCATCACTCAGTTCAACTCACGTTGAAAGCAGAGGCGAACGAGGAATTTCATTTTTCTGATGTTCAATCGTAAGGGTCAGATGGTTCCTTACCGATGTCTAAACCTAAAAATCGACCTGGTATGGTTGCAGTGAACAGAACACAAGTGGGGGACGACCGAATATATTTAGCAACAAATTGTAGAATTAGTTAGTAAAATCCAACAACCATATATTATATCGTTAATTTGCAAATTGTTCATCAATTGTCTCAAATGACTCAGAATCCTTTTGTTCTTGCATTTTCATACAAATTTCATTCTTTGTTGTTCGATCTTCTCGTCTCTCTGTTGCCAGACATTCTGTTCATGACTCACGTCATATACTACTTATGTCTACATAAGTAGCACACGCCACATGGTGAGTATGCGGACTACCATAAATGGGTCCCATTGATTAGAAAGAGAAAATTAATTCACTCTTTAATCTCGTGGGCAAGACGGACATTTTCTAATGACACAAAAGATGATGAATTACTTCAACGTCGACAGACTCATCAGAACTGGTTATCCACCTAGATTTGTCGATATGAAACAATATCCTGAAAAAGCAGACAGTTCAAAAGAAAACTCTTTTTATGAACAACAAATTGAAGGGAGATACGACTGATGAATTAAACCTTCTATTCAGCTGATCTTCGTATTGTATTACGAAGCCGACCTACTATTCACAGTTGTGTTAAGGATGAACTTTCTCTTTGGGCCATATCGATACTCATCAATAAATTTACTTGCTTTTGTGGTGCAGATTACATTAGTCACACAAACTGATCATTTTTCAAACACACCTCAGAGCATTACCCGACGTAACTTTTGAAAGGAGAATACGCACAAACAATCTCCATCCAACTCTGTCCTGGGCAATCTTTTCCAGTTTCTATTCATCCTATTTATGTATGCTTCCAGTCCTCGATGTAGTATGTTCTTTGGCCTTCCTCTTTCCCGTTTACCTTCAGGATTCCTAGTTAGCGCTTACCTCATGATGCAGTTTGATGATTTCCGCAATGTATGTCTGATCAACTTCGAACGTGTTTTCCTGATTTACTCCTCAGCTGGAAGCTGGTTTGTCCCCTCCCATAGAAAGCTGTTGCTGATGGTATCTGGTCAACGAATATTGAGTATCTTGCGTAGACAACTGTTTATAAATTCTTGTATCTTCTTGATGATGGTTGTGGTAGTTCTCCAAGTTTCAGCTCCGTACAGTAGAACTGCCTTGACGTTCGTATTGAAGATTGTGACTTTGATATTGGTTGAAAGTTGTTTTGAGTTCCATATGTTATCCAACTGTAGGAGTGTGGTCCTTGCTTTGCCAATCCTTGCCTTTAAGTCTGCATCAGATTCTCCACGTTCATCGATAATGCTGGCCAGGTACATGAAAGTTTACACCTCTTCCAGAGTTTCTCTGTCAAGTGTGATTTGGTAGGTGTTTTCTGTGTTGTATTTGAGGATCTTGCTTTCCCCTTGCGTATGTTGAGACCTACTACTGCAGAGGCATCTGCTACATTGTTATTTTGATCTAGATTTGTTGATGTGTATGGGATAGAAGAGCCAGTTCATCTGCAAAGTCCAAATCTTCTAATTGATTCCGAGCTGTCCATTGTATTCCGTTCATTCCCACAGATGTGGAGGTCTTCATAATCCAGTCAACCACCAGAAGAAAGAGGAAGGTGGAGAGTAAGCCGTTTTTTCTGACTCCAGTCCTTACTTGTACTGCGTCTGTCAGCTGTCCTCCGTGCACGACTTTGCAGTGTAGTCCGTCGTATGAATTCCGTATGATGTTGATGACCTTTTCAGGAACTCCAAAGTGTCGAGGAAGTTTCCATAATGTTCTCCTATCCACACTATCAAACGCCTTCTCATAATCAATCAAGTTGATGCATAATGACGAGTTCCACTAGACTGATTGTTCAACCATGATCCGTAGCGTCGTGATTTGGTCGGTGCATGACCGATGCTTACGGAATCCGGTCTGTTGATCTGGAAGTTGGATGTCTACTGAGTCTTTCATCCGGTTCAGTAACACTGTTGAAAACCTTTCCCGGTACTGACGGTAGTGTGATGCATCTGTAGTTCTCACATTTTCTTCGATTTCCCTTCTTTAGTACGCTGATGAGGCACCCTTCTTTACAGTCTGTCGATGGCAATTGTTCTTCCTCCCAGATCTTCTTAAATCGAACATGGAGCATCTTTGCGATTACTCCTATATCTGACTTTAGTACATCGGCTAGTATACTGTCAGGTGCTGCTGCTTTCCCACTCTTGATTTGTCCGATGGTTTTGCTGGTTTCTTCGATCATTGGTGGAGTGATATTTGTAGGAATATGTGTATGTGTGTACTGCATCGATATCCGATGGATTCAATGAATCTCGTCTATTCAAGAGGTCCTCAAATTATTTTACCTGCGTTGACATTCTCTGTTCTTGTTCCGCTGATGTTAATTGCTGCCTTCTTGTTCCCCCTTTCCTGAATTTTGTCCATGGCTTCGATGGAGATGTGTTCCTTATGATGATGCTTTTAGTGACCCTGAACCTCGTATCACGTTGAAGTTAGTGTGTCTTTGATCCCTTTCCAGTTATCCTCCATAGTTGTTTCTTCTTTCAGTCAGTCCTGTAAGGCTTGCAAGGTGTTGTTGAGAGTTATCTTAAATTGGTTGAGTTTGTCAGTATTTCGAAGGAACGCTGTATTGAACCTTTTTAATGCAGTTTGTTCAGTTGTCCAATACTTCTTTAGCTTCAATTTAATCTTGGCCACAACCAGATGGTGATGTGAAGCTATATTATCTCTTCTCCTGGTTCTCACGTCGTCTATTGTCTTTCTGAGTTTTTATTGATACAAATATAATCTATTTGGTCCTCCGTGGTGTGGTCCAGTGAGACCCATGTAGCTTTTTGTATGCGTATGTTAGGGAATATTGTGCCGCCAATAGCCAGTTTGTTGAATGCGCGTCGATTTGCAAATCTCTCTTCATTCTCATTTATCTGTCGTAGTCCGTGTCGTCCCATGGTATCTTCATATACGGTGTTGTCCATTTCGACTTTGGCGTTTAGGTCTCCCATGAGGATTGTGAGATCCTTTCTCGGACACTTCGCTATGATTGATTGCAGCCTCTCATAGAACTGATCTTTATTGTCGTCATTGTTAAGTGCCTAATATCGGACAACTTTCATCGCGGTTCCCTCCTTCTTTGTTTTGAAGAATGCTTTGATGATCCTGAATCCATGAGGTTCCCATCCTATAAGTGCATTACGTGCTTCTTTGAAATGCATCGGAGTACCTCCTTAAGTGTGCAGAGCATTGCTCTCTTCGTGACCGGAGTACAACAGCATCTCTCCCATATCTAACCTTTGCTGTCTGGCTTGGGTCCAATGAATTTCACTGATTCCGAGTACTGCCAAGTTGTATCTCCTCATTTCCTTTGCTGTTTGACCGGTCCTCCCGGTCTCCCACATTGTCTGGGCGTTCTATGTACCTATAAAAATTGTTGCTCTGCTTATTAGAAGTTCATCGACCTCGTGACTTCCGAAGAACTTCGGCTTTCATCCTGAGGCGTCATAATTCTTCCTTCAACTAGGAAGACAGAGTTTAAATTGTTTATTCCGGTTGGCGTGTTTAAACAAGATAATTTCTACGGGATGGGGTTGCCGACCCCATGCTCAACCCTCCTCCTTTATCCGGTCTTGGGATCAGCAGTAACTGTAGAAGAGCTACAGGCGGAGTTACCAAACAACTACTAATAGGAATATACAGTCTAAGGAAATGATTTCATAGAAGAGAAAATTTCCTTCTCTGGATTCTCTATTTTTATTTAATTACACTATGGCTTGTTTTAATTTTGTAGAAGTTATTCTTTGAAAAGTTGAATGAACCTGGATATGAATATAGTTGAGATGTCAGATTTTGTGTAGACTTGCGGGTGTATGTGTTTTGGTCTCTACATAATGACTAGTAATAACGCTACGATAAATAGTTTATAAATGAATGTTATATATTAGAGAGGGTTTTGTGGAGATTTTAGAAATTTCAATAGTTGAAATCATGGATTGTTTGAAGTTAGACATTAACACCGTCGGATGCCGGCTCGGTAGTCTAATGGTTAAGCGCTCGCGTGCGAGAGTGATAGATCCTGGGTTCGAATCTCGCTGGGGATGGGATCGTGAATGTACACTGCTGAGGAGTTCCATAATAGGACGAAATGGCCGTCCAGTGCTTCCAGGTCTAGTTTCAATGGGCTCATGATTTCAACTATTGGAATATTATATATGTTAAAAAAATTAAAATCTATCAGAAATAGCTTTGAGATGCAAGAAAGCTAATAAGACAATAACATGTACTCTCTAGTGACTTCATAAATTGTTTGTTCAATTTTATCTTGAGTTGGTGTGTTCTGATTGCACTTAAAAACATGTTAGTTTTAAGGAATATATATCTTATTATTTTGTTCTATCTTTTGAAGGATATATCACAATACTAAATATATTCTTAAAAAACTGGTGTACACCTTTTTTCTATATACATATTAAGCAATCAAACCTATTTAAAAACTATAATCAGTGCTGAAACCAATTACTCAAATTCTTAAGTAATTCTCTAATGAATTTGTAAGTTATTGTTTAATGCATTGAAATCACTGAACTATTTATATTATGTGATCGTTTTCTTAACTTAATATAAACAGTACGGTCAAGTGATACTAATTCAGAATGGTGGAGATATTTTCCCAAAAACCCTATATGAATGTATATCAATAGACAGAACTACTGGTAAACAAAAACGATCATCTTATGTAACAAAATGACACACTTGTATCCAAAACATTTAACAAAAATTGATTATAATTAAAATTCATTTAAAAGATAAATGGTTGTACATTCCAGACTTAGTAGGCTATTTATCAACAGAGTTCAAACTAAACTAGTAAGTTTATTTATTGCTATTAAAGTGAGTATTGAACAGATGATGACCTGACGAACATCCTCACTACTTTAGCTCTTTGTATTGACTTACAGATTCTATTTTAATATAAAAATGAAGACACTTGGGTTAGTGCAATCAAATACAAACATAAAACAGATTGTTATGAATTAATGTATTTTTACAGTTGAAATCACCAGTTGATCTAAGTTAGGCCACCATTTAAAACCTAGTAGGGTAAGGAAATCTTAACTTCAGAAAATTGTGCATCTACAATTGATTGGTTGTCTGACTCATATTTAATCATCCCCTAACTTAGGTTAGGATTATTTTACTCTGGTCTGATTGATACTAGGATACAATCTAGTATCGATCTGTGTAGTTACTATTAGTCTGAGCTATATGGTGAACAATATATCTCTCAATGGATGTATTGAAGTTAGACATTAACACCTTTAGATACCGGTTTAGGGGTTAAGCATTCACGAAATCGAAGGTCCTGGGTTGAATTCCCACTTACAGAATTGTGGATGCGCACTGCTAAGGAGTCCCATACTGGGATGAAACAGTCGTCTAGTGTTTCCAGATTTTCTATGGTTATCTAGCTTAGATAGACTCGCGATTTCAAGTGTGAAAATACAAAATCTCGAAGAATCCCTCACATTAATATATTTTTTATCGAGACAAGATTAGTTTATCATAATTCTGTGAAAATGTTTGATTTCTTGAGAATTCAGCTAATGATTTTGTGATTATACATTGTGAGGTTTTCATCATTTACTATCGAAAATGTGTATTCGTCGCAATCAATCCTTATTCTTTTCAATTCATTTTCATAGACATGTTTTTTTAGTCGACATTCATCTATGAATAAAATACTGTAGAGAATAGAAAGCTTGCACACTGAGACCTTTTACATTCACTAATGTAATTGTTTCTTATACTCAATATTCTTTTCTAAACAAAGCGATAACTATACTATAGCGATTTATACTTACTGACCGTTATTGCTACCTTGACGTGGTGGTCGGGCTTGCCTATCGTGATGAAGCAACTGAGCTACGCATCTGCTTGCGCCTCACTGGACGCAAAAAAGACTCATTAGAACCTAATTGAGTAATGAGAAAACCAAAAGTAGGTTCCAGGAACAACTGAGGTCGCACTTAAGTAGTTCTGAAAACGAGGCTGACCCAGATGTTGCTGGGAAAGAAATACAAGCAGCTGTGGAAACAGCAGTGACATCTACTAGTGATTTAAACCAAAGGGTTACAAAGAACCAATGGATTTCTTCAAGATTTATTGCACTGATAGATTCTCGTAAACTCATCCCATCAGGTTCTGAACACAATGAAGAGCGTAAACAAATCAGATCTAGGTTAAGCAAAAGTCTAAGGAACGATCGTGAGCAGTGGTGGGCAACGAAAGCAAAAGAGATGGAAAAGGCGGCGGCTATAGGGAACACAAGACAACTCTACAGACTAATAAAAGAAACTGAATCTAAAAAGTCAGGTGTGAGTGAGACTATCTCGGAAACAGATGACGTTCTTATCTGCTCCCAATCCAGACGTTTAGATTGATGGACGGAACACTTTAGAGAACAGTTCAGATGGCCTTCAGCTACTCTATAACTACCCTCTATTCTCAGACAGTATGAATAGAACATTGAAGTAGGTCCCCCAACTCTAGCTGAAGTTCAAAAAGCTATATTTAATCTGAAACGAGGAAGGGCAGCTGGTCCAGATGGATTGGTTCTATAGGTCTTTAAGGATGGTGGATTAGTTTTAGCAATTAAGTGGACTAAAATTTTAGCTAAAATCTGGGAGTTAGACGTTATCCCATCTAACTGGTCACAATCACTTATCGTCCCAATATTTAAGAAAGGGTCAAAATCATCCTGTGACAACTACAGAGGGATTAGTTTGACTAATATAGTATCTAAAATACTAGCCTCGATAATTTTCGGACGCCTATCTAAGACTCGTGAACTGCAAACACGAGAGAATCAAGCTGGCTTCAGACCTGGTCGCGCCTGCATCGACCACATATTCACCATTCGTCAGGTTCTAGAACACAGGCATACTTATCGGCGTCCGACAATGGTGGTCTTCCTTGACTTAAAAGCAGCGTTTGACTCTGTTGACCGAGAGGTTCTGTGGCAGTGTCTGTCATTGAAAGGCGTACCTCAGAAGTACATAAACCTTGTGAAGGCTCTTTACTCGAACACTACTAGTCGGGTCAGAGCCTATGGCGAACTGTCATCCGCTTTTGCAACCTCAAGTGGCGTCCGTCAAGGCTGTCCACTTTCTCCATTCTTGTTTAACTTTATCATAGACATCCTGATGGAAATAACGCTCTCATCGACTGAATTCTCGGGTATTGATCTCCTACCAGGAGGTCCACTTATTGACTTAGAATACGCAGATGACATAGTCCTGTTTGGTGAAGACGCTGATAAAATGCAGAGTCTTTTGGTAGCACTGAGCAACAATGCCAGAATGTTTGGAATGCGCTTTTCTCCCTCTAAGTGCAAGTTGTTGCTTCAGGACTGGTCTGCGTCAACACCTGAACTAAGGATAGGGGGTGAAGTTGTCGAACGCGTTGACAACTTCACTTATCTTGGAAGTGTGATCAGCCCTAATGGGTTGGTGTCTGACGAAATCTCAGCACGGATTCGAAAAGCTCGCTTGGCCTTTGCCAACTTCCGTCATCTATGGCGAAGGCGAGATATTCGTCTATCAATTAAGGGACGAGTATACTGCGCGGCGGTTCGTTCTGTTCTACTATACGGCTGCGAAACATGGCCTTCAAGAGTAGAAGATATTCGTAAGGTACTAGTATTTGACCACAGGTGCCTTAGAAATATTGCTCACATCTGTTGGGATCACCAGGTAAGTAATAGTGAGGTTAGACGCAGGGTATTAGGGAATGATGGTAAATCAGTTGATGAGGTTATTCATCTTCATCAACTGAGATGGTTGGGCCACGTGTTGCGTATGCCTGAACACCGATTATTACGACGCGCAATGCTAACCGGTTTTAGGGATAATTGGAAGAAAGTTAGGGGCGGCCAAACCAAAACGTGGCATCAGTGCTTGAAGTCACTAACTTCTGGTCTGAGCCATGTTGGTAGATGCAGACTACCTGGTTGGGGTCCGCGTGACTATCGTAACCAATGGTTAGAGACTCTTGGTGACATGGCTCAGAATCGATCACAATGGCGTCGGTGTATACACTCTCTGTCTTCCTTTAAACTAAGAGATTAAAATCGCTTCATATTTTTCTTTCTAGGAATTAATTCTTTCTTCCTGTACTATCTCCTTATATGCAGTCCTTCTTCTATATATTACCACCACTGAATTAACTACTTCTATGAATCCGGTGTTCATCTTGTTGTGCTAATGATGTATGGCAACTTGGACCGATGCATATACGTGCTAGGTCCTACGTTGCAGCCGACTGACTGACGATTTATACTTCCGATTATTGTACAGTGAATATTTCGTTTTGTCTATTCTGACAGTTTTATAATCAAAAATCGACGGACTGTAAAAGCAGTGAAATTAATTAAAGACTAGGTGATTAAATGTTGAAGCTTAAATCTAATCCTGTTATTATACATTGTTATTAGTCTATATTGTAGCCCTTGAAAGACCTACTTTTTTATATTTAAAAATAACAGAAGTGTGAAACATTTATTCTATTTTTGTTTTTGTTTTGAACGTCTCAGTAGTGCTTATGCACGACCTTACCAAAAGTTGAATATAGAACCTTTAGTTCATATAACTAGCATTGTATTTTAAGATTATTAAATTCTAATTCAGTGGTCGGCATTTCTAAATTTTGCCGGTTTATCATATGACTCAACTATCATTCTGTGATTACAGTTCACTCAACTGAACAAATTATCACCAACTTTACTTCCTTCGATATTTTTTAAAATAAATTAAATAATAGAGCTTACAACTGTTTTTAGAAATGATGTCGTTCACCCTTGAATAGCTAATTAATTTTTTATGATATTTCTTGAGTTACATTGTTCCATAAAATTCTTTATTAAACTTTTTCACTTTTTTCAATAAAACTTTTCAGGCTCGATTGTTATCAACTGCCGCTGCTGGTTTGTTAACTCCATTGTTTATGAAACGTTCAAGTGTAACACTTCCTAAAGTTAAACGTGCACAGTCTGCATCATCTAAATTATCACGTACATCTGTAAGTAATGCTGGAGGTGCTGGAACACCAGCTGCATGCAAAAGATTATTATCTGAACAAAAATTTATAAATACTATTTTTCGTTATTTAGAAAGCCCACATGCTATGATACGTGCTAAAGCTTTTCTGCTTAGTTCTGCTATAATAGCTAATTCACCACAAGATACTCTATCAGTTGCATGCCATTATCGTTTGCCAACTTTACTTGAGCGTAATTTAAAAGCAACTAGAACATTACATCATAGGTATAATGATGCATTCGATTATAGTTTAACGAAATCTTCGAATATTTCATCATCATCTGGTCAAAATACTGAATCACCTTGTACAGTATATTTGGCCGCATGTGTGACTCATATGGCTGATATTTTAGTCTGTGATATTATTCCAACCATATGTTATCAAATTTTATCAGCTGTTGGGTTAATACCAATACATAAAAATTCCAGTTCTACAAATCAATTTGTCAAACAAACATCAACTTCATCATCGAATCGAAAAACCAGTCTTACAAAATCTTCAACTGCATACAATCGTCAAACATTATCAAATACAAATAATAATGGCTCTTCTACGTTGAACAGTAACACGTCAGCGAATCAAATTAATACACGTATATTACTAACGGCTTTTAGTTGTCTTCCTCTGATTTTGAGCGGATGTGGTCCTGTACGTTTAAAACTATTCTATCCACATGATTTAAAATCATCCAGTGAATTAAATAATAAAGAATGTCATAGTACTACTAATCTTAGTGCCTCAGGTGCTGTCACTTCTTCTTCTTCCTCTTCCTCTGGTGGTATTCCTACTTCAACAACCGTCTCAGGATTTTGTGTACTGTCATTCGCTAGCCGTTTGCTGGAACATTGGACATCAGCAGATCCTGTCAGTGTAGCTGGTAAGTGTATAAAAAATAGATGGACTACCTTATTTGTTTTTAGTTTGGTATTAACATTTTCACTGAAGTATGTTTTTAAGTATTATATCATTTCCTATGAGAATCTGTGACCTGTAGAGTCAACCAAACAGTGAGGGAAACAGTAACTGACTAGTGATCGTGCTATACCCCGAGTTTTTTAAAGTTGCAAATATGGTCCCACCCGCAACTCTCTGGTATGGAGATCTGAATATTCTGGATTCAGATCATATGGACGTTACAGACACATGCTACTGAGAATCCCAAAATTAAAACACAGTGATTGGTCTCTGCTCAATGATGCTCTCATGAATATTGATGGGTAGTAAAGGCTATCTGTAGAAAGAGTTGATCATGTGCATAAACCACTTATCTGAATAGTTTGCTAACCTTAAAAACAGTATATTATAATTCAGCTTTTATAAAGTTTAGTAAATCTACTCATCTGCAAAGAGCTATCTGTTTAGTGAATACAAATTAGTTGATCTATTTTTTCTTAGTGCAAAACTATTTAGTGATATGATCGATAACATTCAGGTTTAACAGTCAGGTCTTGATTCTTTGGCAAATGAGTGACCTACAAACTGATATCTGCTAATCGTAAATGTCATATAATTATCTTAATTTTTCTGTATGTATTTTGGACATAATCTGTTTTCTTGGGCAGTTTTCTTCTTTCCTGATATCTCTTCAACTGGAGGTTTTCACCAGTGATTCGGTCTTGTGAACGATTATTACTCATTGTATATTATTTACTGATCAGCATAGCATTCTCTATTTTAACAATCAAAAACTGATTCAAATATTTAAAAGTCTGATATATAATAGTTAACTTTTATTATTTCTAACAAACTAAAATTGTACATTGATTCTTACTTGGCTAATATGATGAAAAGGAATTCTCTATTTACTCCCTATTGATGATATGACAACGTAATACCTGGAGTTTGTCTTTATTCACTCATAAGCCTGAATGAAATATAAAATATATGATGTAATCTGTCGATATGTTCGAAGAAAGGTTTTCATCAGTCTAACTTGTAAATCTGTACTTAGTTTAGACTCATCGAATTGTAATGTTTGTATCTCACGGTGAAACAGTAATATGTAAAGGATCCCGGAATTTTAGGTAGATGTTTATTTCCAGAAGTTCCTTTCCTCTGTGTTATAATTAATATCCTAGTATGGAGTATTGAAGAAACTATATTGTAATGATTTCCTCTGGTCGCTCCTAAACACTAGCACTTTTCCATTGAGAATAGAGCAACATATGTTGTACTTTTATGTCTACTTTTATAAGCATTCTAGTATCCTCAAATTATCTGTGCTCCATTAAATATATGTTGACAATCAGCTGATAATAATTATGTAACTAACCTAGTATATCAATCGACGACAGTGTAGATATCACTGTGTCTATCTGTTGTAGTGATAATTTAACTTTTGTTGTAATTTGATGTATTTCACTCATTTCAGCGTAACTAACTGATAACATTGCTTGATATAATAAATACTCTTGAGTAGGTGAATTTCTCATTCACCATTCATAATTTTCTTTTCGAAAAAATCATATAATGTTATTATCCATAAACAAATGAATGGACGCAATTCTGAAACTAACTTCAAACTGGGTTAAACGTTTAACAAAAATGTATATCTATCAGGAATTAGAAAATATATAATATCTGATCATATTTGAAGAAGACAGGTAGATGTTTTAATATCGTAAAAAAGAAATGTTGTTTCCTCCATAGGATTTTAAACCATTAGACTGTAAATATCCATAGTGATAAAAACACAGTAGTGGTAAAAGTGTGAAGATTAAAAATAGTAATAGTAAGGGTAAGTCACAAATGAACTAAGTTATATTTAAAGCAGTTTACAGACTATGTATATTAGTTCAAAGAATAAACCTAAATAATACCAACTAAAATTAATTAAAACGTAGTTGACGGTATCTGAATAAATAACTGATGAATACGATGAAGTATATAAAATGTAGATCTTATGCCCAAGGCAAATGTATGGGAGGAAAAGGTTTATATTTCTCTATGATTCCAGGCTTTATCCGATGTAATGAAACGATGACTCATTAGTGTAAACATTTGGATTTAAACATTACAGTAGTATGTTTAATTCGTGTTTCATTCATTTTGTCACTTGTTTGGGTAGATGACAACACTAAGCATCACACCGTAAGTATAAGTTAGTACTGATAAAACTTATTTACTAGGTATGGCTCACAATTCTCAGCTTTGAACTACACGCCTTCAGCAAGGTGTAATGTCTATTCTGAACGTATATTACCAACTATATGCTAGGAACAAATCTCGAAGTAAATGCAGAAATATTATAGGTGAACATCGTGTTCAACTACAGTCACTAATTGTTTGACTGATTGTGTTGACGTAATACACAATTATATGTCTTGTAATATATTCAACTATACTGACTGGCCTAAAGATGACTACTTATGACTTCCGGGAGACTATATTTTATGAACGAATCAATGAAATTAGGAATACCAAATCTTGAATTTTGGCGTAAAATTTATCCATATAGTTAAATAGCATTATAGCTGATGTCAGCTGTGTTGAAAACCTTTAATTC
The DNA here is from genome assembly GCA_946903255.1 of Schistosoma spindalis. Classification (NCBI taxonomy): domain Eukaryota; kingdom Metazoa; phylum Platyhelminthes; class Trematoda; order Strigeidida; family Schistosomatidae; genus Schistosoma; species Schistosoma spindalis. The sequence continues at coordinate 25,763,464 of OX336417.1, read as the reverse complement.
GTAAGCCTAAATTCTAACATTAAATCCTAATCTTAATTCCTCATACTAATTTAACACTTTCTTTTGACCTTAGTAAGTAAATTAGCTGTCTCAAGGTTACTCAAAGGCCTTCCATAAATTATAATCACATCATGACTTCTGCATACATCTCAACATGTAAACAATAAACTTACTTACTTACTTACTTACGCCTGTTACTCCCAATGGAGCATAGGCCGCCGACCAGCATTCTCCAACCCACTCTGTCCTGGGCCTTCTTTTGTAGTTCCATCCAATTCTTGTTCATTTTTCTCATATCTATCTCCATTTCTCGGCGTAATGTATTCTTTGGTCTTCCTCTCCTCCTTCGACCTTGAGGATTCCATATGAGGGCTTGTCTTGTGACGCAGTTCGGTGCTTTCCTCAATGTGTGTCCTATCCACTTCCAGCGTTTCTTCCTGATTTCTTCCTCCACTGGGATCTGATTTGTTCTCTCCCACAGTAGGTTGTTGCTTATAGTGTCCGGCCAACGGATCTGAAGTATTTTGCGTAGACAACTGTTAATAAACACCTGTATCTTTTGGACGATGGATTTCGTAGTTTTCCAGGTTTCCGCCCCATACAGTAGAACTGTTTTGACATTTGTATTGAAAATTCTGACTTTCGTGTTGGTTGCTAATTGTTTTGAGTTCCAGATATTCTTCAGTTGTAAATATGCTGCTCTTGCTTTGCCAATCCGTGCCTTCACATCTGCATCAGATCCACCGTGTTCATCGATGATACTGCCCAAATATGTAAAGGTTTTTACATCTTCCAAAGCTTCTCCGTCAATTGTGATTGGATTGGTACATGCTGTGTTGTATCGAAGAATCTTGCTTTTCCCTTTGTGTATATTGAGACCTATTGCTGCTGAGGCTGCAGCTACACTGGTTGTCTTCTCCTGCATTTGTTGTTGCGTATGCGATAGAAGAGCCAGATCATCTGCGAAGTCTAGATCGTTCAGCTGCATCCTAGCTATCCACTGTATCCCGTGCTTCCCTTCAGATGTTGATGTTTTCATGATCCAGTCGATCACCAGGAGAAAGAGAAAGGGTGAGAGTAAAAAACCTTGCCTGACACCGGTTTTTACTTCGAACGACTTTGTCAACTGTCCTCCATGCACGATTTTGCAGTTTAATCCATCATAGGAATTCTGTATGATATTGACTATCTTCTGAGGCACGCCGTAGTGTCGAAGAAGCTTCCATAGGGTTGTTCTGTCAACGCTATCAAATGCTTTTTCGTAGTCGATGAAGTTGATGTAGAGTGATGAATTCCATTCAATTGATTGTTCTACATTGATCCGTAGAGTTGCGATTTGGTCTGTGCACGATCTATCCTTACGGAATCCTGCCTGTTGGTCTCGAAGTTGGGCGTCTACGGAGTCCTTCATCCTGTTTAACAATACCCTGTTGAAGACTTTTCCTGGTATTGAAAGAAGAGTGATTCCCCTGTAGTTGTCACAGTTGCTGAGATCGCCTTTCTTTGGTATTTTGACCAGATGTCCTTCTTTCCAGTCTTTTGGTACCTGTTCCTCATCCCAGATCTTTCTGAAGAGAGTTTGGAGTATCCTTGCAGTTGTCGCTACGTCTGCTTTCAGTGCCTCTGCTGGAATGCTGTCTAGTCCTGCTGCTTTGCCACTCTTGATTTGTCTGATAGCCATGCTGATTTCTTCAATTGTCGGTGCGCCAACATCAATTGGGAGGTCCGTGAGTGCTGCTTCGATGTTGGGTGGGTTCAGTGGGGCTGGTCGATTCAAGAGTTCTTTGAAGTGTTCTACCCACCTGTTTCGTTGTTCTTCAATTTTGGTGATTATCTTGCCTTCCTTGTTTTTCACTGATCGTTCTGGTTTACGGTGATTTCCAGAGAGTTTCTTTGTTGTTTCATACAGTTGTCTCATGTTTCCTTCTCTGGCAGCCTTTTCCGCCGTCAATGCCAAATCTTCCACATATTTACGTTTGTCAGTTCTGATGCTCCTTTTCACTTGCTTGTTTACTTCTGTGTATTCAGCCTTTGCCTTGACTTTTTGTGCTCTTGTTCGACTGGTATTGATTGCTGCTTTCTTGTTCCTCCTTTCTTGAATCTTATCCAGTGTATCGACCGTGATCCAATCCTTGTGATGGTGCTTCTTTTGGCCCAGAACCTCATGACATGTTGAAGTGATTGCCTCTCTTATCTCTTTCCAGTTGCTCTCCATAGTAGTTCCTTCTCCATTGAGTAGATCATGAAAGGCTTGGAACTTATTGCTGAGGGTTATCTTGAATTTATTGAGTTTGTCAGTATCCCGAAGAAGAGCCGTATTAAACTTTTGGGATATTGTCCTCCCCGTTGTCCAGTGCCTCTTGAGTTTCAATTTCATCTTGGCGACCAGCAAGTGATGATCTGATGCTATATCAGCTCCTCTCTTTGTTCTCACGTCCTCCATCGTCCTCCTGAACTTTTTGTTGATGCAGATATGGTCGATTTGGTTCTGTGTGGTGTGATCCGGTGAAGTCCATGTGGTTTTGTGTATGCGTTTATGTGGGAATATAGTCCCGCCTATGACCAGTTTATTGAAGGCACATAGATTTGCAAATCTCTCACCATTTTCGTTCCTTTCTCCCAGTCCGTGTCGTCCCATGATCTCTTCATATCCGGTGTTGTCAATTCCAACCTTGGCATTAAGGTCTCCCATCAGAATAGTCAGGTCTTTAGTTGGGCACTTCTCGACGATTGACTGCAGCCTATCGTAGAATTGATCTTTAGCGTCTTCATTGTAGTCGTTGGTAGGCGCGTAGCATTGGATGACGTTCATTGTAATGCCCTCTTTCTTTGTTTTGAAGGAGGCTTTGATGATCCTTGGTCCATGAGATTCCCATCCTATAAGTGCATTTTGTGCTTGTTTGGACAGCATCAATGCAACTCCTTGTGTATGTGGAGCATTTTCTTGTTCCTGTCCGGAGTATAACAGCAGCTCCCCTGAAGCTAGTCGTTGTTGTCCAACTTGCGTCCAATGTGTTTCACTGATTCCAAGCACCTCTAAATTGTATCTCCTCATTTCTTCAGCAATTTGGAAAACTCTCCCAGTCTCCCACATTGTGCGAGCATTCCATGTACCTAAATAAGTGGTTGCTCTGGTTGTCAGAAGGGGCATCGGCCTCGTGACTTCCGAAGAAACTCGGCTTTCATCATGAGGCGTCATAATTCTTCTAAACGAAGACCTCCTGACTCCCAGGGCAGAGTTTAAATGGTTTGAATAATTTTTTCTGATTAGCGTTTTTTTAGCGAGTTAGTTTTCTACGGGATGGGGTCGCTAACCCCATGCCCAACCCTCCTTTATCCGGGCTTGGGACCGGCAGTAGCCCCCGGAAAGGGGCTCCAGGCGGAGTTGTAAACAATAAACAGTTTACATAAATTTTAAACAATTCATGAAAGAGAGCTTCAAGTGCCAGCTGATATCTCCTCCATTACACTGATTTCGATTATAATATTTACATTTCACATTATTAAGTATATCTTTCTGTTATATAATAATAACGATATCTACAATCGAAATTTAATATGTTGTTATTATATAAAAAGTGTCGTTTTAACTCTGATACTTAAAAAAGTGTATCTGCAATATGTATAACTTAATCATTTCACGTGATCCTATCTGTCTACCAATATTTCTATTACTGACAAACGACTGATAAATAATTGATTAGTTTAAGAATTAGGTGTTTATGTTGTCTTTGTTGCGATAATTTCGCTTCAGTTATCGATCTGTGCTCTTGTAATTTTTATTCGTTGATTTTCTAGTTAAATCTATTCATCAATCAGTATAATATAAATGTATATAATAAACATTATTGTAGTATTATACTATTGGCTCATAAACTATTGAGTGTGTCGATGTTTGATGTACACGTATATGAGTGGGTGGTCTGCTTGTGTGTGTGTGTGTTAATATCGACCATTATGTCTGTACATCTAAATATACACACATATAAAGAAAAAAGCCGACTTTTTTTAAAAAAAAAGTGGTTATTTATTACTGATAGTGAATTACCTTTTGTGAAAGCATTTCTATTTTATCCGTTTTCATTCGTTCTATTTACTTTTTCTTACCATAAATCACTGCTCTGGAAAACTAATCAAGTTATTTTCCAGTCTTCAAGATCAATATATACTGACATGTTGTATCATCTTGTACGATATAATTATGAATAACTTAACTATTATTTCGACAAGTTTCAGTGTGAAGTCGAATCTGAGGGAGTTCGGTCATAGGGGGAGTGAGATAGTTGTTGCCATAACCATTAAATGGTCATTCGGTTGTTTTTGACTGATTGAATTTTAAAACGCTGACCATTAGATATTATCTTGGTAGTTAAATGATGAAAATATTGGGACAACACGTGAAATTAATTGGTTTAATCTCTATCGGAATCATTGATGCGTATTGTTAAGGAGTCCTATGGTAGGGCGAATCAGCCGTCCCCGGTTTCCAGTATGACTTCGAATGAAGTCAATCCGTGATGAATACCGCTTAAAATGTAGTTCGATCTCCTCTGAATTTATCTATGAAAACCATAACAATAAATATTGTCATTCTTTACAGTTTAGCTTCTTTCACATGGATGTAGTGTTGTAATTGTAGCCTAATTAAAATCAGCCTATTGACAATTATCTATCCAAATGTCAACTATAATTCTTTACCCGAGTATACTATGCCAATTATACTCCTTGGAAGATATAAACTAAACGTCTATTTGTCCGGAATGTAACTTTGTCTTCACCCCCTGGCATTAAGTTCAACAAGAGAACACGGCAAACAAACGTGATCTCTATTGTGTAGCATTCTAATGACTCAAACATTAATATGGAGTGAATCTTTGACCGAGCATCAATGTATATAAGAAGTTACATAGTATGCGTCACTGCCATAATTGAAAGCGAAACTAATTAATAGATCCGTAATTTATTAAAAATAACTTAAGGAAGATAAAACATACTACAATAATTTATGCCGCAAACACAAGGAGAGTGAGAAAATCTAATAATTCAAACGTATAATAATTATACAATAAAAATAGAAACAACAATTTTCCTTAATATAGTTCCAAACTTTAACAGATTTTATAATATTTACTCCGTTTTAACATATATTACACATCTTTAAGCCTTATTCTCTTAATACAATAAAGGAAGTACACTTAAAGAAATGGTTGTTTCTAACAGTTATATCTTCCCCAAATTTCACTTTAAAGCTAGTTAAGTATTTAAACAAATTAACAAAATTTTATCATATTATTTCTCTTTTTTATAAATAAAATAATAACTGGAATTTACTATTCATTTTCTTGGCATCTAGCTGGACTATTTTCAATTCATCATACGGGAAGTTTCGAAGATGAAATTTTAAGCATCGTTCTAACAATCATTGAAGATATTAGTCAACAGACGAATTTAGTGGAAAAACGCAAGCAAGATCTAATCTGTCTTATTCTACCTGGATTAGCACGTTTAGCTGTTTGTTCGAATACAAAGCCTGAAGTAAGATCTATATGTGTAAAAGTAAGTCTACGTTAATTTATTCAATAATTGTTTTGCTTTTTTAAAAGGTTACTTGTTTTCTAAGTACGTAAGAACTTAATTAGGCTTGTTAGTTTGTAAACACCTATGAGGACAGATATATGGTGGTAAGATACACTTGACAGACAGCACCACTATTGACCTTGTTATTGTCTCAGTATGTGATTCATAATACAAACGTAATTAAGGAATTATCGACTGATAAACTCAGTTGTATACAGAAAGATAAGCTTGTTACAGACAGCGTTCAACTATCTTCCTTTCTTCTATGGTTGTTGTTTGTGTAGGTAATTAATTCTTTGCTCAATTTCTTATCTAATCCCATCTATATTTAAAATATTCTGTAATGATTTTCCTTATTAAGTGCGTCGTAGTATTTTGGTTTGCAAATGAGTTAATTAAATTAATGAGAGATGTACAATGACTATCAGTCGATCAATTGTCAATAAACTATCGGTTGCTGATCTCAATTTAAAATAAAATATCTGGCTAGAGATTAATGTTTAATTTTTCAAGAGTACATGCTTATCTTCATTATTATAGAGCTAAACAGGAAACACTGAATTACTAGTTATTGAACTTTGGACATTTCATTTCTTAGTTATGTTTATTATGAGTATAGCTGAATGGTAGTTAGTCGTGAAATCCAGAACACACGTTTCGTCCTATCCCGAGGAAATCCTCAAAGAATGCACATTTCCCAAAAAAAGATTGGTTAATTACAGTTCCAAAAATCAATGAGAAGATTCAAAAATAACTAAGACAAATGAACTATGTTTGATATTCTCTCATGAGTTACTAATGTAGTTATCATCACATAAATACGATTACTTTTTTATGAATGATAATAAAGAGTTATATGCTGGAAACATTAAATTAAAGTGCTTAATTTGAATCTGTGTTTTTATGATAACTCACTACCGATGTCTATGATCTGCACTAATCGAAATGTATTTTCTCGAAAGATCCATACAATTTTCCCATTGATAAATTCGACTAAATCAAAGATGACAAACTTAGCGGAATAACAGGTTTTTTTACTTCGTGATTTACTTACTTACGCCTGTTACTCGCTGTGGAGCATAGGCCGCCCACCAGCATCCGCCATCAAACTCTGTACCGGGCAATCTTTTCCAGTTGGATTATTGGTATTACTTTTAAAAACTGTGCTATTTACATACCTTATATCATAATATATCAGGAATGTTCTCATCAATAAAGATTAATAAAATGGCAATAAATTATAAAAGAATGGTAAGAGATGTTTGAATGTATGTGTATTTTAAAAAGTATGAATAAACACAAGATATTACATAACTATATATTGGAAACCCAGGTCATTAGGAGAATGCGGGAGTAACTATAGCATTCTTTTGAATGTGTGAATCCGTTTTAAACTTGTTTTAATCAAGATTTGTTTGGTCAAACTTGATAAACTCTTAATATATTTTGAAATTCTGTTATAATTTTTTGTCTTAACAATATTTTATTTATCCAAAGTTATCAAAATTTAGTAGATTTCAGTTAAGTTAAACCAAAACGATTATTAAGCATCGCAAATCTACATGTAAATACTGTGAATTATACTAAGCGATCATCTCTACTTCACAGATATTATCTTATTACCTTTTCTCTATTTATCTTTTCAAATGCATCGATACATGTTGTTTAACCTACTTGTTACTGATTACTGGTCTATGTTGTTGCCTTTACTGTTCTTTTATTGTTATAGCTAGTTTTTATTGCTTCGTCTGGATTAAGTTGGATTCTAGTAACTCATTTTTCTTTTGCATTAAAATCCCATCAGTGTCTTTATTTTTATTGTTTTTTATTTTTCTCCATTTCTTATGTTTACTAATCTGACTCATTTTCCTGGTTAAGTTAACTGACTACACCCATTTGTCGTCCGTATATATATAAAGAGAGCGGATATAGTTTTCTGTCAACACAAGCAAACTTGATGCAGTGATCTCTGAGAAAAACCAGAAGTGTTTCGCTCCTCTTTTTCTTACATTTGATAAATGAAAATTTGTTCTATCACTTGTCTTTCACACTCATACGCTAGTTAGACAAGATTTCTCGAGGATTGTATAACAGTCTCTTAACACAGACTATTTGTATCCATTAAAAAGTATAATAAAGCAATTAAGGCAATAAAAACATAAAGATTACCTGTGATTAGAAGTAAATTAAGTTTTTATCAACCGTGAAAATTAGTTGTTATGGTATTTATCTATTTGTCCAAATAAAAAATAACGTGTAAACATAGTATACTATACTATCTTTAAGATGCATTTGGTGTCAGATAAAAGCAATTACTTTAGTGAGTTTATAGTTTTTTTACTAGAAATATAAACTATTTAGCGCTAGTCGGTCATATGGTCACCTTTGCACAACCAATCTCATAAACAATCGTCACCTGTTCACCTTATATCAATTCGAACAACTAGTCGTATAACTATGAATATAAAATATCTGCAGTTTAGGAGTTTCTCTGACATTTCGAAGTGAATAATGAAAGTAAACATGTTATATATTTGTTTCTTAACATTTAACTTGTCCACTTATTTCAATATATGGGTTAGGTTTATTAGCATTAATTCTTGTGATAATTCTGTGTAAAAGGCGAGATCTTGGACGATCAGGCAGGTTGAACAGGACCAGATAGATAAAGTTATAAGGGATTTTGCATCTAGTTGTGCTATGATGATCTTAATAGTCTGTCATTTACTGAACCATAGGTGGTAATGTTTCATTTTTTTACCCCTTCCAGACTAACCGATCATACTTTACAGCAACTTACCTATATTCGTGTTTATTTTTGATTCTCAAAATGATGTAAAATCAACTTAGTTGGGTCACCACTACAAAGTGTAAGCTGATACTAAGCTGACAAAATATTTATATGAGTCTACTTTTCTGTAAGAATATTTCAACCTGTTTACATAGATTTTAGGGTAAATAGTCATGTGTTCCAATGTATACTATCAAATTTATTAACTGAAATTTTTCATATTACAGGTACAAGTGACATATGTATTCTGACGTTTGTACTGGCTTATGTAGAAGTTTTACGTATTTGATCGACAGAGTACTATTTATATAGATGTTTTATCTTGCATCGTAATTACAGGAGACTATATATGAAAGAAATTATTGTTTGTATATTAATTCCAATCATCGGTGTTTTGATTGTCGATCGAATGAAATAACACTTTCGTTTAAAAAATTACGGATTAGAAAAATCCGTATAGTAAACAAATGGTTGAACACTTAAGTGTACGTACCTGGAAATTCTGTGCAGAAGGACATTTATGTGTCGATTTTTCTTTCATTTTGCCTCTTTAGGTTTTTATTATTTTGATTTTTTTGACGAATTATTCAGCTCAAGATTTATAAATAATAAAGAAATATGATATGCAATAAATGTTCATCGTCTCTCGTACTATATATATTTTGTAAGGAAGCATAGATGAAGTTGAATACACTTTTCACTTCATTGCGACACGGTTTTGAAAATTTTAATATTTTTATTAATTCAAATCAAAGGTGACAGAGCCGTTATTAAAGAGCAGATTATTTAAATCTCTTTCGATGCTATTTAACTTCTATTACGTAAGATTAAAATTGTATACACATATCTTTCTTCATATGTTTTCGTTTTCCAAATTCACTACATAATTTCTCATCGATTATAGATCTAAGGGGAAAATGCCTCATTTTATCATCGTTCTTCCCTTACAATGTGTTTATTGATACATTCTCTTTTTAAACCACGTTTAAATTGCAATAAGCAAAATGCGAATAGTGGGTGATGAGCAGTTTTTCATGTGCTGTATCTCTAGTAATATAAGAACACAACTAAAACATTTTTATTCCGAAAAACTATTTTTTTAATCTGTTGTTTTGAAACTACATCATGAGCAGGAAAATGCAAACCTCTGACTAGTATGCTGATCTGCACGAAATATAACCAAAAAACGACTTGGTAAAATTAATTCAGAAATTGATGGGAAACATTATCTAGACAGCTAATAAATAATCTCACTATGTGGAAGAAAATATACTTTTCTATTGTTATCAGTCAAAACAAATATGAATTTTATTTTTTTTGTTGTTGGCAGTCACTGTTGATCCATATAAAAAAATGTACTAATTTATTTTCTGGTTAATTTTTTTTTCCGAAGATTATCACCAATTTGGCATCAGTGTTTCTCGGTGAATCCGACATGGCCGATTCAACAGCAAGTCTAGTTGAGCTTGAACGAGCCTATTCAGTCACATCAATCGGACATGAAGATCCTCAGCCATCTATTCAATTAAGAAAATATGATAGAACATCTTCAACTGTCTATGACAGACCAGTTAGCGCAGATGCAGATGTTCTGTTAGGTGGAATGTCTAAGACCAAGAAAACAGATAGAATGCAAAACTTTTCAAATCTAAATCATGTTATGCCATCACGAATGACTACTTCACAGTATACTCTTGGACGTGATCCAGGAAGTAAATCACGTGGTTCCAATGGAAATAAAAGCACCGGTGTTCTTTCCAATCAAACTCGAGTGAAAAATAATCGAACCGATCCCAGCCAGAACCCTGACAATATTGGTAGTGCTATCCAACCACCCTCTCCAGATGTCCTTCTAGCTTTGTTTGATTTAGTCAACAAACTTTTAGTTCCTTATGTAAGTCGCGAAGTTCGCTTTTGAATTAACTTAGATTACTTTCCTCTGCACTATATTATAACATGTAGTTGAGCTACGATGTTCGGGACTTCTTATATACATAAATATAGTTCCGCTTTCCGGAAACCTCATATTATTGGTGTTTCAAACTTTCTACGACCTTAAAAATAATATCATTTCCAGGCACAAAGATCGCATACCGAAATATTCAAATAGCCTACTGTTTTCAGTCACCTCATAACATATCTGTTTCATTTACTGATAACTTGAACAGAAAGACATAACTTAATACATAGTGAACCTCATGACAGCAAACAAAGTTTAGCTATGAGGCGACAAAAGCATTTACTTATGTGCTTATGACTGTCACCCCTCGTAGGGGAGCAAAGACCGCTGACCGGGATTCCTCATCGAGCTCTGTCCTGGGTAATCCTTTCCAGTTGTTATTCATTCTTCTCATTTCTACCCCCGATTCCCGACACAATATGTTATTCGGTTGTCTATTTCCCTTTTTCCCTTAGGATTCTAAGTTGGAGATTGTCTCGTGATACAGCTTGTCCTATTCATCTCCAGCGTATTTTCCTAATTTTCTCTTCAACTGGAAGTCGGCTTGTTCTCTCACACAATAGGTTGTTACTGATAGTATCTGATCAACGTACATTAAGTATCTTGCGTAGACAATCGTTTATAAATACCTTTAGTTTTCTGATGATGGTTGTAGTAGTTCTCCAAGTTTGAACTCCATACAATGGAACTGTCTTGATGTCCGTACTGAAGATTCTGATTTTGATGTTGACTGGTAGTTATTGTGAGTTCCATACATTTTTCAACTGTAGGAATGCTGTCCTTCATTTGCTAATGCTCGTGTTTACATCTGCACTCTATCCTCCTTGTTTGTTGATGAAGTTGCACAGGTATTTAAAGTTTTCTGTGTTGTATTTGAGGATCTTGCTTTTTCCCTTTTTATGTTGAGGCCTACTGCTGCAGAAGCTCCTGCAACACTGACTATTTTCACGTGCATTTGTTAGCGTGTTTATTATAGAAAAAGTAGATCATTTTCCAAGTTCAAATCGTTTAGTTTCATCTAAGCTGTCCATTGTATTTGGTGCTTCCCTTAAGATGTGGCGGTCTTCATAATCCAGTTGACCATTGGATGAAAGAGAAAGGGTAAGAGTAAGCAGTCTTTTCTGACACCGGCATCCACTTAGAATACATCTATCAGCTATTCTCCGTGTGATGTTGACGATCTTTTCACGTATACCATAGTGTCAAAAAGCGATAAAAGTAATGATAATTAAATCAATAGTGCTTAAAAGCTACGATTGAAAATAATAAATAATCTTAAGACCATAGTACTAAAAGTGTTATGTATATAACATATAAAACTTAATTAAGTTGTTGGGGTATTTATTTCTATCACTTGATTTGACAGTCATATTCATGATTGTCTTATCTTTGTTTAATATATTACAATTTATTCGTTGATTAATGGGATTATTTACATTTTAAATAATTGCTGACTAGTAAAATCTAGAGTTCATTCTATTTAAAAATTACCATTCGGGTGTCAATCCACATATCACTCTTATTTTGATAATCCAGATTCATATTCAATATGTTAAATTATGTCGAAATATTAATTTAACATTCTTTTTCCTAGACTAGAATTAATCCTAATTAATATCTCAATAAGATAAAATATAGATTTGTATGTTTGATAAAATTTCACTTCAGAAAATTATGTGTATGGAAACATATTCACATAAGATTAAGTTATTATAACTCTATCTTCTTCATTATCAGAGCATTGTTTCATGAATTCATTAGTACTATGTGTGTTGTCGAATTTCACTAATTGCAATTCATATTTTGAATAGATCTATTTCTGTGGAATGATAAAATCTGATTAATAACACTTATTAAGTATCATGTACTCGTTTACAGGTTAGTTTGAAGCTAGATTTTTCAGTGTTGGTCAGAATGCACCATTTATGAATTCGTCCAGGCCCGAATCCAGGAATTTTTTCACTGAGAATATTTGCTGTGGATCACATTAAATTACATAGGTTAACTGGATCGTCACTTAATCAATAAATGGTATCATACTCACTGTATGGATCCTGAAAGTTTCAAGTTTTATCCTATGTGTGGTTGTGACAATTTAGCATTGTAGTATATTCTAATTACAAGATATATATTGAAAATTCCTCAATTGATTAGAGAAATAAATCTATTTATTCTTACTTGAATTAGTTTTGTTAATCTGTCGTTCCTCGTTGTAATTTGCTTTCTAATAACTATGAGATTGACTTATTGGCCAATATAGCTCATTTACTATAAATACGCTCATGAATTTAATTATCGGTCTCATTTTACTTGTATTATAGTCTAATGATACTATTTGATTGTTCAAATCGAAATGAATAAATTGAGATTCAACTTTATATTTTAATCACAAATTTACTGTCTCATTAACTAACTAATTAATTAAAAGTTTCGAACTATACAACTGATATTTAATAATTCAGTATTTTATGAATCATGAAACATGTTATAAAGTGATTTGTATTTTGAAAAAAAACAATTTCCTATGTGTAAAACATTTCACTAAAATTTCATTACTTCTTTTTAATAAATTTGTTTTAATTGAAAAACTTAGCAATAATTTATATTATAGAACTTCTAGAAAATTTTTTATTTAAGATGTGAATTTATTTTCTAATCTATCATATATGCCAACACACCTTATTTAATTTAACTTCTCAAGGCCAAACAAAGTAAGTTATAAATCTTTAAAATATTTCGTGTTTAGTTTATGTTTTGACGCTATGCACACACACTTACACACAGATAAGAAGTAATAAGAAGCACTTGTACATTGTGCAAATCATATAAACGTAAATAACTACAGAAGAAATGTGCATTTATAACTAATTAATCAGAGTTCTGTTAAAATATTAACATTAAATAATCATGTTTGTATAATAATAACTATAATAATAGTAATAATAATTGGGTGACTGGTAATGTATATTAAACATTTTAGATGTGTCTGTAATTATTTAATTAACCTGCACTTATATTCTAACTTAATTGAACCATGATAATTGATCATATTGAATTTAACGTTTTTATTTACATTATTTTTGGTTATTTCCTTCGTATTTAGTAAACTGATTGTGAATATTAAATAGGAAATCATTTTCAAATGAAATATATATGTTAAACGAAAATAAAATTTTGAATCTTGGGATGTGACAAATGTTACCCAATTCGTATGGTGATTAATTTTACTAGTTATGAGGTTACAACAAGTTGGACTGAGAGAGTTGAATGTCCTTTTTCGTATTTCATGTTCATACTTTTCATGATTGTGTGACCTAACTTATTTATGATACCCAGTCTATTGTAGTGAATAAGAACACTAGTAGAGACAACCAAATGTATTTGAATGCAAAATTACAGAATGTCTTAGTAAAATCTGAGAACCATACTACAAATATTTCATTTGCGAGATTTCAATCAATTCTCCCAAACTTGATTGTTCCTTCATTACCATACCAATCACTCTCTGTTCTCATTCTCTCCTCTTCGATCTTCTTTTACCTTCTTCCGCCAGGAGTTTCGCTTTCGATTGGTGATACATACTACTTATGTCTATCGACATCAGTAGTATACATCACACTATGACTTGAAACTGTTCGACTGAGAGGAATTTCGTATGCATCATTTATCGAACTTTTCCTGTCTAATTACATATCAGAACTTGAAAATGTTCCTACAAAGCACTCACAGTCTGTCGTAAACATTTTCTGTTCGATACTGTTTTAAACTTCAATTATAATTGTCATAGAACACTCGAATTCATTTGATACGATTTATATTGTTGTAATGATATTAATTAATAATGGGTAGGAAATATATGGTGCACAAAGTTTTGTGTGTTGATCGTATGCTCGATTATTTGTTTACTTGAAATTTGCTAAATCAGAACGGTAAACAAGTTACTCATTCGAATCGCTTTTTTCAGTCTTAAATCAGTATAAATATGATTAAACCAGATTTTCCCGTAATCTAGCCTTGGAAAACTTGTAGTCCAATCATATATACAAATATTTACCGGGATATTTGTGGTTATTCATCAAGATAAATTCCTGGAGTGTTCATACAATGTGAATGTGTTTCATTATGAGTTTAAATCAGTCTGAGAAGCTCAGGAAACCAAGATGTACCCTAATTTGCGATAAAAATTACATTTGAATTGTACAAAATTTCCACAGAACAACTGAGAACAAGTCATTGTTTTTGTGAGAACTGAAATTGCTGAATACCTAACATCTAAACAGAACGCACTTGATCTTCAGTCATTTGGACCACTAATCATATGACAGCCTGATTGACAGAATTCAATCAGCAAATCATACAAATATTTGTAAGCATCCAAGTCGTACAGAGTATCGTAAATGACCCAGATAGATCCATGTGTTATGACCTTGATTTGTCTACCCACTTTTTGGTGCCGAGGATACTTGTCTAATCTAGATTTCGACCTTGATGCGATAGGCTGATCGGCTTAACCTTGAGACTAGTACGCGTGAGTTCGAGATGGGGTAGAGAGAAGAAAACTATTCTGTCACCTGATTGGTGGGCAAGCACAGGAATGAGAGAAGACAAGACAACTGGAACACTACTCGATCTATTTCCTTGACCACTGAACTCACTGGATTCACTGAATTCAGATTAGTGTAAAAAGGTACATGAATAAATAAGTGAATAACCCAACCGCAGCGTACAATAATTAGGAAAAATACAATTATGTCCAAAGCTGGGAATTAGAGTAGAAAATAGGGTGCAAAATAATATGTTTAAATTACAATAGCTTCGGAACAGAAAAAGGTATGGCAGTGAATGATACTTCGAACGAAAGCTTATGTTCAAATAATAGACTATGAAGCTGGAGTGACGCAGGTTCTAACCCATCAAGTGAAGTGGACGCTACTTACAATATTGCTCATAATTAGTATGCAACGGAGCGTTGCACGGCAGTTGCTGTAGTCAATAGACAAAAACAGGAGTCGCAGAAAGTCGAAAGCAGGGATAGTTTGGAGTACGTATGAGACCAGAAGAATAGTTTTAGAAGTCTACGATCAGCTTGGGTTGTGGAACACACAAGAGATGCAAATGAAAGATTGAAGACTAAGTGTGCATATTTCGTGAACAATCTATGTTCTGTTACAGATATTGAATAATCACATCTTTTAAACTACTTACCACTCACACTTTGTTCTTGTATATTATGAGTAGTATTAAGTAAAACCGTTTGTTTTAGTACTTAATACATAAACATCAGATTCGTACATAGTAATATGTTTGGGATGAAAATGAAACGAAAAATACCAAACACTTGAATGTAGCACAAAGTTTCGAACTCTTGAAAAATACATAACAAGAGTACATCACGTGAATTTTTTTGAACCTTCTTAAAAACTGATAAGTATGTAAAGCTTAACTATTGAAGGGGTCTCATTAATATATTTTAAACGCTTTTCATAATTTCATTAAAAACTCAATCATGTTAGTATACATGAATGAGATCCTTTGAAGGAAGCTAGTCAGTTACATAATGAGATTTCTTGCTTTTATTCACATTTCTGCCAATTTAGAAGCATTTCACATAATGATGTCATATTGACAGAATTCTACACGCTGACTTATTTGTTTATGTGGAAACTTACAACTGATTAATGCTCACCTCACCCAAATATGTCTATGAATTTTGCTTCAACTTTGTCACCGTTTACTTGTGGCGATAATAATTTCAGACTTACTGACTGATATTATATTCACAAAACGTATGTACAATCTTGAATATTTAAATAATATAACCCTATTTACATCTGACTTATTAACTCGTTAATCCTCTCAGAAATTTCCGACAGAAAATTGATACAGTCCTTTTAAATGAGGATACATATTAACTAAGGTTTCTTAAACACTTACCTAATTTCATTCACTGATGTAGAGCTGGATTACTCTGGTTTCTTGAGTAAATGGTGAGTTATAGTAGTTTGACGATCAACAAAATCTTGATATAACCATAGATGGTTTTTGGTTATGTCATTTAGGTTCTAAATTTTGGCACATGATTTTATTTGTATATACCTGGCCTTCAATGATTACATAGCATCAGCAGTATATGATAGAATCATAATGCCCTCAATATCATTCTTCCTTCATGAAATTTTAAGTATTCCGCACTACTTATATGATTACATGCTTGGACTGACTCAACTGTATGTCTGGGGTGCGTTGGAGCACTAGACAACAGAGACATTTTTAAGGATACTGTTCGTGGTTTTTCAAGTTATAATCTCTTCAGCCGATGAGTCATTTTTTCGTGCTCTACTTTGTATCAGGCAGTAAGCTGTTAGTTTTTAGTGAATCAATTGTGATAAGTATTTATGAAAGCAATTAGTCTTCTGCGTTAGGCGTTTTAGTCCATCAAAGGGGATTTTCTTTTGTAAATTTATTTACAGTAATTATTCTTTTGGAATGAAGAGGTTTTCAGTATCATAGTTGAACTATCCTATAATAATCATTGTATTTTTTAACTATTTCGTTTTATTTATGTTTGTCAATCGTAACTTTTTCCTCATGTCCGTTGACATCATTTCACAAAGGATCATAATGATTGTCGGATTTCTACACATATTAATTAACTGACCAGCAACTAATGTTTTGCTGTCTGTTCGCTTTTGGTTAACCTATTTCTATCCTTTTTTGTGGAGAGAAGATAGTTCTTCATAATTGACACCCAAAACTATTCAACTTGGTCTTGTACTTCCTGGTCACCACTTATGCTATGACAAAATCGATCAAATCGCTCGGATAATAAACGTGATGAGACTTAAAATTCACTCTCAGAATCAACCATTAAATCCTATTTCAATAAATCTCACTATGTAGAATCATTAGTTGCTTAATCAGATTTTTGATTATCTCTTAAAAAATTAGGTCTGCTAATTTTATATCTTACCCATATAGTCTACTTATGAATTAATTTTAAGTTAAGAAATCATAATTTAAAATGGAAATTAGATTCATAGTTCAACCGGCGATAATCATTCACTGTAACAGTAATCAAGGCGTATTTACAATATCACATGTTGTATCCTTCCAATATGGTTAATTGTTGTTTTTCCGCTGACATAAGCAATACTACGTACAAAATGATAACGTGTGTGTGTGTAATTTAAGATTGTATTTAACAACTTAACAAAGTTTGTGCTTTACTTTACAATTTGCTTTTGTTTTCTGTGTGAGACTCATTGGAATATTTAACAGATGATAAACAAATAATTGTTCTTTTCTTTAATAGAACATTTTTTATGTAGTTAACTTTACCAACTACTCAAGTAATCTTAAGTTATTCAGTAAAATAAATCTCTTTTTTTAATAGTCTCTTAGCTTCACTTGTTCTGCAGTTCATTGAAAATTATCAAGTGTTGATTTAGATTGAATAGATTAGCTGTTTGAAGTTCTCAAATCTCTAGTAAATGAAATAGGAATCTTTAAGAACCTAAATACAAACTGTTACAAATCTGAAATATTGATCAACCAGTGAATTACTGAAAATCAAATATCATGATATAAATGTTGAAATGAATGAAAAATTCTTTCTTTTGTTAAACTTATTTTCTTAGATATATATTTACCAATTGAATAGTATGAGTAGCGCGAAATTTCAGAATAATTTCCAATTGTTTGTGCAAGATTAAGTTCATGGATTCGCAAACGAGATAACATACGATACATAGTGAACATAAAATTAATAGAAATGAATTTAAAATAAAACTGTTAACAATCCTGTTAAAATCTTTATAACGTATTATAGAAAATAAAATTATTACGTGGCCTACTGTTTAATTTTACGCAATGCTTTATCCATACTCTTAATAATCACTTTGCTAAATTATTTGTACGGTACTTTGAAAAATCTTTTAAGAGAATTTAATTACCTAGAAATAATGAGGTGAACCGAGCCAACAACCACCGGCGTTGAAATTTGTTGTAATTTTTTTTTAATATTCAGTGAACCATTATCATTCCCCACTCCATATCTAACCAATATAGATAGATACATGATATAAACATCGACGAGATGGTTATTATTGAAAATACATGTACGTTCTTGTTTCGTTTTTAATCGTTTGATTATATTACGTTTCTTTTGGATCACACTTTAAATGTACTAAAGTGTCACATGTCGACAGATTGAATTTTTTAATAAAGCTTTCAAGAGTCTTTTTTTATCTATTCATACATTTATTTTTATGTGTATTTAGGTGGTTTAGCTTATGATTTCGTTGATATGTCGCCTTTACTTCTATTTAATGGTTTTCTGTTGGTCGTATGACAATTTTTAAGCTACATTTCGTATGTTTATTTCTGTTACAAAAAGAAAAACAATTCTGGCTGATTTATTATTATACAATAACTAAATGAATATAATATAACTAATAAATTACATCATCTGTAAGCTCAACACTATCAAATTACTGTTAACTGTTTGAGTTAATATGGCTGAAATATTGATGTCACGAGGATTGTAATTTTACAGTACTTTGTTAATAATAAATATATTGAACCTAACTTCATAACTTTCTGTCGATTTTTCACCAGCATCCAACATTGAATATGTCAAAAACTTTGTGTCTAGATAAGTGATAGAGTACACTGACATTTAATAAGCAATGGACATTGTGGATACTATATATTGATCACTATATGTAAACCACCCATAGAGCACAACCTTACGAAATTGAGTTATAATACTAAATTGAATTAAACAATGTTTCGTATTGGTCGATTATGATTAGTTGCTCAAAATACTGTACTTAGCAACGCGTGTAAAAAAGTTAATAATATAAAAAGGAAAGGAGTTGAAACAGTAATCTTGATCATACGATCAACGTGAGTAATGTAATTCACAAAGAATACATGAATTCGGGTAACTCGAAACATGAAGTAATACAGAAATTTAAGATTTTGAGGCGTATGTAGAACCAATTCATCTGCTCAACTGTGACCTTAATTGAGTTACGTCAATGAACTTCTCTGGATATGTATAAGGCGATCAAGAAGATAACATCTCCTTATACGGGTCAGATAAACATTCAGCGACTTTATGGGATAATATTTTCTCTTTATTTGACCAATCCTAATTTTCTCCCATCGTACGTTTATGTTAGCTAGAATGGTGCGTAGGAGTAGGCGTAAGCGATGGCTTGAAATGATCAGAACATACGCCTTAATTATCCTCATTAAATCAGAGTTAAATGTTTCACCAACTCGTTTTCCATCGTTTCTTGATACTCCATGTCTGACTTCTGAAGGGCTGATTATAAAATCTTTCGTATTACAAAACTAATTTAATTTCCCTCCATCTTGAATCCTTAAAAGTTGTATACACCGTATTGGTAGTGGTGTTATTCGTAGTACAATCAAAACACTTAAAAATCATTACATAACCAAAGTCCATCTAGTTTTAAAAAGTGGATTGTGACCAGAAAATAACTATGTATTATAAATACAAGCTTTGTATGCAGATTATTTACTTGATATCATATTTTAGAGTTATGCCTCACTTTTCATTGTGTCTAACAATTTATGTTCGGAATTGAATAAAATCATTAAAAAAAGTTATTGTATACTCAGGTATTTTATTCATATCACTGTACATGTTATCATCATGATGGAAACTATTATGCTTTTGAATTTCTTTCGTTCTTCAGATGACTTAAGAAAATCTGACTTCATAAGTCGGTGTACTGATTTGGGTAAACACTTGAATAAAAATAATCATTTAATTTTATAAAGTGTGTAGAAGTGATGTAAATTATATATTTTATTTCCTCATTTTGGCTTTAAATAAAAGTAACATTTAATTCGATCGATATGTTAAAGTATGTAGTACAACTTTGTTCGTACATAATTTATTTCTCTTTAGTTTTGTCTGTGTTTGAAAAACGATACATATGTTTGAAAAATGTTCACGATACATAACCTTTTAAATATTTTCAGATGTTTTTTCGATTTTAAAATGACTTCTTGTACTCTTGTAATCAGACTAAACCGTATCTCTTTTTCTTCTATACATTTTGCTTTCAGGGTAATTCAGTCCTCACATGTCCTGAGATCACAGCTCCAACTGCATTTCTACGCTTGTTATGTTTATTGTTAAAATGTGCTTCTCAAGATTATTATATTTTAAAGTATTCATCTTCAAATAATACATTGATCACACCGAATTCACCTTATTTTGGAAATTCTTCAAAACATAGAGACAGTTATGATTCTACTAAAGAGTTTATTCAACAACTGATATCAGATGAAACACATTTGTTTATTACAAACTTTTCTACTTATGGTTTAGATATTTCTTTAGTACGTTTATTAGCTTCACAACTTTTATCATCAACCTCATCATCGTCACTGGCGCTGTCATCACCTGTTTCGTTAGTGTCACCATTATGTACTGGAAATTTAGGTTGTTCAGAGAATAAATCAGTACTGCATTCATCATCACCTTCTGTGACGTCAAATTTATGCCTTACTTTGTTTGAATTAATACCTTTATTGTTTCATTGGTCTAATCTATGTAAACCAGATTACTTGATAATAAAATTACGTTTATTAGAATTAGTTACAATTGCTTGTTTAGAAATTGGACAAATATTAGTGCCGGAGCCAAATTCCAATAGTGAGGAGAAACAATCAGGAAATTACTCAAATAAAACTCATTACAATTCTGGGAAACATGTTAGTTATTGTTTGATTATATATGATGCAACCTATTAGTCAAAAATATAATCATGTAATATGTACGACTTTCTGTACAATACTTTATTTAGAATTGGAATTTGATAATGTTAGTTGAGAAAACTTGTATCACCTTTGTTTCTTTAAAAGTGTTAATGTTACAGTCTCAACTCTAGTACATATACTTCGATATAAATTACTCATTGAATTATGAATGTATACTTTCATCTCAATAATTCGTCGATTATAACATATACTTCCTACAGGATGGAAAAATAAATCTGTAGTATAAACTACGATACTTTCAAATTAAACGTTACTGTGCGTCAGTCGTATTCGTAATTATTTTCTTACATAAATTTTGTCATTTTACTTCATTCAACTAAATAGCGAATATCCATGGTTTAAATAAGTTACTCAGAAACTCTATGCTTTTTTTCGACGTCTCACAAGGACATTTTTATGCTGTATATATACGCTTGAGTTGTGCTTGTTATTGATGTTCTTGCTTCTGGCTGATTGTGGGGTACATTTCCCTCTTCTAAACCTGGACTTCTCCCCCTAGTTAACGGGGCTGAGATGCATCGGAATAGTTAGCTTATTTGGTCATTGTTTTACTGAGTCTTCGTTCCGTTCGCAGATTTAGGTAATCTCGTAATCTTTCTAAATATAGAACAGTCACCTTGAGTACGATATTATTAATGACCACTGTATTAGGTATTTCTACTCAGTACCAAATATATCTACTTATTTCCATACCTAATTTATAGTGAATTAGTGTGTTCGTCTGTAACTTCGTTTATTACTTCTAGTTACCATAAATAAATATTTTCTTTTTATATTCCTGAAAATCACATCACAGTAATCCTTTAAGATAGTTTTTGTTTCCAGGTTGCATTTTGTCGACTATAAATTTGGTCTTTTTTATTATCACTTCAGTCAGCAGTAAATCATCGTATCCCCAAACGTTATAAATCTCCATTAAATAACCCGTCTACAAAATCAGAATGTAATCATTCAGTTCGTTTGTTGCCTGCAACAGAAAATGTGTGTATACCTATGCTTGCTGCATTAGGAGCTATGAATGCACTCTTAAATTATGTTGCTGATGTTGTTCGTTTAGCTTTGGCCTCACGAGCTGCAAACTCTCCCGATGCTAAAAATACTGCCGTTGCTGCTGAAGAAGTGAGTTATTTGAATCTATAAATTCTTATTACCCTTCGACTAATAACTACATGTTGTTAGTTTAGTAGTTGGAGCGGTCAACTCCCAACTTTTAGCTCGCAGGTTTCAACCTCAATAGACCTGAGGAAATCTGTACTTGATAAATGCGTTGCACCAGTTAATTATTCACCAATTGAAAATTTTACGGGAAGTTCAAAAACTTCATTGGAATCATTAATCGATTTATGCTAGATCACGATTGGAAACCTCGAAGTACTACACGACTTTTTTCCCAATATAAAATTCTTCAGAAGTGTACACCAACGACACTGCACTAGGGACTTGCACCCAGGTCCTTCAGTTTTGCGTGCAAACGCTTTCTAAACCGCTAAGCTGGTATCTAACTGTGTTGCTGTTTCAGTTCAGTCAATTCAAGACGTTGTGCGACGATCTTCTGCTGTCTTCGGTGTTTAACTACCCGGCTCTCGAAACGGTTGATCTCCAAGAATCACCTCTCGAAGCTAGTCACTTACGGGAACATGATAACTGTTAGTATGACGTTGTGGAGATTGTTAAATTTCTTTGAAATCATGGGTCGATCCAAGTTAGACTGCCATCGAAAACCTATGAGGGTAAGGAGATTTTAACTTCAGAAAACTGTGCATCTACAATTGATTGGTTTTCTGACTCATACTTAATCATCCCCTAACTTAGGTTAGGATTATTTTACTCTGGTCTGATTGATACTAGGATACAATCTAGTATCGATCTGTGTAGTTACTATTAGTCTGAGCTATGTGGCAAAGAATGTGTCTCGCTTCTGAGTCATTTGTTAAATATCATTTGTTAAAGATATTAAGTTCTGTGAACCGTAATCAACCACTTTATAAATCTGAAACATATATTTTTATACACTCATTTGTTTTTTCTGTTTGTAAAACTTAATTTACTTTCCCTTTCACTGTGCTTTTACGCCACGAACTGTGTTACTTTCGTGAGAAATTCTGCTTCTTTACTTATTTGACTAAATATTCACCTCCCACAAATGCCCTGACACGGCCGAGGGTGGGTAGAGTCCTCCCTTTCAAAATGCTCTCAGATAGTCACGCGTATACAGCCACTGCCTTCTCGCGGCGGGGGTGTTGTTTACAAAATCGGGAGGACGAAAAGCGGATGTCTGGAGCTGTAACTAAGTTGGTGGATATGGAGGATCCACCTATGGGAATTGGAAAACCCTGGTTCCAAACCAATAGTGTACATGGGCTTCAGGATCCTAGGGAGACAAATGACGTGTGGATCTATTGTTGGTCACCGGCTACCATGGAACTGCATCTCTCAACGTTACTCCATTGCCTTGTGAATCAGACCTTTAGGTCGAAGGCTCCGGTTGTGGCCCCCTAACAAAACCACCTGCTTCAGTCTAGGCGCCTGGGCAGTACCACAGCCCACACACAAATCAAGTGACTTGTGTGGCACATACATATTTCGTGCTCGTTTGTATCAATATTTATGTCTTCAAATAAATAAATTAATAAAGCTAACGTACAGTAGTGACTAGCGAACGATTAGATCGAAAGGTCATTAATGGTCAAATGAAAACATGTTACCTATCTGTAAAATCATTGACTGTTGGAGCGAAGTAAAGACTTCTTGAGTTCGGGTCGGCACGACAATCTAAATATATGTGATCTGAAACTAAGTGATATAGTTTGAAATTGGTTACAGAAACTAGGCTTTAACATGATTTCAAGATTTGAATTAGTCGATTACATTCGTACTTTTTAGGTAATATTCTTTATGTCCATTATTTTATTATGATTGATACTATTATCATTTTGATTGATTTGTCTTTCACCTTGGTAATTTCTTTACGTTAAGATGGTGTGAATTGGTGGTCAATATATATTTTTTCCAGGCTCTGCACTTCATATGACAAATTGACTGTTTTGAACTAATCCTAGCAATCGGGATTAGTATTGACGTTTTTTATTTTAATTGTATTAAAACAATAATTCTAAAAATGTGAAAACGACGGTGCAGTTTATGTGTTTATACACATAATATTACTGTCACTGTCGTATTTTGAGCGTTATATATATATGATGGCAATTGTCATGAGATCGAATCAACCTATCCTCCAAAGATTAATTGTTTTCAAACATTGGAAAAAATCTACCTTACATTTATGAGTACATCATGTTACATCAATATATTTATGTGTGATTATTTTTTTTTCTGTTTGTTACAAGTATCCAAATAATCCAAACATGTTATAATTGCTAAAATTAATTTTATTAAATTTTTATCAGAGAAAAATTAATTAAATATTTCAAGAAGGTGTATCTGTTTATGAAAGACATACTTATTCTCATACTCTAAGTAGTAGTAATATTAGTAACATATTAATGTGTAGAAAGATGTATTGTCATTAATGCCTCTTAAGAATACACTAATGGACAGAATTGATAAGCCACCTCAAAATAACACTAGATGAGTTGATAAACAATGTTGACTTCGAATTATTCACTTAGGTGAATTTAAGATAAATATATTGGACCAATTGGAAAGATGAACAGTTTTTACTATACATCCATAGGTTCATTTTCGATCGAGTGATAGAATATGTTTATTGCCGATCAGCCCAATGGATACATCTGTTTTTTAGTCATACTTTAGTTGTGATACTAATCCAGCTTTCCAAAAGCGAAATAGATGGGGCGGCGTTCAATCTTGAGATTTAACAGTTGATAACAGAGCTCTCTAATCACTAAGTTGGAATTTAGATTAAGTTAATTTATATAATTGTACTTTAACTTCGTATCCACCTCTCTGTTTGGTATTGATTCGTAAGCTGATTGTTATAAGATTTTGTGAGTGATATTTCAGTCATCATTAGGTAAACTTAAATTTCAAGTCCATGTGTTACTGCAAATAACGATGTTTAAAGCGTACTGACTCACTAATTATAGAAACCCATAAACGTTTTTTTTAATAATTCATTAATTTCAAGTTGCTAGTAAGGTTTCACATACTGCAACCAAACAGCTCATATTTTTATATGATTTAATTGATTGGTTACACCATATATTGACATCATATTCTGATTTAATCAATCTTAATTGCTTACAAATCGCTATTATATCCTATTATAGTTTATCACTTGATAAATTTCAATTAATCTATTGACGTGATGTCAATTTATGATTCATTTTATAGTATCTATTCAGGTAGGCACATTGAAAACCAGTACTTCACATCCAAGTTGACCCGGTGAGCGCAGAACGTTTATCTAATGGAGTTGATAAATATGTATTCACTTTAGGATCTGATGCAAGTAATTTGTTCCATACATGTTTGGAATACAGGTTACCATTCTGATTTAGCTCTTACTAATTCATAATCTATACATTTATGTCGAAGAAAAAATAAGTACATAACTCATTTAAATGATTTAGCACCTATTTGAGTATATTTGCTAGATTATTAGCTGTATTTTAATCTAGTTGAAACAGTCAATAATTAATCACTTGTTTCCACTGAAAATAATGCTTAACTTTCCCTTAACTTAGATTTTGATTGCTGCTAGACCACATCCGAAATTGGCTGGTTTACTTGCTCGTTTAATTGGTTTATGGAGACCACATCAATTGCCTACAATTCAACCTAATGTATGCGAATCTGATTTACATAATTGGACACATTTAATATCAGCATCTATTCAGGAGCAAAATTATGAAGATGGAATTTGTTTCCGTTTATGTGAAGCTTCTATCACTGCTCTTACTAATTATGCTTCATTATATGGTGGTGAATATTCACGTAGTGCATTGGTACCTTCATCAACTGATCATTTGTCATTAGGTTTATTAAGATTAGCTGAAGAAGATCAACTACTTCAAATCAAGTATCCTGTATCTAAGGAAACATTGAAAAATTCTTACGATTCATTTAATTCTAAACGAAGTACATATTGCAGGCGACGTATGCGTCTTTTACTTCGAATAATAAGACGTTTAGTATTTTCAGATCCTGTTTGTCGTTCCCGATTTGATTCTACTGTGAATTCAATAAAATGTAATGCAAATTTATTCACTACATTAAAATATCTATTAGTTATAACACAACGTTCAGCGGATGCTTCAACAAGTAAACTTTTGAAAGAAATAATTGATCTTTTATCACCTAAAGTACATTCGAATCATAATAGAAATGCTATAAGTAGTGATAGAAGTTATCATAGTCGTTCTAAAACTGTACAACCAGAATCTTCATCGAACAGAATTATTTCGAAAGCTGTTGCTTAATTATAAGGTTAGTTTCGGTAGCATACTGTTTCTATATTTACAGATTGAGGTTATTCTACAGGCAACCTTAGTTTTCAGTGTTGTAAACATTAACAATTACTATCGGAATATACTTACTTACGCCTGTTATTCTCAATGGAGCATAGGCCGCCGACCAGTATTCCCCAACCCACTCTGTCCTGCGCCTTCTTTTCTAGTTCTATTATAATTTTTGTTCATTCTTCTCATATCTATCTCTATTTTTTTCTGCGTAATGTGTTCTTTGGTCTTCCTCTTCTCCTTTGGCCCTGAAGATTCCAAGTGAGGGCTTGCCTTGTGACGCAGTTGGATACTTTCCTCAATGTGTGATCTATCCACTTCCAGCGATTCCTTCTGATTTCTTCCTCCGCTCGAATCTGTTATGTTCTCTCTCGAAGTAGGTTGTGGTTGATAGTGTTTGGCCAACGGATCCCAAGTATTTTGCGTAGACAACTGTTAATAAACACTTGTATTTTGTAGTTGAGAGTAATCAACCTTGCCTGAAACCGGTCTTTACTTCGAACGAGTCTATCAGCTGTCCTCCATTCACGATTTTACAGTTTAATCCATCATAGGAATTCCGTATGATATTGACTATCTTCTCAGGTACGCCGTAGTGTCGAAGAAGCCTACATAATGTTGTCCTGTCCACACTATCAAACGCTTTCTCGTAGTTGATGAAGTTGATGTAGAGTGATGAATTCCATTCAATTGATTGTTCTACAATGATCCGTACTGTTGCGATTTGGTCTGTACACGATTAATCATTATGGGATCCAGCCTGTTGGTCTCGAGTTTGGGTGTCTACGGAGTCCTTCATTCTGTTTAACAACACTCTGTTGAAGACTTCTCCTGGTATTGAGAGAAGATTGGTTTCCCATAGTTCTCACACTTCCTGAGATCGCCTTTCTTTGGTATCTTGATCAGATGTCCTTCTTTCCAGTCTGTTGGTACTTGTTCTTCATCCCAAATCTTACTGAAGAGAATGTTGGGTATCCTTGCAGCTTCTGCTACATCTGGTTTCAGTGCCTCTGCCGGAATGTTGTCTGGTCCTACTGCTTTGCCGCCCTTGATTTGTCTGATGTCCATGCTGATCTCTTCAGTTGTTTGTGGGCCAACATCGATTGGGAGGTCCGTGTATGCTACTTCGATGTTGGGTGGGTTTAGTGGGGCTGGTCGATTCAAGAGTTCTTTAAAGTGTTCTACCCACCTGTTTCGCTGTTCTTCAATGTTGGTGATTCCTTTGCCTTCCTTGCTTTTTACTGGTTGTTCTGGTTTACGATAATTTCCAGCGAGCTTGTTTTTTTGTATCATACAATTGTCTCATGTTTCCTTCTCTTGCAGCCTTTTCCACCGTCATTGTCAGTTCTAATGCTCCTCTTCACCTGCTTGTTTACTTCTGTGTATTCAGCTTGTGCCTTGGCTTTCTGTGCTCTTGTTCGGCTAATACTAATTACTGCCCTTTTTCCTCCCCTGAATCTTATTCAGTGTATCAACAGTGATTGCCTGATTGAGCCCCTTCTAGTTGTTCTCCATAGCAGTTCCCTCTACATTGAATAGATCGTTAAAGGTCTGAACCTATTGCTGATAGCTGTCTTGAATTTGTTGAGTTTGTCAGTATCCCGAAGAAAAGCCGTACTAAACTTTTGTGATGTTGTCCGCCCCGTTGTCCAGTGCTTCTTGAGTTTCAATTTCATCTTGGCGACCGGCAAGTGGTGATCTGAGGCTATATCACCTCTTCTTTTGGTCCTCACATCCTCCATCGTCCTCCTGAACTTTTTTATTGATGCAGATATGGTCGATTTGTTTCTGTGTAGTGTGGTCCGGTGAGATCCACGTGGCAACCTTTAAAACAAACATACATTCTAGAACGACTTTGTGAATGTTGGCTTCGCCTTCCGGGTCGCTTCAAGTGAAACTGTTGCTATAGGTATCACTGCCAAAGTTGGACTTGATAGTTTCAAATAAATTTGTCATTGGGTAGAAAGAAAATATATATTCAGTAGTAACAGCTGCTAAATTAAGTCTTAAGCGAACTAACTTATCTAGCATTTTTCATGGCTTGACTAAGTATTTTTGTGGTTAGTGTAATTGATCTTTAGTTCACATATACATTATTAGTATTGTCTACCACTTAAGCACATAGTGTTTCTTTATGCTAATTAATCACATGGCGTTTATCTCTGTTCATCAGTTTACAATCTAGGCCACTTTCAGTGCATTTTTAACTGGTATTGAGTACTTAAGAGCAATAGACACGAAATCCTGAACCTTGATTGGTAGAATTCAATTAGCACCTATAAATAAATAATATTAGCGTGAGTAACTCAGTTCCCCACGAAAACAGTAATAGACGAAACAGGAGGATTTGATTACTATAAATCCTTTCGAAGTTACATCTTTCTGACTAGTGGTGTATGCTACTTATGCCGATAGACATAAGTAATATGTCTATTCTTCCAATTACATAATATAGTTGTAGTATGTGTGGGTTTAATTAACATGAAAAATGTATTTTAGATTAGAAATTTCAATCGTGCAAAATAAAATTATTTAAACCAGTGTTCGTTTAATGCATACAAACAAATATAAGCACATCCATACATGTACACTTTATTTATTCAATATCTTATTTATTTATACTTGTTGTTATCTGCTGTTTTTGTTTACCTAATGTCGGTTTTTCTAATATTAAATAAAAAATATTAGTTCAGCGAAGAGTTCTCTTTTCGGCGAATTCATTTTCAAAGCTGTACAATGATAATAGTACTGATATTAAACTTGTTATACATGGTGACAGTGAGGTTAAATGAACAAAGGTATTTAAAAAAATTTTTAAAACAAGGAAAGTTTGATAATCGTTTGATTGTTAATGGCTTAAATATGTATCAAGACATAGGTAGGGAAATTGTCATTGGGAAAGGATAATTCAGCATGATAAGATAAAGTGTTGAAATTGAGATTAAATGTAATCGGGAGGATCGTAGAAACAGAAATAAACCAGTTGGGGGTAGAAGATTTAAGGGGAAGGTGGAAGATAAAGCAGATGGCTGTAAAGGAACAAAAGAAAAATTTTAATACATTAAGACCAAGGTAGAAGAAGAGGTTGTACCAGTCTCTTTTGCACACATAATTCTGGTTTTTCCAGATGTATGGTTATTGCTTCGGCGATGCAAAGAAGATCCAGTCTAATTGCCTTAGGAAGACTTCTACTTACCTTGTAGATGACTTTGAACGCAGAATCTGTCTTAATTGAGTGACCTGTGTTCACAAGGTGTTCGATTATAGAACTTCTTACTAAGCCGTTTCCTCCTCTTTTTAGCCACGCCGGACAATGTTCTTGAATTCTTTTGGATAGTGTACGCATCGAACGACCTATATACCTAGCTCCACGTGAGCAGGTGAATTGGTAAATGCGCATTGAGTTGGTCAGATGCGATAATTTATCTTTCAGATTACTGGTAGACAATGATCGGCTGGAGAATAATATTCTCAATGTTGCTGCGGGGAATGTTCTTTTTTAAAGGAATCCGAAATTCTCCTCTTTAAGATATATGTGGCTCTATCTCTAATGTTATTGTAGATTGAGTTCATTAACCTTTTTCGAATTTTTTCATTTATCTTCCATGTATTAAATCCAGCTTTTCGGTTGAACTTATGTATTCACGTATTTAACCTTTATGATTTTATTCAAACTTCATGTCTACAGCAATGTTGTTTTTTGACGAGAAGAAAACTCCCCCTATTCTGTTTTTTTATACTCATATGCTTAGAAAGTTTCTGTAATATTAAGTAAATTGTTTAGATATGAAATTTTCTGTTTCTGAGATGATCAAGAGGATTTGTAGCTGGGTTAGACGAATTTGACGAAGTTTCCCCTCTAAACAATTTTGTCAGCCCAAACCAAATAGAATTTACCTATTCTAACATACTTGCTAACTTGCCAGAGCTTGTTATCTTTCGTGTGAGAACATAGGCCACTCATCAGGATTCTTTATTGAATTTTGTCCTGGGCAATCATTCCCAGTTGCTATTCATCTTTTTAATATCTGCTTTCCATTCCCGGCTCTATGTGTTCTTTGGTCTTCCTCTTTTCCATTTCCCTTCA
This sequence comes from Schistosoma spindalis, assembly GCA_946903255.1. Classification (NCBI taxonomy): domain Eukaryota; kingdom Metazoa; phylum Platyhelminthes; class Trematoda; order Strigeidida; family Schistosomatidae; genus Schistosoma; species Schistosoma spindalis. The sequence continues at coordinate 25,732,787 of OX336417.1, read as the reverse complement.
ATCATTGCCTCATGATGCAGTTTAATGATTTAAAGAGAAAAAATATATATCATGGTGAAAAAAAGCCGGGTAAAAAGGGATTCTTACATAAATTAGCAGATAATTAAAATATTTCTCATTATTTATGAATAATTTGACCTATAAGTGTTCTTACATGGCATGGTCACAAACCTTTTAGGTAGTTTTTAAGGTTTACTCTTCTTTATTTCACATTACTGCTGCTTCTGAAGGTATTTTTCTACAAAATTTTACTATTGAATCTTTCAAATATTTCATTATTACGGCAAATCAACAGAGATATACTAGATAAGAACTTTCGTCGAAATTTGAACGAATAGTTTCACAATATTTGGGCGCCGAGTTAATGTGAGACATTAAAGAGGAAAAATGTATTTGTAAAATCTCAGCGAATGGATTTTTAAGTAAATCCAACGTTTTGCCTGGCAATCTGGTCCAAGCTTTTTCAAGGAAATTATAATCAAACAACAAATTATCGAATATAAATAGGTACAAGGTTCTCTGGTTTACTGTATTCTGAATAAAACATCCAATCAACGTGAACCCTGTTTGAAGTAGGTATTTACATAAGTGTGTAAGGGACTTGTGTTGTGAAAACGAAAAGTGTTAAGATAACAGATTGTGTGTCTACGTAAGTGATGTGAGAAGAATTTCATTCAAATACATTCCTCTTTGAATTCAGTCTTTTATCCTGTTTACTTATCTTGTTTATTTATCTTCATTTAATGCATGCTGTGACATTTTGATTCATATCATATATAAAATGATATGTTTTCTTAATATACACATACCGAAGACAATATATATTTGAATGAAATTCTTCTCACATCACTTACGTAGACACACAATCTGTTATCTTAACACTTTTCGTTTTCACAACACAAGTCCCTTACACACTTATGTAAATACCTACTTCAAACAGGGTTCACGTTGATTGGATGTTTTATTCAGAATACAGTAAACCAGAGAACCTTGTACCTATTTATATTCGATAATTTGTTGTTTGATTATAATTTCCTTGAAAAAGCTTGGACCAGATTGCCAGGCAAAACGTTGGATTTACTTAAAAATCCATTCGCTGAGATTCTACAAATACATTTTTCCTCTTTAAGAGATATACTAGTTTATATAGTTCTCATTTTATGCTGTAATCTTTGCTTCATGAGTTTGCCATTGAGCAGAAGACAAACGTAAACTGAAACAAAATGTTGAAGGCTAACTAGTTCAGGTTTTGTTTGTTCATCTGATGAACGTAATAAATAAATAAAACACTAGAATTTATTACAATTTCATATTGTAATTTCAGAATTCACATGTTTATAGTGATTTTTCAGTAAAGCCTCATTGAATCCCCAACTGAAAATAGTATCTGCTTATATAAGAACGTTTGTATTGAAGTATCTTTATCCAAAAATAGCAGTTACTAAAACCTTATCAAGGATTATATTTTCATTAAATAGGACTTTAAATAAAGTTGATTTACATAAGTTGACCTACTTAGTTTTTGAAAATATACGTACTAAATAGAACTTTGGTACGCTGTCGTGACAAAGCCGCAATTAATTTTCATTACAAACATCTATCTATAAATCCTAGGTATTTATTGTTTATTTAGTTTCCTCTGAATTTAAAGCTTATTCTTAAGAATCTAGTTTTACTACAAAAACTGATGTTTATATCATCTTAATCTAATTCTTATAATAACGGGTAATCTTGTAATTTACTATCATTGTTCAATTAAATAATATTTTAAACCAATTATTCCCTTTGGTAAATTTGCATAACGTGATAAGAAAACGAAAATTATCAGAATTATCTGATCTGTTATCACAATACTACACGGCAAATTTTACTATCATTGAAAAAACAAGGTTTATCCTTTACCAAAAACTCAAACATGTAAATGATTATGTCATGTCCCACAGTGTTTATCAATTTTCATGTGTGATTGGCTCTAAATACATAAGGAGGAGTAATAGTGATGTGCAAGTCAGGGTATCGGAGCATGTATCTAAATGGTTAGAGAAGTTAATCAAGTCAAGTAACCCAATAGTAGATGACAAACATTTATCTTCCTCCACTGCTAGACACATAGTTGAAATAGGTCATAAGATTGGTCATAACTCAGTTTTCGTGGTTATGTAAGAAAGATTTCTGGAGTATATTCTAAGGTTTACTGAGGCCTTGACCATATGAAAATTCAAGCCTTCCTTTAAGTATTTAAAAAAAGTTTGTTTCCTTCCAACATCGACTCTGATTCTGACTCATTATCCAGCGTGGTTTCTTTCATACTGTTTCCTTAATATGCATGTTTCTCCTTACATTCCATTCGTCTAGCTGCCCATATATTTTTTTATGTATCAATATTTTCCAGAAGTATATGTGCGAAATGTGTCACGTTAATGCATCACTATTCTAATAATCTTCGTTTTCTCATCACATTGTCCAAACTAAATAATACTACTTATTATAAGTGAGTAGCAAAATACTTCACCTATCAAGTAAAATTGAAGTTGACACACGTCGTCCTTTAAAAAATACTAACACTATGGTGTGTGCTACTAATGTTGATCGATATAAGTAGTATGTATTATCAGTCGAAAGTGAAATCCCTGGAGGCAGAAGGTTAAGAAGGCCAAAGAAAAGAAAACAAGAACAAAGAATGATTGGTGTGGAAACGCAAGAACAGTGAAATATGAGACGGTTGACTGATATTTGTAAAGGAACAGTTAAGTTTGAGACAATTGATTAACATTTCGCAAATTAAGTATTTAATGTATGGTCCTCAGATTATACTAAGAGATCCTGTAATTTTTAGTCCAAATACATTCGATTGTCCCTACTTGTGTTGTCGTTCACTACAGTACTCCCTAGTTGCTCAAAAATGAAATCGGCTAGTTAAGATAAACACCTGTTTCTTCATTTGATAAGATTTGAGTAATTCGCCACTCAGTAACAAACTACACAAGCTTGATGTCCATGATTAATATAGAATATGTTTTATCTTCGGATTGTAGAAATATGCCATTTGCTATATTTAAGATTCCATAGAAATATTATATACTTGGTACTATAGTTCTCTTCTTAATGTTTTATTTTTTTCAGATCTTGTCATTACATCTCAACTAAATTGATCTATATATGTGAATACGCTTGCATTAACCTTAACTCTTTCCTGCTGTGTACCACTGAAGCTCAGAGAAACTAACGTGTCCTTCCAGTTGTATAAGAGTTATTATTGTTTCAATGCTCACTGATTTTTCTTCACATTTTATTTCTTTTTTATTTTAGTCCTCTACTTGCCTTCATTTTTTCTCAAGGGGACTTCTTTAAAAAAACTTAGTAAAACAACTAAATTTTTGTAAATATATACATAAATGTGAGTATTTCTGCGCAACAAACAGTTTTTTGGAGCTGTAAACACTTAAAGGCATGTGAAGAAACCCATCATCCCAATATATTGCTTCTATAGGAAATGTGCAACGTTCCGAAGTCAACACGATTTTTTAAATATTTGTATATGTTATGTTGTAAAAAATACACACATATCCTGAAACGATTCGTTTCGGTCGTTTCTTACCATTTTAGATTTTTCTTATGCTTTTTTATATCTACACTATGGAAAAGGTATACATGTATTAATCCGCAGTGCATAAATAAAATGCTAATTGTACGAGCGAATTGTCGTACTCTTGTCAATAAATGTCATTCTATTCACTCGCACACTTATTTCCTGATATCTCTCCTATGAAAATGTGATATGTTTTAGAGTGACTTCCATAAATGAAGAAATATCAGTTTATAATTGAAAGTAGAACAATTTAAGGACTGTCTTGATCAACTGTTATTTCTTTTCACATAACGAAAAAGAATATTTGCCGTAAAAGTTAGTAATTTTCTGAGTGAAATTAAGCGTTGCAAACCTGATCGTAGCTGCTACTTTGATGTGGTGACCAAGCTTGCCTATCTTGACGACTCAACCGAAATATATTGGCTGAGACACATGATTTTTAGTTCCTACCATGCAAGGTGGATCGGTTGGAGAATGGTATGACTAAATGCAGCACCTTAAGGCTGGACGGCGAGGTCGCACCGCTGACTAGAAGGATGTGACAGCAGCAAGGTGTTTTCCTCGGACATCTAGCATCTGCGGCGATATTGCTGTAGCGGTAAATAAATCCCCAAAATAAATAGCTCTGTAAGTCTTCGACATTGGATGCTGACCACATTAGTTTTAATGGACTCACCTAGCTGAAGGTGCTCGGTCATGCATCCGACCAGATCATGAGTGGGAACTCCATGCTCAACATCCCCTACAATCGCCAGACAGATTAGATCAAACGATCCTCGATATATTGATAGCCTATCAAATATATCTTCGAACCTCCTCACTTCTGTCTTTTGATTTCACTTGGTAGGTACGATTCATACTAGGTGTTACTGGTTAAAGCGTTGTCAAACTCCAAATACCTGTGGCATCTTAATTGCCTTCTCATAACATACGGGATTAAAAAAGATCGACCTTAAAATGTCATCGTCCACCTTACCCCACAGATTCCCGTCTTCGGCGGTAAGGCCTTTCTAAATGAGGAGCTAACACATCGAAGACTTCCCATAAAAATTCCGTGAGCGACCGACTGCAAGAAGTTGTCCCTTGACGTCTGTGGTCACGCCCCCAGTTCTCTGAGACCACCACTAACTGAGATTCCTCCTCAGGTCTCCTTAGCAGAAATATGCTTCCACGGTATGGGCAACGGAATTGACAACCGCTCTCATACCTCTATCAATATCCGAGATCATCTTGTTGAAGATTGAATGCTTCCCTTACTTCTTAGTAATTCTTCCATCCCGGCGACTAAGCCTTCTCATTTATCTTTATCACCACCCACCACCAATGCTAATGATTTGAGTTCACGGAATATTACCCCTGGTCTCCTAAAACTACTCTCTAAACTACATGTTGGAGCTTTCAATGTTCAAACCTCGTCAGATGGGACAACAGATTTTTTTAGCTAGGACTCTAGAATCTTGCGCCACCTATTTATACTGCGTCTCCGAGACGCACGTGCAGGATACAAGTACGGAATTTCATTTGACCTCACCTTGTTCATATGAAAAACCGGCACGATATATCCTTCGAGTATATGTAGCCCTGACTATTACTCCGCGTGGGCTCGCTGGGGTAGGTATAGCTTTAAGTTCTAAAATACAACAGGCTCAATTAAACTGGACTCCAATAGACAATCGCTTGTGAGCTGTCCGACTTAGTAAGAACTGAAAATATTAGGGACACACGCCGTTATCTTTGCCTGCCCTCACACTGATAACAGCTCGGATTAAGTTAAAGATGGTTCTTATAGAATAATATCCAACATCACTCAAAAAGCTAAATGCTTTGATATAGTAATAATGACAGGTTATATTACTGTTCAAATAGTTAGACCAGACCAAACCGAAAGACACTTACGTGGGTCTTACAGTATCGCGGTTCAACAAATAAATAATGGCGACCGCTTGCTACAAGTATGACTAGATAACCGTCTTCTTCTAGCCAAAACCAACTTTAAACATAAGGAGAAACATCGTTTGACGTGGCAACCCCGAAAATCATCTCATCGGTGGATTCAAATAGATCACATTGCTATTAGTCATTATTGATGTGGCTCGATTGCAGACTGTCGCTAGTTTTGGAGCACATTATCTGACTTGGATCATGCTCTAGTTCGAGCATGTATTTTTCGAAGTCTTGACAGAACAACTAGAGAGTTAGTCAACTATGCCAATGATATCCATCCTGAAGTGGCTTTGTACGATATCCAAGAAGCTGTGGAAACGGTAGTGGTAGCCACTAGTAACTCAAACCAAAACGTTTGGAAAATCAGCTTAATTTAGCAGTGTCTACAGAACTGATAGACGCTTGGAGACTCATCCAGTCTTGCTCAGAATACGAGAAGAGGAGACAGTCTAAAAGTAGGTTGATTAAGAGCCTACGTAATGATCCTGAGCAGTGGTGGATAGCGAACGCTGTAGAGATGGAAAAGGCGCCAGCGATAGGTAACGTTAGACAACTGTTCATACTTATCAAGGAAAGTTAAGAAAATCAGGCTGTTCGTGAAACTATCTCGGCAGTTAAATTAACTGAAATCTTAACTAAAATCTAGGAGCTAAAAGTAATCCCACCTAAATAGACCCGATCGCTGATCGTCTCAGTTCATGAGAAACGACGAAAGTCCTCTTGTGACAATCACAAAGTAATCACTTTAATATAGTGCTGAAATATTAACCTCAATAATACTTCGACGTCAGACTGGTTACTGGCATTCGGTTATAGGTGTCTTTGAAGCATTGCTCGTGTGCTTTTGGACCACCTAGTAAGCAATATCTGAGTTAGGAATAGAATACTAGGTAAAGATGGTAAACCAGTTGGTGAAATACTACATCTTCATCGACTGAGGTGGTTAGGATATATGTTACGTATGCCCAACCACCTCCTACTTCGACGGACCAGTTTTCCTGATGCGGAAGCAGGCTAGAAGAAAGGTAGGGGCGACCAGACCGGTGTATTTTATCTGTCCATGAAATCAATGAAAATTGGATTTAGCCATGTTAATGCGCATAGACTACTTGGTTGTGGTCCACGTGATTATAGTCACCAATGGTTAGGGATTTTGAGTGACATGACTCAAAACGGTTTGCAGTGACGAAGGTGAATCCATTCATTGTCTTCCCCCAAAATCCTGAGATCCTAACTTCCTCATAACTTTCGTTTTTATTTCACCAATTTATATGTTCTTTTCGAATCCTACATTCAATACGTAATCTTTCCCATTACGACTGATACTGTTACTACCTCTAATATTCTGAGATTTGGCCTGAAAACTTTGTCGCTCTGTGCTAATGGGGTATGGCATCTTGAATCGATGTACATACGTACAGATTCTATGTTGTGACTGGCTGAAGCGTTGCAAATAATAGTTCACTACAGTGCGTGAGTCAGCGTACAAAACTTATTTTACAAAACCCAAGGTACACTAATTTCGTTTTTTTCAAAACACACCGGCCTCTATTTACGATAACATGCATGTCCCATCTGTTTTGATTTTTCAGAGCACCTCTGAATTACTTCAGAACTCAGACTCATCAGGTATCTTATCATTTCGTGTTTTGTTAGAATTTTATGGGCAGAGTATTTCGCTATATTTAGTTTATGGATTTTCTCAGTTTTCCTAAATATTTCATGCAATTAGTTCCCTCTATGAATTCAAATAAAGCCAGAACAAATATAGATGCAGTGAATTTAAAGCTCGATTATAATGCATGCTCAAGTTGTTAATTAAGGTCTCTCTTGTGAATGAAGCATTCGTAGTTGGGTTCGCCAATTCAAATTACTTCAAACAGAATGGGAGTTGTTATTTGACCACCTGTCGTGTTTAGAAAGTTACAAACTACTAATACCTTAACGTACGGTCTCAGGTATACAAAAAGGAAAACTATTGTTGATATGATTCCACCCTGGATACCCAAGAAAACATTATCAAAGGTAAATAACTCACTTAATATCACCTGAACTAGCTTGATAACAACTGAAACCCAAGATAAGATTACTTTTAAGAAGTCGTCATGTATACATCTAGGCAGCTGTATCCAAATCTCAGCACACTGTTTTCTCAAAAATTGGTTGATATTGAAGTTCAGTAAGTATTTTAAATGGATAGTGGAGAATATGTTAGTTTTATATAATACAACTATAATATTTATAGGTACCTAATGTTACATTAAACGATTTTCTTCGCTCTCATTTAGTAGGATTTTTTTTTATTTATTATTATTTTAACACATAAATATCGGTACAAGAAGGCACCAAATACATATGCGCCACACATCTCATTTGATATGTGTGAGGGCTGTGATACTGCCCGGGTGCCCAAACCGAAGCAGGTGGTTTTCTTAGGGGGCCACACCCCGAGCCTTCGACCTGAACATCTAACCCACAAGGCAGTGGAGCATCGTGAGGAGACGCAGTCCCATGGTAGCCGGTGACCAAGAAATTGGTTCATACGCTATTTGTTCCCTCAGGGTACTGGAGCCCATGTGCACCATTGGTTTGGGATCCGGTTATAGCGCCGGACATTCGCTTTTCGTCCTCTCATTTTTGTAAACAACACCCCCGCCACGAGAAGGCAGTGAGTAGGACTTCTCTGGCAGGGGCTGTATACGCGTGGCCATGTGAGAGCATTTGGAGGGAGAGCGGACTCTCCCCACTCTCGGCCGTACCAGGGCATTTGGGGGCCATTTAGTAGGATAATTAAATGCTAGCTTCCTTCTTAGGTGTTCATACAATAGTTCCTTCGATTAGGTTTTAATTGATAATCTTTGTCCGTGTTTAACGCGGACTACTTGTTTATATATATGATCTTGTAACACTAGTATTTAGGGTATGGAACTGTGAGTAACTTGTACAGTTTTGGAGCCAACAAATTAACTGTTTCAATTATTGAACAAACGATTCCTCCAGCAAGAATCCAAAAACTATGTAGACATCTTACCCAATAAGGTTGACTGTTTAGTCTGTGACTTTCTGAAACCTCTTCAAGTGCTGAATTAATTCAGATATACTGGAATTCGAAGGACAGATTAGCACAAATACAGTCTAGAGAAAACTAACCCAAACATCTCGCCACTGAATGCCAAACTTTAGAAGCTCGTTTTAAAAATAAATTGTTATTCTTGCTGTACATATACTTACCAGTTATCATTATGAAACTTTATAGCGTACCACCTGATCTACAAATAACTAAGTAGTCATCTGACATAAAAACAAGTTAAACTAGGTTAATCGTTTTATATACATCATATGTATGTTAGGGGCGGCCAAACCAAAACGTAGCATCAGTGCTTAAAGTCACTAACTTCTAGTCTGGGCTATGTTGGTAGATGCAGACTACTGGGATGGGGTCTGTACGACTATCGTAACCAATGTTTGGAGACCCTGTGTGACATGGCTCAGAATCAACCACAATGACGTAGGTGTATACGCTCATGGTCTTCCTTTAAACCGTGAGACTGAAATAGCTTTATAACTTTTTTTCTATCAACCAATTCTTTCTTCCTGTACTATACTTCTATATGCAATCTTTCTTCTATATATTACCACCATTGAAGTATCTATGCCTATGAATCCAGTGTTTATCTTGTGCTAATAAGGTATGGCAACTTGAACCGATGCATATATATGCCTGGTCCTACGTTGTAGCTGACTGACTGATATGTACGTACATCTAAATATATAGAAACTATCAAGCTGAGAAGACTTGCTAGAATACAATAACCAACTTACTTCGCACTGTATGCCTTAACGAGGTCTATATTTATACTGTAGAGTCCTCTTCATTTTCCAGATATGTCAAGTCATTGATGATATTATCAGAAACAACACTTACGCCGCACGAATGTACGTACCATTGACATCGAAGGTTTGTATATTTTATAAAACGCCGGTGTTCGACAATATTTCGGTTTAATAAGTCCCTGGCCATCGAATTAAGTATCCGAAAACGACTAATTATGGCATCAGAGTTCACTTGGTAATTTGGTGTCAGTCATATCATGCTACCGATTACTACTCACGTTACATTGACCACTTAATTTATGCTCTTTTTTCTACGTATTTAAAAACATGATTTTATTTCCCGACTGTGCTTAGTTTGTAATTTCTTCCCAAACCCCGATTTCTCGGTCAATTGATTACGACTCAAACCATCTAGTATCTCATTTACTAACCGGAACTATATTTTACATCAATACACAAATATTGTGAATGATAGGTATCGAATAAACAATACTAGCTGCACAGATGGGCATGTTTCAATTAAAGTCTAAATTAAAGAAGGACTAATCAACCTTATTCTAATAATGGAAGAGTAGGAAATTTGGCAGTCAACATGAGATCACGTTAGCAATTGGGTCGTGTAACTATGGATAGAGTACTATAGAGGACATTGAGAAAATCCTGCCACGGCTAAGTTTCTTATTAACACTATTCATTAATTACGTATAATTGTAAATACTTTTCTCGATAACCAATATAAAGCTCATGTCGCCTAGCTGTTACTGTTTCGTTGAGATTCATCGTGTTTATTTTCCTTAACAGCAAATGTAAATTCTAATTTAACCAATTATATATATATATACCGTATCCTGATTCCAGTTTCTCTAGCCTTCTTTTAATCCACCTATAGACTACCTTTATATATATATACGAATATTCGTCAATATTAGAATGAAAAGTATAATAAAAATGGGGCGTCAAATAAAATGAAGCCATCATATGTGAAAATTATATTTGAAATAATCCCAGCGATTGAAATTTAAATAATTGCAAAGTTTTGGTTTCGATTATTACCTTGAAGAAGTCCTGACAAGTTTGTGAAACGGAACATAATTATTTAAATTCCAATCGCTGAGATTATTTCAAATATAATTTTATGTATACTTTAAACTATTTATGCCTGAAAACTAGCAATAAAAACGAATTCCTTTAATCCCATAAATCGTTATGTTTGCTTATTCTGATTATATCTCATCATAAACCAAATTTAACAATAAATAAATAATATACTTGTAATATCACAATGAGTAGAAAAATTAGATTTTATGACGTTTCGTGACTTAGTGTAAGTCACTTATTCAAAGAATAAATAACCAAATTAAAATTAATCCAAGTTTAAATAGTACAACGGAACAATAAGAATAATCAAAAACAGATCTAAACAAGTTAATGTCATGTCATTTCGGTCAAGGTGATTCAGAAGTTATATGTACGTAAATTTGTGTGTATGTATGTGTGTACTGTTTAAGGATGAAAAATTATTGTGACATTTATGGTGAGAAAGGGAAGAGTTTAATTTATAAGATGATAGTGTGAATTGTAAATAAGATCAGACTGAATGGCTAGGATAGATAGTCCAAGTAGAATGTATGGTAAGGCCTTCTTTTCTATTGAGAGAAGTAGGATTAAGCATGATATGGAATGCTTCAGCTACTCTCCCTAACCTAATCAAATTTAACAATGTTTTAAAAAATCTTTATGTGAAATTTAGTCAAAATTATGAGATTTAAAAATATATCACTGTATAGCCATTTTTGTCAATGTAAGAATTCAGAAATACATAGTTTAATTATCGTAATGAGTTATCTAGTACACTAAATAAGGAAAATGTGTTCGTGTTTTGATCTATCGTAAAATTTACTAGTAACTTTATACTGTGCATCGGGATATTCACTAATTAACTACAGTATATATATATTCAATAATTGAGATCATGAGTCAATTGAAGCTAGACCACCATGGAAAACCTGGAAGCACTGGACAGCCGTTTCGCCCTATTGTGGGACTCCTCAGATGTGCGCATCCACGACCCCGCCTCGCGGGATTTGAACCCAGGACCTATATATATATATATATATATATATATATATATATATATATATATATATATATATATATATATATATATATATATATATATACATAACTTTTAAAAGTAGCTTAAAAACATTTCGAAATTAATATATTTTACGATAAACTAAATTTTATACAATTACATTTTCATGCTTTTAAAATAGATTGTTAAAAATTAAAAATATTTTGAATAATTTATTAAGAAAAACTAATGAGAAAATGAAGAACTAGCTATACAGACTTTATTTTGAAATGATAAAATTTAAAGTTTTTTAAATTTTAGCCTAAATTTCCCAGCAGTTGATCTCTGTAAGAAAAGACAATTTAAGAAACATTTAATGGCATAAGTAATATAAATTATCTGAAATCAACTTGATCAAATAGTATATATATAAAGTTAAATGCCTAGTTTGTAAGTAATATTACCAGTGTATGATTTGATCATTTCAAATAGACTGAAACATTGGGTAATTTGTCAATAATAAAACTAATCATCTATTTGTAATATCCAAGTAAGTATAAACTTAAATTTTTAACGTTCCATAACCAGTGCAAGTCAATTCTTCAGAGAGTAAATCAAATATGTCACTATATACATTGTTTCGCTCGCTGTTATTAAATTACGAAACACGATTATCGTAAAGTATTTCACTAATTATTACACAATCTATACACTAGCCAATCTAAACTTCAATATTACATGATTACCTAAATTTGAAGGAAGGCATGACATAGAAAATTTACCAGATACACTGTGACTGATACTAGGAGGATCTATGATATTTTTTGCTCTATAACTAAGATCTTATGAATCCAAGATTAAAAACTCAACTAGCTACTAAACAACGGCAATAAAAAGCATGTTTACCTTTGGATGAGGATTAGCCTCTTGACAAATAACGTAACGTTGCTGAAGAGGAGCTATTCGTTCAACAGCTTCAGACTCACCATTACTTTCATGATCTCGAATTTGCACAAATTTGATAACTATGAGTGAGTAAACAAATTACATTCATATATAGTTTAAAATGATACAAAAGATTTGTAGCTCAATTGGATGCTTTTGATATTAATCTGTTCTCTGGACTGAAAGTACGTAATAAAGCCAATAATTTTAAATATATTGAACTAATGTCATCAATATTTGTACTGATCGCTTACAGATATACAAATTAGTTACTTCCAGATCATGTAACTATAATCATTAGCCTGAGGTTATAGGAAGCAGATAGGGAGTCATCAATAAGCACTTCCAGTAGCAGATTTACCAAATAGTTTATACTAAAACCAATTGATTAGTAGTTCAACATCAGTCCTGCATATGCCCCCAAATGCCCTGTACGACCGAGAATGGGAAGAGTCCGCTCTCCCTCTCGAAATGCTTTCACACGGCCACGCGTATAAAAACTCTGCCAGGGAATTCCTACTCACTGCCTTCTCGTGGCGGGGGTGTTGTTTACAAAAATGAGAGGACGAAAAGCGAATGTTCGGCGCTATAACCGGATCCCAAACCAATGGTGCACATGGGCTCCAGTACCCTGAGGGAACAAATAGCGTATGAACCAATTTCTTGGTCACCGGCTACCATGGGACTGCGTCTCCTCACGATGCTCCACTGCCTTGTGAGTTAGACCCTTAAGTCAAAGGCTCGGGATGTGTCCCCCTAAGAAAACCACCTGCTTCGGTTTGGGTACCCGGGCAGTATAACAGCCCTCACACATATCAACTGAAATTTGTGTGGCGCATATCTATTTGGTGCCTCCTTGTACCAATATCTATGTGTTAAAATAAATAAATAGTACTGCATATTATGAAGTGGGAAACTTAGGTAAACACAATTTCCATACAGTGAATTATCAACAAGTAAAATGCATATATGTGAGAGCAAACAGTATCACTTTATTCATTGTCCTAGTGATCCTAATCAATTAGCCAAACTATTGCTAAGCAATGAAGAGAGCTTTATCAAGTTAATCCAATTGAACTATATAATATGAAACTTATTTTTACTTTCTCTCCTCTCTCTCTCTCTCTCTCTCTCTCTCTATATATATATATATATATATATATACATATATATATATATATATATATATATATATATATATATATATGCCGAGTAAATTGACTGATAATGCCTAAAATCAAATGGAATTCAACTAATAGAGATTATTATCAGTGCGCAGTTGTGAAGGCTATCGAAATTTATTGAGATCTCAATAAATAAAGATAAGTTTAATACAAAGGAAGAATAAGACGATATGATCAAGTCGAACGAGATGAAATTATTACCTTTCGATGAACGTAACTGAGCTATTTCTTCATCAGATTCACATTTACCCTTTAAGCTACTACCAGCATGAATCATAGGTTCGTCTTCAGTCTCATCAGTGAATTTAAACTATTTTTAATTGGATTTTTTTAAAAAGAAAAAAACAAAAATTTAGATAATACACTAAATTATTACATTTTATGTAACGATTCGAAAAAATACGTATACCTGACTATGGTTATACCTTTCTCTAATTTTGGGTGTTGTTTAATTTTACTGTATGTTGTAAAATATTTATTGAAATTTTTTGACGGACGATTCGACAGATCAATCTACCGATCTATTCTGCAGATTAAAGAAACAGAATGTCAGGTTTAATGTGATAGTTTATATGATATGTATATGACTTTGACTAACTCATCGTTGAACCATAGATGGTCAAAATTAAACGTTTGTTCGAAACGTATTTCTTGAAATAACCGTGATCAGTAAAAAGAAGTGTTTGGTAACATGGATGAGCATTGGTCACAATGGTGCGGAGACATTTACTATTTTCTGCTAACTCTTGAAAATCTGTATTACTTGACCTATTTAGTTCATCCTTTTTACCAACTATTGTTTCCAGTGTTTAATTAGTAACTGCTTCGGGTTTGGGCGCACGGGCAATATTGAAGTACTCACAGAAATCGAATGATTTGTGTGGCGCATATATATATAGTGCCTCCTTGTACTAATGTTTATGCGTTTAAATGGATAAATAAGTAGCTCACAGAAGTAATCTGATTAACGATGGTACCATTTTATTACGCATAAACAATATCATGAGGTTAACAGATAAAACTGAAGGTTCGGTACAGGTTGAAAAATTTAAGTAACCAGAAAACATTAAGACAATATTACAGACAGTAATAATAATAAGCAATATATATATTTACCTGGTCAAAATCAGCACTGCAGACATGGGTCATCACTACAGAAGGACTGGTAGAAACTTTACAACCAATATTAATTTTTACATTCTTTTCTAAAGGCAATTGAGATGAAACCTTCAAAAATATTTACATAAAAAGTAGATACAAATCTATTGCCGAGCGTCCTAATAAATTATAATATGAGAAACACTTAAAATAATGATAAGTTTGATTAAACTGTTATTTTATTTCGAGTGCATTAAGTTCTTTTTTTGAAAATTTTTAAGCATTAATTTTATGAATTTGGTAGATATGGGTATTTAGACACACTAATTTGTAAGGTTTTATTCAATGCGACATATTATTTCCAATTATTTCTTTTGAAAAATTCACGTACGTATACATTACATAGTATAAAATTGAGAGAGTGTATGATTCGGTTGTACTGGCTCAATAATTATTAATAGGTTTTTCTGAATATTAATTGATGGAATTGGTTTAATAAGTATGGAGAACTTTTGAAGTTTGTGATTAATGTATGTGAAATGTTACAACGCAGTAATTTTAAATGCTGGGTTCTACTCATACTCAATTGACTTAAGATTTTATCACTTAAAATCTATTAATTTCGTTTCATCTTGTTCTCCAGTTAGATATTAACACAGTTCTTTCGCGATGCTATATTGGCTTGAGCTGTTCGTCTATTGTAGAGATATCTCAAACGTACTAGTTAAAGTAAATAATTGTTCATTTAATTTATAATTAACTTCTTATGTGAATATTCGCATTGAGACAGGAAATTAAAAGTGAACTAATTTTTAAAAAAATTAATTCGATCTGACTCAGTAACCAAAAGTAGTTCTATTTCCTAAGCCTTTAGCCAAATTTACTGTATGAAATCAAATGGTTATATTATCAAATCAAATTAGGTGAGGTTATACTCGAAACTAAAGTAGAGCGAATTCAAAATCAAATGTTTTGTAACCACTGTTATTGAAAATAAATGTTTACATGATACACAGCTTTCACAGAACAATTAATAACATCATTTCAAACAATAGTTTTATTTTACTTAGAGCATTAACCCACCAAATACATAATTATGACTAACAGCAAAAATAGACAAATCTACCTGGTGTTGGCCTGAAACAATCGAGAGGTACTCATGTAAGATACTCTCTACTTGACTAGTACATTATTTCACACTTCAAATCAATTGTTTGGCTGAATCACATGTTTGTTTCCGACTACGAAATATATTGCCCATCATTATTTCTATATTTTCAAGAGAGATGATGCTTAACCATAACAGCCATCAGTATTTTAACTGGAACTTTCATCAAAATTATGTTGTTACATTACAACTATTAGCTACGATTTTTAGTAAGTTTGCGAACCAACATAATTTCCAAAGTAAAATTCATAACAATAACGTAAACCATTTAAGCTTATGAACTCGGCTTTGAGTGACAGTATTTACATACGGATCAGTAACACTAGCTGGCTAAACGAACTGTGGTACATGAAGTGCGGTTCGAACCGTTAATCATTTCGTTAAACCTTTAGAGTTTTAATCAATAAGCCACTGATTTACATTGTAAGATTAAGGTATGCCGATTCATGTAAGCAGTTAAAAAGTAAAATAAGTTATGCTTAATATGTAAAAAAAAATAATAAAACTACTATCGGTACTTACGCATCTTTTTGTTTGTTTACTGGCGGACATAGATATACGTTTCGAAGATATACCCGATATGGTCTTTAATATGGTATTGGATGTCCTCTTACAATTTTTAACAGGATTTCTAAAGTTACCCTGGTAAGTAGGTGCTGAACTAACACTTCTCCGAAGTGTCTTTGAAACAGGTTCGCGAGTAGGAGATGGTTTGATTTCACCAGAAATAATTGGGTGACCAGAGACTTGGGAAATTGGATCAATATCTGGTTTGAGATCTACAGTTTTGACGCAAGTTGTCCTATCAGATGGTATACCACTGGAACGACGAAGTTGCCGTGGAGCATTTACATCAATTGCCTCAGCTCCTGGAACCGAAGAAACCTCCTTCGTACAAAATGAGCACTGCCTAAATAATGTTCATAAAGAATTAGATATTTTTCTAATTTTGAAAATAAAACAATGAAAATAGAAATACAATGAATTCTATCTAAATCAAGGACATCTTAAGAATGCATATTTTAAATTTTGAGAGACTTGAATATTTTATCAACAGAGAAATAATACTGCACAGAACTACCATCCAAAAAGAAATCCCTAATTTGGGAAAATAAGACATCACTTTGCTATTTATTGATATCATGCACTGGTTATCATTGACTTTGATCCGCCTTAAAGGCCATAATACATAAAAATAAATTAACTAACAATTTGAAAAATCCGGTTAAATTCATCCTACATTCTAAAATATGTATTTGATACACATGAATAGAATTGTAAGTAGGTTCATGGTAATAATTGGATAATTCAATAAACTTTGTATGCAAAAAAGGCAGTAAACTAGATAAATGAAATAATAACGAAAATACTATTTTACATGAAATTGGAGGATGCCAAACATAAATCAGCACTCAATATCTAGTAGCGAGAATAAAGTAACAGTTTAAACAAATGACTTTTAACCACAGGGACAGTTTCAAACCACGCTACATCCATTCCACTTTATGGAATCAAGTTGTCTCTAATGCTTAGATTGCATCTTAAAACCTACTTACAGCCCCATATAGTTAATTAAACTAAACATGAGTAATGGATTTTAAAACCAAAACAATGATCAGCTGGCTAAGGAAATAATGGCAAGGATAATAAATGTGAAGAAACAAACAGCCTTAGACACGTAATCATGATTTGTTGTAGTTAGAAGCGACGACAAACTGAAAAGCTTACAAAAAGATTTTTTAAAAAGAGAATAGGCTTACCAACCGTAAAGTTTGCTACGTTTTGGCATACGTAGCAATGGGGGATCAAGACATGCCAAATGAAATGCCTTCCCACATGTATCACAACTTGTAATTAAATGTTGATCCTGAAGTCCGTGACACATCATACACCTATAAAAACAATACATTAAAAACTAACGGATGAGTTACATAAAACGTTTATTTGTTTGGAAAGGATTTCAAAGAAAAATTGACAATTAATTACAATCACAAAAATGTCCAACCACTTTACGTATAGCTGCAAACATAACGTTGAATAACTTGAATTTGTATTGACTAAAGTAATATTGCGTTATTAATACAAATAGAAAAAACGCTGTGGTAGGTTGTTACTAACACAAACGATGTAACAACTATTACAGATTACTGAGAAATATTTACCCTGTGCAGAACGATCATTGATAGATGTTTCGAAAAAATAACTCGATCATTCAAATCAATACAATAATATCCAGACACCAAGAATCAGTTACGATTATGATGAGTACGTAAATCGTTACGTGATTTACTACTGAATTAACAAAAGCACTGACCATTGCCATGCAATTCACTTAAGTTTTCTAAACCTGGTGAATCGTTTTTATCACTATGTTTCTCGTGAAATTATTTCTCTACAAAAATTATATATGATGTATAATTTTTGTAAGTTTGCAACATAGCATAATCTGAAAACAGTATCACCGTACTGTACCCTTTAAGTTACGAAGAAGATAAACTGGACGTAGATGAAGGATCAATTACCATTACGAAGAGAGGAAATCATTTAGAACAAAATACCAGAACGTCAGGGAATAGGGGACGCAAAATCTACACATATCAGCCTGTGTTTCCTAAAAAAGTGCTTTACATGAAGTTCCGTTGTAAAATGTAAACGGTATGATGATTCTGGTCAAAATTTAGGCTTATGATGAATGAGTTGTGTGATCACCAGGATTTTAACTAATGAGACTTCTACATATTACCCAGATTGATACAGCTTATCAGTGCATCATAACACTTATTTATTATTTATTTTAACACATAAATATTGGTACAAGGAGGCACCGAATACATATGCGCCACACATCTCATTTGATATGTGTGAGGGCTGTGATACTGCCCGGATGCCCAGACCGAAGCAGGTGGTTTTCTTAGGGGGCCACACTCCGAGCCTTCGACCTGAACGTCTGACCCACAAGGCAGTGGAGCATCGCAAGGAGATGAAGTCCCATGGTAACCGGTGACCAACGATTGGTTCATACGCCATTTGTTCCTTCAGGATACTGGAGCCCATGTGCACCATCATCATAACACTTAACCCCTATTTTATAGACAGCTTAGTTTACATAACAAAGTATGGGAAAATGTTTTTGTGAAACTACCCAATTTGTAACAAATTAGACTTGAAAGATATTGATGAATAAGAACTTTACAAACTTACTCTAATATCACATTCTCTGATTCATATGTGACAATACTTGAACACTTTTCAAGGTGTGAAGCCGTTGGAATGTCTAATGGCTTGATATTTTGATCAACTGCCTCAGATTTTGAAGCTTTTCGCAATTTACATGGAGATGAACGGTTGCCTCTACGCTTTGAGGCAGCAATAACTGCTGAAGATCCGAATTTGGCGGTTTTATTGGAGTCCACTGGATTAGATAATGAGCTTAGATCAGAACTAGCCGTCTCTGGAAGGCGGCGAGGCTCCGCTAAGATAGTTTCTAATTCCGACGAACATTTTAGTTCCTATTGACGTAAATAAAAACCAAGCACAATCACCAAAAAGGAACTTGTAAGTTGTTAGACCGTGATTACGTTAAAATACGATACATTCAACCCATCCTGTCATCTGAAATTCATTATAATAGAGTTGATTATGATGTGTGACAAGAACAGTACATCATGTGAATCTGTTAGGTTCCATCCTTTAAAAACTCACTCGACAGACACTTAGTGCTTAAAGTTGTCCACGTTACTGAGTTTAAACTCCGTGATGTATAACTACTAAAGGGTATAACCTGGAATACAGTGCTAATTACAGATGATGACCATAAGGAATTTATTTTATTTTATTAGAACACATAAATACTGGTACAAGGGGGCATCAGATACATAAGCGCCACACAAATCTCATTTGATTTGTATGAGGACTGTGATACTGCCCGGGTGCCCAAACCGAAGCAGGTGAATTTCTTAGGGGCCACACCCCAAGCCTTTGACCTAAAGGTCTGATCTACAAGGCAGTAGAGCATCGTAAGGAGTTGCAGTCCCATGTTAGCCAGTGACCAACGATTGGTTCATGCGCCATTTGTTCCCACAGGATACTGGAGCCCATGTGCACCGTTGGTTTTGGGATCCGGTTATAGCGCCGAACATTCGCTTTTCGTCCTCCACGAGAAGGCACTGAGTAGGACTTCCCTGGCAGAGTCTTTATACGCGTGGCCGTGTGAGAGCATTTCGAGAGGGAGAGCGGACTCTTCCCATTCTCGGCCGTACCAGGGCGTTTGGGGGAATTTAAAGAGGACGTCATCGATGGCAAAGTTGAAGAGGAATAGTGAGATTGAGCAACTCTGCCTAACCCCACGTGTTTATCGGAATTTTATTATTACTAACTTGTTTACCCGGTACATTTTTGTGTGCTTGGATATAAACCACACTTCGTTAGGGCTGGTAACACTATCATGTTCCCCAAAACGACGTAGAGCAGAGTCAAAACCTATGACTTGTTGACTAAAAGTCAAATCCCTAAACCGCTGAGCCCCCAGTCCACACTTCATACATAAATAGAATCAGATGAAAAAAATTCGTTTACAATAAATTATAGTAAGTGAAACTTAGAAGGATCAGAAGTGTAAACTAACCGGAATTAAACTACGGAGAGAGTTTACGATATGGACGAATTTCACACGCAAGTTTCCACGGCTACTGTTTAATTTTTCTAACTCTGTTGAAACCTAAAAAAAATTCAGAAGGCTATGACAAATTTCAATTTCGGGTTTACTAAATTACGGATAACTACTGCAATATAGTACAAATCTTACCGAATTATAACTGTGTGAAGCACTAGCATCTGATATTTGTAGTTCACGCTGCGTATTTTGTAAAGTAGCAATAAGTTTTGAAACTTCAGTAATTTTCCTTTCACGCTCTAAACAAAAAGAATCAATGTCGCAACGAAAGGCATGTGAAGTAAACAGATTATCAGACTGTTGTGTACATACCGAAAATTTCTGGCATGAAGAACTCACCTAAGAAATAAGATACGAAATCTGGAGTGAAAACTGGATAACTAGGCGTTGGACCTTTTGATGAATCTGCGTTAGACATATGATTTGATAATTCAATAGGTAAATTAAGAGCTTTAGCCTTCAATACAAACATTCTCATTGCAACGGGGGAGGTTTCCAAAAACATTGGCGTTTTCACAAGTGGCACTGTAAATTTGAATTAATAGGTAACATGAGGATGATTTTGGAATAAATCAGAATATATGCACTTTAAAACTTCAAGGTTCCTTTGTCAGGTTACAACAGTATTTCTCCAGAACAGTATGAATTAAGTTACGGCTAAGACTGGTTTGAGAACTCAGCATTTAAGTAATGAGTTTTGGAGCCTAGTAGTTTGAATTCCGACTAGTCAGTTACGTGCAATGTAGAACCACGTACATATGTACTTTGGTTCAGATTTATATACTCTATTAACATGGAGAGATGTTAGATCAAATCCCAAATTAGTAGAGGTAGGAACAATATTAGTTGTACAATAGATTAGACAAAGATACAAATCGAGATAAGGTAGTAAAACAAAAACAATCATGAAGAACTCAGGAGCTTGGCACCTGAAGGAAGACAAAGGTTGAATGCACCAGCGCCTTTGCAAACAATTTTTGGCCACGTCATTTAGGATCTTTAGCGACTGCTTACGGTAATTACACGGACCTCAAACAGACAGTCTACACATTCTAACCAACATGACAGTGACGCTGCCTTCCCAAAAGGAGGGGTGGGGTTAGAAAAGGTCGGTCCTAAAAATGCACACATCGTCTTATCCCACGGATATCCTTCTCCGGCGGTAAGGTCTCAACAAGCAGTTGTCCCTTGGGCACTGCGGTCACGCACTCAGGTCACAAAAATCACCTCTAACCCAATTTCCTTTTCAGGTACTTCCAGAAGAACATTTCCACGATGTGGGCAACCGGGGAGTAATAACTGCCCTCATACCTATAACAGCATTCAAGATCACTGTATTCATAACCAACCTTCCTCTTCAATTCCTATTATTCCTCCTAAGTCGACTTTCAACACCAAACTTCCTCTTTTGGTTTCCTCCTCAAGTGTCACCATAGCCAACGATTTTAGTGCGCAAACCACTGTCCCAGGTCTACTGAAACCTCGCTCCAAACTACACATTGGAGCCTTCAATATACGCACCGTGTCAAATCGGCCGGCAGGCCTCCTTGGCTAAGACTCTAGAACTTCGTACCATTTATGTATGCTGTCTCCGAAACACGCATACAGGATCCTAGTGTGGTCATTCACTTGACCTCACCACGGCAAAACGGAGAGCCGACGAGATACACCCTCCATGTATCTGGTGATCCGATGGCCAGTTCTCGTGGACTGGTAGGTGTAGGCATAGCACTAAGCATGAGGGCGGAACAGTCACTGTTAGAGTGGGTCCCCGTTAACAGTCATTTATGTGCTGTTCGGCTAAACGACTCAGTAAGAACTCGGAAGTACTGGGACACACGTCGTTGCCTTTTCGTCGTTTCTGCCTACGCTCCCACTGACTGCAGCTCGGATGAAGTGAAAGATGAATTTTACAGAAAGCTCTCTGAACTTCTTCAGAAAGCTAAACGTTCAGAAATAGTACTCGTAGGAGGTGATGTTAATGCCCAGGTAGGTAGTTTAAACGAAACAGAAAGGCGTTGAGGTGTGTGATTTAGTATTCCGGCACTGTGATAAGACAATCATTTGTTTTTAGCAAACACTGATTTTGAGTATAAGGAGAGACATCGTCTAACATGGCGGCCACATATTCACCATTCGTCAAGTTCTAGAACACAGATCAGCCCTAATGGGTTTGTGTTTGACGAAATTTCAGCACCGATTCAGAAAGCTCGTTTGGCTTTCACCAACTTAGATCACCTATGGCGAAGGCAAGATATCCGTTTATCAATTAAAAAACAAGTATACTGTGCGGCAGTTCGTTCTGTTCTACTTTACGGCTGCGAAACGTAGCCATTAAGGAAGGGTAGCAGATACTCGTAAGCTACTTATATTTGACCGCAGATGCCTTAGAAATATTGCTCGCATCTGCTGCGATCACCGTGTAAGTAGTAGTGAGGTTAGACGCAGGGTTTTAGGGAATGATGGTAAATCAGTTGATGAGATTGTGAATCTTCATCGACTGAGATTGTTAGGTCATAGATTACGTATGCGTGAACACTGATTACCACGACGTGCAATGCTGACTAGTGTTGGGGATGGTTGGAAGAAATTTAGGAGCGGCCAAACCAAAACGTAGCATCAGTGCTTGAAGTCACTAACTTCTGGTCTGAGCCATGTTGGTAGATGCAGACTGCCTGGTTGGGGTCCGTGTGACTCAGAATCGATCACAATGGCATAGGTGTATACACTCTCTGTCTTTCCTTAAGCCGTGAAATTAAAATTACTTTATACCTTTTTTTCTATCAACCAATTCTTTCTTCTATACTATACTTTTATATGCAATCTTTCTTCTATATAACCACCATTGAAGTAACTATGTCTATGAATCCAGTTCTTATCTTGTGCTAATAAGGTATGGCAACTTGGACCAATGCACAGTTGTTAGGAAGAAAGATATAAAGCACTTTTAATCTCATAGTTTGAGAGAAGACAGAGAGAGTATAGCTTAACGCCACAAACAGAAAGATGGATCTTTGGGACCAACCGTCCCATAAAAGCTGGGAAAAACGTGTTGAATAGTTTAAGCAGTAACTCACTGGATATCTTATTAACGACATCATATGTTAAACAGATAATGGTCTATTTTTAATTAGTGTGTTGAGACTTCAACAACTATCTAAATTATGCCTGGAAAATAAAGCGAAACTGAATAGCAATTTGATACAAAAGGTAATAGCTAATTCAGACACATACCATACGGTTTTTCACGATTCCGCAGAACGTCCTTGTAAAGCTTGCGGTAATGTTCAAGTTTACGCTGAATGCGAGGGTCCACCGTAGTTGCAGTCCCCAAACAAGAAATATTTGACTTTTTTTCATCTAAACAATATAAATCCAACTGTCTATTCGAGCGCCATTTCTTTAACCGAAGCATTGCTGTCAGAAAATTACGGCGACGGTGTCGGGCAACTGTTTTATCAGTATGTTGACGACAGTGTGCGAAAAATGGATCCGCTGAACTCTAAAAGACAGAAATAAGACATTAATTACCCATGAAATAACATTAATGTAGTATAAAATATAAAATCACTACACACTTTTAAAACCAATTTGATTGAGGACCAATTTACCGACCACCTTCTTTTACATTAGCAAAAAAATGACTACCAAAATGTTATCTGTTAGGGATGATCATATAAATCAAATTGTTCCAGAAAACAAAAAAGGATTTAAGTTTTGTATTTGACCACTCAGTTTCAGAAGGATAATGGGTTACGATCAGTGTGAACGGAGTAAAACGGTTCCAGGGTTAAAGAGGTTTTGTGTGACTTAGTTTAAAAGATAGTATGAAGTCTAGTGCAGCAGAGAACAAAATTGTACTGTACAGAGGAAGTATTATACTGTGAAGGAGAGGAAGAGAAAAATATACTCACTTTATTATGCCTGACATCTTAATATACATTTAAAAGTCTATGTTAACCTACAGACGAAAGACTTAATTGAATAGCATTAGCTACTTAAATCTTATCACTTCGCACACTTGGACGTTTTGAAACATTCCAAAAAAATGGCACAAATTAACGTGGACCGAAAACTTCGGTTTCTAGGATCAGTTCATAAAATAACCTAATGCGTGTAGACTTACCTCTTCGACAGTGGGCTCCGACAACAAACCATGCTTTTGAGCACTATGAGCTAAATGAAGGTAAACAAGCTAGCTTACCATGTTACGTGAAAAAAAGTGCGGCACAAACCAGCATCACAGGATATGCAAACACCAGTCCAAGCAAAAAACCGATCTTCGCACAGGGAGCATTCGTGTAAAGACCATTGCCTTTGCGGCAACTCAGTGAGAGTTACCTAGGAATGACTGGTTAGTCAATAGTACTCACATCCATCAAATTATCTGGGTCGTTGAACGCAACTCCTGGTGTATATAGCGCGCATAATAAGTGAACCCAGCGATTATTATCTGTTTTTTTAAAAACGCCATCTAACACTGGACACAACTCACAAACCTAAAGGATATAAATTAACATAATCTAACTAACTGGGGAAGTGATCCCTGCAAGACACGGTTCACAGAACCAGGCATCTGTACTTGAGGAGCTTGCACCACTGGACAAAAATATTGAGTCGACCAACTTATAACAGTCTGTTTAAATTATTATGATAAATACCGTATTACCCTCATGAACGACAATACCACAACCATCGCATTCGATCAACTCATCACGGGGATCAGTATTATCTCCTAAACACAGCATACAAATCATGATATCAACGTCTTTTATTTTCGCGTTGTCATTAGCAGTCAAATCATGATCACCATCTGGCCCTGAAGTATTAAATGGTGGGTCACTCCATTCAATAGGTTACCAGTACAAAAGGACTCCGGTGCCCAGGTTTCTTTTCCATTTTCTACGGCATTAGGTGAATTCCCGTCAAATTTAGATACGGAAACCTGACTTGTACCAGAAGCTTCAGAATCGTTGGACGAGTTAACTGAAGAATCGTCTGGACTAGAACCCTCTTCATCAGTACAACCTGAATGAGTCTCCTCTAAAATAGCTTAGTCAAGATGTAGATAAACAGACCATCATCATCTTCATCCCTTTCTTCGCAAACGTACTCGCTATCGCTGTCATCGTCCAGCTCATCAAGCAAAGCTAAGTGCTCTGTATTTACAGGTTTTATCTGCCTCTTTGATGGATCACGACGAGCTGGAGAGTATCTAACTAAAAAGCTGAATAACTACCTATTGCAGTGAATAGGGTATCCGATGTCATTACAGGAGCTGAATGAAAGGTCAACAATGATTTCAGTGTTCTTCGTGTTTTTTTTTAAAGTAATCGGGATATATGCATACAAAAACAGCGTTGACCCTCCTCCAATAGCTTGAGATTGAAATTGCCTGTTTTTCGTCCCGGAGATCTTGATCAATCTCCAAATTGTTCAAACGGTTGAAAAGTTGTGAACGGAATAGAAACTCACTTGACGAGCTTCCGTGTCTAGTAGCAGTGGATCACCAATACCTACAGGCAGGAACCTAGGTATATTAACGATAATGGAGGAAAAAAGACATTGGTAAATTATGATAAGATATTATCCTTAGTCCTTAAGAATAGATCAAGTCGTCTCTTAAAGGGCTCCTGGGAAGTCGCTTAAACTAGCTCCGTCGGTAGCCGATTTCAACTTTCGACAACTCTTAGGGAGTAGAAATTGTGCTACAGTCCGTTCTGCTGTGTTATGTCTCTAGTTTATGGGTGTTACCCCTTAGGTTTGTGTTGGAGCTAAACTTAAGTAGGTGTTTAAGGGGATGTTCAGAAGTGTTAAAGATGCTTTAATTCTTTTCTAAGGTGCCTGCTCTCTAACGGATAAACATTTAGTGATTGAAAGCGCTCTTCATAAGGCTTGAATCTGAGTCCTCGAACTGATTTCGCGGCTCGCCGGCGGATACGCTCTATAAAGTCCTTATCCTTTTGGAGTGAAGGAGGAAATACTGTTTTAGTACTCTAAATGGGGACGAATGAGACTGTTGAAGATTATGTGGAAAGTTCTTCCGTCAAACTAACCAAAAATGAGCTTCAATGTTACCAGTGAAAGATTTGCTCGTAAAGCATTCTTGTCATATTTAGCGTAAGATTTCAAATCGTAGGGTACCAGCACTCCTAAATCTTTTTCAAATTGGGATACTTCTAGAGAAGAGTTCCTAAGTTGTGACTGTAGTCTGCAACATGTCTCAGATGAACTTCTTTACACTTTGAAGTGTTAAAGGTAATAATCTGCCCGACTTTCAAGTCCATTCAGATCCTTCTGAAGTGTCAGTATATCCTCTTGGTTGCGTACCTCTCTCCAACATTTCACATCATCAGTAAAAATTAATAAATCTGATGACACCTGTTGTAGAAGATCGTTTATATAATTCAAGAAGAGGAGAGGTCCTAATACTGAACCCTGTGGGGACCCCACTAAGATATCCCATAGCCCGAGGGAAAGTGAAGTTAACCCTGACCCTTATTGATAAGACATATATAGGTGGTCCTATCAAAAGCTTTTGAAAAGTCAAGGTAATTGACGTCAACCTTTCCCTTGCGACCAAGGATCATCGTCCATCTGTCCACCGCAGTCAGCAGGTTGGTTATACAAGACTGACTCTTCCTGAAACCGTGTTGTTGGGGTGAAAAGAAGTTTAGGAGTTATAAATAACCGCGTATGCCGTCGCATATCAGGGACTCTATAATTTTTGAAGCTATAGAGAGAGAAGAGCCACCGGTCGGTAGCTTGAAGTTTCACTACGTCGATCTCGTTTGAAAATTTATGTGATGTGAGCCAGTTTCCAAGTTTCCGATAATATGCCTGGGTTCAGCGAGTGTGAGAACATCACGCTAAGCGGTGTTTTCAGGATTGAAGCTGTTTCCCTCAGTGTAACAGAATGAACCATATCCGGGTCAGATGTGTCTGTTCGTAGGTGCTGCAGTTGTCGAAACACCAAGTCAGCGCTCAGGTTCACTTAGGAAAGTCCTGTGCACTTGCAGATGAAGCTTCTGTCAATATAGTTAATGTGGATCGGTTGAAATGTTCTAGAGTCTTCAGTAATATGGATAATATGTTGGTAATTGTTTGTTAATCCTGACCTCGCGTCCCACGATACGACAAGAGGAAAAAGTTTAGGCGTTTTATGCTCTCATTTCGAGGGAGTTCAGAAGGACCCTTCACTAATTTTGTTCCCACACGCTGAACGCGCTCAAGTGTATCAGTATTCTTTATCAGACATGGGCCAGCTGCTTGAATGCAGTACTCTAAATAAGGTCTTACATGATCATAACTCACGAAAACGTTTGGCAGCAGCTGCATTGCAATGCGTAGCCTATATCAAGGTGGCCATTTTACATTTGGAGTGCCTGAAGTTGCCACCGTGTTTGTGGGCTAGTTTAAGTTAACAATAAGTATGCTTTAAGGAGGCCTGATAATTTTAGGACACGCCAAATGACGCACAGTTAATTGTATTTTATGTTTTTGTCTACCTTTTAGCACAAAAAGACCTTTATATTGGTCTATTTAAATGTATGTATGCCTTCAACGTTTAATGTTGGCATAATTAACCTTCCTTGACACAACAATATGAAGGCGCTCGGTCATACATTCGCGCCAGACTACGAATGGGTGCACCGTGTTACTCATCTCCTTCAACTACTCATCAGCTTAGTTCAAACGCTTCCCAATGTATCAATAGCCTTTCAAATATATCTCCGAACTTCAGTTCTGAATTGTGATTTCACTGGGTTGATGCACTTCGACTATGGGGGTTTTATGTGCAAAAGCGTTGTCAAACTCCGAATACTTGTGGCATTTTCAATCCTATCTCAGAGGCTCTTGAAATGGGATGGATCCGAAAGTGAATTGTAAGTTTTTCAACTTTCAAACAAACCATGAACATGATAAGTAATGGTAGAATCTACTGACTAAGTCCACACACTGAGTAAAGTGATCCGCATAGATCGATGTAAATATATTTTTTTGTCCCTAAGTGAACGTTGAGTGTGAAGAGAATACCACATGAAATTGATATTGCTAACAAACCGTAAGGCTATCATATCAAACGCAACAGCGTTTCATGGCTGTGTTTCCACGCTCCAAGTGGTCTTACGTAGCCGAGAACATGTTATAAGCTTGCTTAAGATGATTCACAATCATCCGTGTACGAAAAGCTTTATGGTATCCTATCTATGGTACAGAAGTTTGTTAAGTAAAGAAAATGAAAACTTAAGATGAAAGCCATCACTATTTTCTGAGTTAGATCATATAGTGGATGTAGTTCATGTGAAAAAACATAAAGTTCGAAGTCGTCCCGAATAAGTCGACAGTAATTTATTCGCAAGCTTGTCTTGTTCAGTTTAATGAATTCTGTGTATTACATTTAAATAGAATATTGCGGGGGTTTTGTTTGGAAGACTGGAGTTTACAGGAAGTATGCTTTTCAGCTCAGGAACAAGCTGAAATGTAGAGAAGGTTTCCGGTATTAGTTTGCATTGTACAACACTAATTGGGAAAGGTCAGGGTGCTAATTTATAAATATAGTTCTAGATACTCATTGTCTCAGTTCGTTGGGACGAATGACTGTGGACGTGTACATCTTGTCATGTTATGAACGAGAAAAAATGACCGTTGATGTCATATGGATAATAGACACGTCAAGGATGAAGAGCTCTGTGATGGATTGTGAACGAACAGGTACATTGTCTGTTGTCCAGACGTATAGACGAGCTAAAATAGTGCTCTGCTCCCGTAAACAGGTTTACTTAGTTTGGTGTGTAGTTCAACAGTTTCACAAAGTCATGGAGCCCTCTTGATAAGGCTTATTTGTGTCAGTCAGTGTAAACTGAATACGATGCACAGTAAGCTATAAATCGTTCTCGTTGTATCATTTAAGTCACTATTTACGTGTTAGAACGTATGGCACCGGATATCTGACAGTACCTTGCAAGATACTGATTAGACCGTAGAGAATTTTGGTTGCTGTGCACCTCAAGGTTCATCGGTATTTTCACACACGTTTTGTAAACACAACAGTTAAATCTAACTTCCTACCATTCATATTAAACGAAGACAATTAAGCTTGAGTATTAGCTACAATCACTTTTCATACTTTTCAGTCTGTGTGATTATATTCTTATGCTATGCTTCCATGACATGCTGACGAACCTAACAGTACATGAAAACGAGTATGTGAATTTAAAATAAGAATTGTATTACCACTAGCAAATACTTTTATGACGTCATCCAAAATCTGTGCATGAATTGCAGGTAAACTGTCTTTATTTCGACTGAACAATCCTACGGACGGATAGCTGACAGAACTTTTATAATTTGAAATGAACATTAGTATAAACTATTCTTAGAGAATGTGAGAACTGATTCAAAATAAGTGACTGTAGGAGCTGTAAAAGAACAATACCACACATATTACTAATTCAGGAGGCTGCGTGCCTTTTGACGTCGACCAGTACGAAAATTGACAATAGCTTTAATGGTGATTTGAGAACTAATGATGAAAAGTGTGCCCGTTTTGCTAAATGTGGTTCTGGTAGAACAAAATATCCTACAGCAAAATATAGGAAAGTTTTCTTCGCAAAATGAAAGTGCGAAATGCCACTGGATGACAAAGGTGGTGCTTCTAAAGTTGTATCTGATGTCTATAATAAAACCGTAGGCATTTTAGTGACGGGCAACAAACGGTAATATAGAAGGGAGGGGACAAAAGAAGTCAAAAACAGCGCCCGCTTGGTTGATAAGTCTTTGGTATACGCCCATTATGAGTCACAGAGTTTTCTGAAAATGTTGCAAATTTTGAGCACAACCGGTTCCAATCCTAATATTACATTGGAAGACATCACAAACAAATGTTATTATATTATAAACCTTAAAAATGATACTGAAATAATCAAACATCCAAAACCCGGTTCGTTTGATTTGATGAAAATTTTTCATTCAGATGACGCTATTAATGTTGCAAAGCTTGGTTCATAAGACCTTCCTCGTCTAAGTCAAATCTACAATGTGCGTGATTCTAATTCACATTGCTCCACAATGTCTCCCACTATTTTTCAGAACTATGGAGCATGGCATATCTTCTGTTCTTCTAATTCAATAAATATAAATGCAGAAAATGTGGAATAACTGACCACAAGGAGAAGTTTCTCAAGCACAGCAAACCCTCATCTTATTATCGAGTGACAAAAAGCATCATTCGCGTTCATAAATTGTCGAAATCTACACCATAATGCCGACGAATGTATTGGTCCACTAATGTTAATGATCGTGATGTCACTTTACAGTTACGCTGCATTCGATGTTACTTTGATTTCC
Organism: Schistosoma spindalis; assembly: GCA_946903255.1. Taxonomy (NCBI): domain Eukaryota; kingdom Metazoa; phylum Platyhelminthes; class Trematoda; order Strigeidida; family Schistosomatidae; genus Schistosoma; species Schistosoma spindalis. The sequence goes on along the minus strand of OX336417.1, from coordinate 25,701,929 downwards.
CCGAAAACGTGACACTAACTTGGACGGTCAAGCATTCACCCTACTGACGACTGCATAAGGAAGGTATTGGGCATCTTAATCAAAACGTTTGAAACTACCAAATTAGACGATCTAACAATCACACCCAAGTGCTGTGTTATTGGTGGATCCTTCAATTTATTGAGTCATGAATGGATCATAAAATTAAAAAATCGCTTGATTATCCGTTTATTCTTATTTGTGATCCAGATTCAGAAATACTCGATCAGTCATCTAATCTTATTCGCAACCAAAAATTTCCCTACTCTCATATAATGAACGAATGCCGACAGAAATTTTATCGTGATTTTCCAAATGATCACAAGGGGAGGCCACGATCAAGAAAATCGCCAGCAGTAAGTTCGAGTCCAGCCTCATTTAAGGTTGTCCCTCTGCTGAATCAATGTTTGAAGGAATATTCGGGCTTCATTTGATATAATGTACCCAAAAAGAAGACAAAATTATAAACCCAAGGGGAAAAAATTCATCGTCAGTCTCTCAATTCGTTACAAGCGTACGTAAGATACTTTCGTCACAAGGGACCTACGTGAGTAGCGGATGTAATCGTTAGAAGACTAGATGATCTTTAATGGCATTGAGCACTAACCACACAGTGCCCAAAGCTGAACACGAGACAACTGGGAAAATAGATGTTCAGCATTTAACACGGAGAAAGACCCAACGAGTTAAATATACATTTTTCTTCCCAAGTGTTATGTCTTTTTTTATTGCGAGCAGGCAAATAACTCAGTAATCATATAGATGCTGATCTACAAAGGCCGATCATACGAAGCTCAAAATTGGTCATAAAGTCTTGTGAGTTGCTCTGTGTTTTATTTTTCGTACCCTAAAAATTTTACAATTTTATACTCTTTCATATCACTTGATTTGCTACTAGTCCTACTATCTTTAAACCACATATAATCTAACCTGTTTTTTTTCTATCTTTCACCATTAGTTATCTTCATAGCAGTGTGATATACTAAATGGACATCTAACCCATAATACGAACGCTTTAACTACATGATTTGCTTGTAACATGGAACTAGTAGAGACAGTGTATTCCAACCATGTGCTTTGATTAAAGCAATATGCATACTTACCACAAACGTAAGAGAGCCTAACATCACAAAAGGAGGAAGGGTGGCGTTACTGACCAACAAACATGATGGCGAGAAGATAACTTCAATCCACCCATGTCTGTGGGGCAGAACATTTTGTTAAATTACGGCTCCTTATGGTCTAGTGGAATGTCACAAACTAGTGGTATTGATGCTGATTTATCATGCTAAATACTTCATTAAATCGTGTTTAAAACGTCGAATTGGTTTCACTTCCTACCTAGTAATCCTATTACAAGCAAACTAGACAATTCGCTAAAAAACGAAGCCTACTCAAGACCCTATAAAATCTAAAAAAGGCTCCAATAGTGTCCACAGAAAAACGGAAGACAGCCATTTGTGTATCATAATACTGTTTTTAGCAATATATTTTACAACTACACATAATCCCATACTCTCTGCTTCTTTCTGGACGACCTGCATTTGTCAGTTGTTTATCCACTCATACCTTGTTTACACTTATTTCCTGTAACCTATTAGAATGCTCCTACTTACTAAATACTTTAATAAAAGAGAATTAGACTGAGTAGTCATACCTTAACTATTTTTTCACCAACACTGTCTGCTCTTTTTCTCGCCTTTTTTTCTTGCCCCATTTTTTAGCCCCTTGAGATACGGAACAGGTGACCTCGTCCTGCACCAACATTGAAGCCCCAGAAATTTCAAAGGAATTTAAGATTTCGGTTTCTAGAAGCCCCCACCTTCACATGAATCTATTATCGATTATCAGTTGCACATCGCAACGCAACTTTCATGAAGCGCGCCAACTGTCATACTGGCTAAATCCATTTACATTCCTATCTTATAAATTTTCAACCCAGCTGAGTAGTTCGCTTCAATGAAAATCGTATCATTTGTAACGATTTGATCTTGCCTTTAAACTGGCATGCCTCACGTAACAAACTGTTATTTGAGAATAAAATATTATTATTAAATATATTGTTTTATCTCCAGCTCAAGCTTGTGCTCCATCATATATTGATGATTGCTATTACACGATGAGTTGATGTGGACGATGATGTGACTTCCACGTAAGATCTTATAGATTAGGCAGTTACATCATGATAAATCTACAAGCTTAGAATTTGATTTATTATTAGAGCAGTACTTATATCATAGTAGACCATAATTCTACAAGCTTTTAAGACTAGAGACAGTTATCAATGGTGAGAACGATGCGTCACTGATCATCAGGTCGGAGTATATAGAAGATGGTCTCAGAATAGTGGGATTGTCTTCTCCAACACTTGGAGGCACCATAGCAGCACTGTCGATGGGTAGAGAGATAAAAAAAGGATGAGGTGGTGCATATGTCGAATCAGAGGATATGAAAGAGTTGTATAGGTTGTTTGACTTTGATAGTATCTAGAACCAATAGGTGGGTGCTCAGGTTTGTCAACGTTATAGTTTCTTTGAGTGTGGTGGGCAATTTTAGTCCTATTATGGGTAGATGGGGGTGTGTGTTTCTGGTAAATATTGGGAGACTGCCTGATATTGTTACCGAGAGTGGTATTCGTGTTGTGTGTGGTTTACTAGTTCCTGGAGCTTTCAAGGTTCACACTAGGTGGTATACTGGCATCTCATGTAGGTGTGGTATTTATCGGATGTAGCCTCACGTTAGGATGAGTGGGTACTGCCAGTCCACTATGCTTGTTGTAAGGCATTCTACTGTTGTGAAAAGGTGCACGTGGTGTGTTAGAAGTGCTGAAGTACTCCTGGGTTTCTACAGAGAATTTACTATTACTTCTTATTGAGGTGTCTGAGCGGTTATATGTATTAGGGCAATTCCTGGGAGAATCATGTGTTGGCTTTCTATCGGAGCCGCAAGGGCAATGCTAGGGCACTATTGAGGCATTGGTGGATTGAAATTTTGGGGTAGCTGAGTATTTGGGCACCACCAACCACTCGACACAAACATGAATGGGAGTGAATAGGTACTGTGAGGCACGTACTTATTAACAAACCAGTGAGTCATCCAGCATTTTAAATGCCCAACATCTAAGCTACATAAAAATGTAGTATGCAGCAAAAAATGGTCATTGGATATAACTGCTTTATATAACTGAGAACCAAAAGCACTTAAGACGCTGCAGATATTCAGAGTTTGACTACACTCTTAGACGTAACAACTTTTTTGGTCAAGGCATATCAACCAAGCGAAATCGGGTGGATTTATCCGCAACGTTTCCATGTAAGCCTAATGTATCGCCCAATGTAATAACGGTCATCTCTGCGTTCAAGTAACCACAGATTTTGTCATTTCATAATGTATTTTTTATTAAATAACTAGATTATACTGTGAATTTTGCTCTGGTTGTCATTTTTATTTGCCACGTCTGACTGCGTTACACTGTACATTCATTGCACGCTGGGGTGGTATCCCAAGTCATAGTGAGTTTAATCTCATAGTTGGTTGTTTCCAGATAGACCGTCAGTGCATAATGTTACTGAAGGAAGGTTTGTTGTACTGTAAACTATGTTTTTATGGACAACTGACTGTTGTCTTCAGTCTGAAAGCAATATATATATATCCTTTGTCTTATGTTAGGCAAGTTCTACTGACCTATATTTCGTATTTTGGTTTTATCAGCTGGATTATGTCTATTCAACTACTTTGAGCAACGTTTTTGTGCATATGAAACAATAATTGTGACACTTGCTTAGTTTAGTATTCTTGGTTGTCGTATAATTCAGTTTAGTCGAAAGAATTATGGTATATACCACTATACTTAAGTAAAGTGCTTGAAGCCTGTAACGAAAACGATCAGTTTAGTAAGTAGAGCTGCCTGTTTCTAATGTGTATACTGACTCAAACCAGTCTGAGTAAAAATAGGAAAAAGTGCCTTCGATGCTCTTGCTGTCATACATTATAAGATAGCAATGAGTATGTTTGGTGTCTATTCGTAGACTGTACATCTAGCACTGACCACATTCCAAGATCACTGTCATTAAAAATTTACCCAGCAATAACATGGGTAGCAGGATGGCCAAGTATCTGAGCTTTTAGTTGCCTGCAAAACAGCAGTATGCAGTCCTAGAGGAGGAGTTATCTTAGTTAATTAAGTGTTGCTGCCTGTGTACAAATGTTAAAAATCTCTTTGACAACTGGGACTTTTAGTTTATCAGACATAAAATATACTTGTATATCTTCCTGTAAAACCAGACGCAGATGCCTGGGAATACTTAAAAGGGAGCAAAATAATAAAAGGTGTGCGAGATGGCACCAAGCCCATGCTATGCTTTGCACAAGTTGTAATAGCGTGCGTGACCTAATATTCATGAACTTGAGGTAAGATTCAACTGCATAAATTCCTTTCTTAGAAACATATGATTTGTTTATTTACCTTTTCAACATTTTTTACCAAAGCCATTACTATTTTTTATTTAGAATCTAACAGGAGCAAGCCTTCACAAATCTTACAAATTGTTTCGGCGTTAGAACTATAGTCCTATGAAACTGTTTACGGGAGACCCAACTGACAACAGATTAGAAAATGGATGCTGCACGTCCACTCCGGTCTCACAACCACTTCCAGCTTTTTTGAGTTACTTCTTTTACCCCTTCGTTTGAAATGAAAAACAACAAAGACTGCAGCTTAGGAATACCAATGAAACTTTAAAAAGGAAACCTGATGTAAATCTTTGCCTGATATTTGGTTATTGATGAAAGTTCTTGAATAAATCTTTAAATCTAATGCCATTTTGTTTTATCTAGTTAATCGTTGTAAGAATCTTGTGAAACGAGAGCATCTTGGCACCTAGCTCATATGTAGCGAATCTAAGTGGTACAGTACATACCTTCGTCATTTTCTTGAGAAGCCTACAGACTGGGGTCCTCTCACAACTTATTCTAACCGTCATGAGTTGTCACGGCAGTTGGTGGATGGACGCGCGTCATACGTTCTAACCGTCCTTGCGTCTAATCCCATAGATTCTTATTTAAATGACAAGCAAGCAAGGCCCTACCCACACTAATGGAACACTAGCAACTCAAAAGCACCTTGTATGGTACCGTACATTGGTCTACGCAATCGTTTAGCTTTTTAGTGAAAATATTACTACAGTCCTGCTAGACATCACATGAACCTTCTATCTCCATCAAAGCAAATAAGTCTGTGTTTGCTGCATACAACAATTTTATTTTTCGAAAGTAAGATGTAACAGGTAGGATTGGAGTAAGATGGCAGTATACAGCAGATGCACAAGGTAATTTAGAAAGACTAATGTCTGCTTTGGACTTAATGCGTGAGAAAGTTGTACTGAAACTACGAACGTTGTAGAAAGCGAGTTCCACAGGGTGTACGAAACACTCAAACTGGAAGACAGTTTTCCAAAAATAATTATGATATGTAGGTGAAACTTTGCAGACATTTTTCATCGCAAGGGTGAACACATTAGGTACCAGTTGACATCATACCGTAAAAGAAACAAATTCGCGAGTCGTGAAGTTTGATCTATAAAAACGTGAGCTTTATAACAGTTAATTACCCTTTTACTCCCTAATCATGACCCTCCGGCTTCCTTTTATGGCCAAAACAGCAAACATACACTACACACTGGTAGTAGATTTCCGGCATTTCAATGTTAAGCTAGCTTTCACGCACGACGTGATGAGTACAACCCCTCTATACTGCTATATGGTATATTTTTATTAAAAACCCTCTGTAATAGATTAGTAGCATCTCTGACTTTGTCTTTAGTTATCAGAAGTCTGTGCCCTTTCGAAAACCTTAGCGATATCCCTCACTGCTGGACACTCAGTATTAGTTTGATGCGTTGATGGGATAAAGTTGTCCATAATACCGAAGAAAATTAAGAACGGTAGACCGTTTTCTTTCATTTCCTCCGTAACATCATAAAGGACAGTTGGGAACGAACTGCGGACAGTTTGTCACGGGCGGCTGCAACACTTATTTTACCTAGAAAAAGCTAACTTCGGCTTTGGATATCTAAAAAACGATAGTCAAAACAAAACAGATTATCATTTTATAACATAAGACTAGCGAGCTTGCCTGAAGAAATACACTGACTTGATTAACAGCAACAAAAACCCAGAAAGCAATGCTGAATCGAAATAAATTTTACGCCAACATGTAGAACATCACACTAACTGCAGCATTTAGCACGCCGAAACATTAAATTAGGTAGCTACACAAAAACAATAGCTGAAAAGACAAAGAACGTGGGAAGCCGACCGCCATTGCTTACCAAGATGGCGGACATAACAATTCCCGCTTCATTTTGATTGGTTGCTAAGCTGACAGCCACATTCACGAAATCGAGTTGCGTTTAATAGCAGCAGCAAAATCAGATGTTAAAAACAATGTGGTTTCGAGATGTATTTGGCTAGTAGTTGTGTAACAGATTTGGTTGGTTGTCAATATTTAATCTCAAGCAACTAAGCATACACCAAAACAGCATAGTTCAGATATTTATTCACTTCTTTATTTTGTTTAGGCGTTATATTTCTATCTATCTTATATTGCTTGTTGAGAGGTTTTGTTTGTCTGAGTAAGGAATCCCACGCTCCACTCTGACTGCGCGAAGATCAAAATAAAGACCTATTTTCCTACGAGTCTGGTTTCTTCTATTAATATCGCGAGGGTTACCATAAGGCACGAAACTGGTGAACCCGACGTGATGCTCATGTTCAACCAATTATTATTAGTGGTCCATACAAAATTCTGGAACTTAACACTGGCGTTATAAAAAAAAGAAACATGTAATGCCAATAACTAATATATATGTTGCGTAATTATAACGTAATACGGAAATATAACACACTTGTAGCATTTCTATAATATTATTATTAGTATGAACAAAGAACTTGCACTTTGACATATCAATCTGTTCTCTTGTCAGTTTTCTTCATATCTGAGCGACTAACGGTCAACAAACATCTTATGTAAGGACGGTTTTGTGAACAAAAACACCGGCACCATATGCAGTCGTACTTCTGTCCTCCTGAATGCTAGACCACGAGCTTAGCCAATAAACCACATCAGACCGTGAGGGAAAATGACTTCAATATCTCTTTACACTGATTAATTAATCATAATACTTATGAATAATAAGACTTACACACTTCTAAGGTGCAGACCAATTCGTTGCTTAGATGAATTGTCGAAATACAGCTTCAATATGTCATGCATGCCTACACCAAACCCGCACAAGGTACTTGAAACAAATGTATTTGATTCTCGCACTCTTCATAAATGTATTCCCCCTTTTCACCGTATATTTTCCGTTTTGTGGAATACTCTTAGCATCCTTGGTTACGTACCTGGTTATAATAGGCGGTCACCATAGACTTAAGGTCATACATTGGGTTAGGTTTAATAAGGAATCCGAGTTCTGGCAAGTTCACCCATTTATATATATGCACTCAAAAAGAGTATTTTTCTTGTTTTGTGTTTATACTTTTTCGTACACAAGATGTCTACACTATTTCTATTTACTTCCAGACGAGCAATCTTTTCTCGAGACAAAACACGTGAAACCGTATAATTATCAACTATATTTATGTATTTACATTTTGTACCTTATTATTTTATGCAGGCAGTGGAGCAGTTCTTCAGGTTTTGTTGATTTTCATCATTACCTTTGAAGTAAACTCTTCTTTACTTTTTACTTGAGGGCGACTCAAGAGGCAGGTGAGTAAACACCTGATAGCCGGACAGAGCATGGAAAAATCGTACCTCACCAACATGGTGTTGGGTAGCCCGCTCGCGGCACTTCCTCAGACATTCTTGTTCCATTTTCTCAAACTCTCTTGCGAGCACGTTGCAAACCGACAGCTATAGTGTAGTGAAAATTGCATGCTACAAAATAAGATGGCAAATGAAGAGACATCCACGGACCGATGAAGTTGTCATTGGTTTGAAATCATAGTGAGCGAGTTGATAATCCTCTCTTGGACTTCGGAAACAGAACTTAAATGCTTTTGATAAATAGGTTATCGAACCGACGTTCCTACGGAAGTCGATTCTAGGGGGAAGCTAATGTAACAGCTTAGGTTGGTTGTCAATATTTAATCTCAAGCAACTAAGCATACACCAAAACAGCATAGTTCAGATATTTATTCACTTCTTTATTTTGTTTAGGCGTTATATTTCTATCTATCTTATATTGCTTGTTGAGAGGTTTTGTTTGTCTGAGTAAGGAATCCCACGCTCCACTCTGACTGCGCGAAGATCAAAATAAAGACCTATTTTCCTACGAGTCTGGTTTCTTCTATTAATATCGCGAGGGTTACCATAAAGCACGAAAGTTGTAAGGGATGCCTAATACAGTATGATCATTCGTGACCTGATGCAGATGCTTAGCCGAGTGCATAGAACTAGGTGTGTCCATTAAAACGAATAAAGTCCACATCAATGTCGAAGATTTATAGAGCAATTTACTTTGAGGATTTATTTTTTGCTACATAGATATGTGGAATTATGGTCTACTATGATATTAGTACTGCTCTAATAATAAACCTAATTCTAAGCTTGTAGATTTATCATGATGTAACTGCCTAATCTATAAGATCTTACGTGGAAGTCACATCATCGTCCACATCAACTCATCGTGTAATAGCAATCATCAATATATGATGGAGCACAAGCTTGAGCTGGAGATAAAACAATATATTTAATATAAATAGAAGGTATATGTTAACACTCAATAATGACCACGCCTTTGAGGCCAAGCGATACCGTTCGATGGATTCGAACTAATTCAACTCATCATACCGACCTTCTCCATCGTTGTGTTTTTCTCCGCGTTAAATGCTGAACATCTGATTTCCCAGTTGTCTCGTGTTCAGCTTTGGGCACTGTGTGGTTAGTGCTCAATGCCACTACAGATGTATCTACACACGATTTTTTCTTGCTTCAATGTGTTGTAGAAGGGTCAGATTATCTGTGAAGTTCAAGTCCTCTAGTTGCATCCAACCCGTCGATTGTATTCCGTCCCTCCCCTGAAATGTATGAGTTTTCATAATCCAGTAAACCACTGGAGGAAAAGGAAAGATAAATAGTATGTGGCTTTGTTTGACTTCAATTCTCACTTGGGATACGTCTGTCAGCTGTCCTCCATGCACGACTTTGCATTGCAGTCCGCCGTACGCGTTCTGGGTGATGTCTAAGCTTAACAAGTGCAGGATCACGTATTTTGGAAAATATTCATAGGATTTACAAATTTACTTAAATAAAAGTTGAGTTCAAACACAAAAATCAGTTCACGATCTAGGTATTATTCACTCAGGAAGCCTATAGTTTGAAGAACATGCCTCCTCTATCATTTCCAAATCTACATAATGAAAACTTTCTTTATAACGGAGGCTAAACTTACTCTCTACAAAATATGTATACTACCTTCCCTTGAATACTGCCTTTTTACTTTCTCTAATACGAATGCCACGGACAAGATAAGTGTAGAAGATGTACAAAGACGCTTTACACGTCGATTTCTAGGGAGTAACTGCACTCTCAACTACATAGGTAGGTTCAAGCACCTCGTCCCAGAACCTTTATGATATCGTCTGTTGGGAGCAATCTAATATTTATATACAACGCAATATATGGTCTCTCATTTCTTACCTCCTGCCAAACCATGATCTTACACAGTCTACAGACTTAAAACACCGAAAACCAAAGCGTTCTAGGCTTTTTACGGCGAGGTATAGCTTATTGTGGTATACGTTTCTTGATGCAAACATCGGTCAACTGACTATCATTTGGATCATTTTACCCTGAATATCGTATCCTTTAAAGTCAACTGATGTAGACGGTGGCCAGAAAACACTCTTAAGCGCCTTAACAAACACCTATGTTAAATAGTTTCTGTTTTCTCATAGTAATGTTCAGTTCACTTGCAACTGATAGGTCAAAACGAGTAAAGTGGATTTGGTGCAGTTTACATAATCTCACTATGTTCAGACCACTAAAGCGCCACAAAAATTGTTTGGTAAACTTCAGGAATTCAAAGCTCACGTAGAGGGCATTTCAGGGAACGTCGAAAATTCTTAAGAAGCCAGGTGCTCGGTTGGACACGACATAATAATAAGCGATAATTTCTTCAGGTCATTTTGGAGTTCATAACTATCACCCTTACTTCTTATCTCTCTCTCTCTCTTCATATCTTGAAAACGTCAGCATATGGCAAGACCGACGATGAAAGTAGACGAAGGTCAATTACGTACACGAGGAATAACACTGGTCCCAAAACTGTACCCTGGGGCACTCCACTAAATACAGTTTCCAAGCTGGACAACTTTCAGTTCACTTGCACTATTTGCTGGCGCCCAACGAGGAAGTCTTTTATCCACAACAATAGATTACCTCCAAATCCGATTGTTCGTAACTTATATAACAGTCAGTTGTGTGGAACCTTGTCAAAAGCTTTGCTGAAGTCAATGTAGGTTAAATCTACAAGAATCTTTTGGTCCTTAAGCGCGCATCAGCTTTCACGAGCCACCACTATGTTCGTAAGAAAAGATTAACATTGAAGATGCCACAGGTATTCGGAGTTTGACAACACTTTAACCAGTAACACATTCTAATGTGAAGCGTACCCACCAAGTGAAATCAAAAGGCAGAAGCGAGGAGATTCGAAGATATATTTGATAAGCTACCAATATATCGAGGATCGTTTGAACTAATCTGGCTAGCGATTGCGGCAGATGTTGAGCACGGCGTTCCCACACGTGATCTGGTGCGGATGCTTGACCGAGCGCCTTCAGATAGATGAGTCCATTAAAACTGTGGTCAGCATCCAATGTCGAAAACTTACAGAGCTATTTGATTTTAGGGAATTATTTACCGCTACAGATCACTCCCCCCTAGTGGGGTAGTGATGACCATAAAACGTGGCCAGCCAGAAGTTTAAACCCAACGAGTTTGTCTTTGGTAAACACTCTTCTGATAGCTTGCTAGGTTTAGCAGCGTCTGGTCGTCTTTCCTCACTATAATAGACCATGATGTACAATACAGTAAAAAAAAGTACAATGCAGATTTTCGTTTCTCGCAACTTCATCGTTCTTTTCATCGCCTTTTCCAGTCGTCCTGGAAAAGAAAATAAAAATATGTAAGTGCATGTCGAAATACACTCGTACGCGCGTAAAAACACAAAGCGAGCGGAAAAAATGAAAAATAAACTCATGCTCACGTAATAGCGTAAAAAAGGATTTTTATAATGTTGTTATTTTTTTGTTTTTTCTTTTTTGAAATAATAAAAATATATAAGCATATTAAAATCATTTGTTTTTAAAACAAAATTATATGTAGTACCATGGAAAATCGAGAGGATATAAAATGTTAACTTGTGTCTTGTGTGCAGTAATCGTTCAAGTGTTCTGGAAATCTTACTCTTCTTCCAGAACGCGTTGTTTTGAGTTTATTTTCGGATACTGTCGAAGTATCAACGTGTGTGTCTGCTGTCGATTGAGGTATTATAAGGGTAGGAGTTGTGTCGTGCGATTGTATTGAATGAAAATCGACGTGAATAGGATTTCCTTCTAAATAAGCTGCTTTGAGGCGATCGATACTGATGCTTTCTTTGGTTCCGTTCTTATCGATTATATAGTACTTAGATTCGCGTTGAAGAACTTTGAAAGGTCCTTCATATCTTGATTCGAGAGGTCGTCGATGCGAGTCTCGACGCACGAAAACGTGTGTACTATATCGTAAGTCAGGTTGAACAAAAACATCAGTTGATTGTGGTCGAGTGGAAACAGGTTTAACTGAACGCATTGCGTTTGTAAGCCTGTTCGCGTAGGAGGTTAGATCCATGTCCATCGAAGAGGATGAAGGATCCACGAACTCTCCTGGAAGTCGAAGGGTCGTACCATAAACGAGCTGAGATGCAGTGTATCCAATGTCAGATTTCACTGCATTGCGTACGCCTAGTAAGACGAGTGGAAGAGCGTCAGTCCACTGAGAAATGTTTGAGGCTGATAGTGACGCTTTTAGTTGTCGGTGAAAACGTTCTACTAACCCGTTTGCTTGTGGGTGGTAGGCCGTCGTTCGAAAGCGAGTGATTCCTAGTTTCATGGTCAGACAACGGAACAGTTCAGATTCAAACCGACGTCCACGATCTGTAGTAATGGTTGTTGGGCAGCCGAAGTTTGCTACCCACGTCTCGACGAAGGCGCGGGCCTGATGAGCAAGCATTGCTACTCGGGCGATATGTTCCTTAACCGCGGAGAATGCTTTTCTGGTAGTGTCATCTAGATTAATGGATTTCTCATTTCCACGAAGTTGGTCGGTAAGGGGTTTCATAAGTAACGCGCATTTCGGTATGAATCGTCTATAAAAACTTACCAGACCGTTAAACGTGCGCAATTGCTTGATGGTGGTCGGTTCTGGGTAATCCAGAATGGCTGCCACTTTTGTTCTAAGGGGTCGAATGCCATGCGCATCTATGGTGTGTCCTAAGAAGTCTAAGGATTCGGTTCCGATTTGGCATTTCTGAATGTTTACGGTAATGCCATGTTTTTGTAGTCGGTCGAAAACAAGTTCCAGATGCTGGAGATGTGATTCTCTGTCCGGACTTGCTATTAGACAGTCATCAACGTATGCATGTACGAAGTTGAGACCTCGAAAAACGTCATCTATGAACCTTTGGAAAGTCTGTGCCGCGTTTCTCAGACCGAAAGGCATTCCCAAAAATTCATAGAGTCCGAAGGGCGTTATAATAGCGGTTTTTGGAATGTCTTCAATGGCCATAGGAATTTGGTTATAAGCTTTTACCAAGTCAATTTTTGAAAGGACAGTTGCACCTTTCAAGGTAGCTGTCAAATCGTGAATGTGGGGCAACGGGTAACGATCGGGAATGGTTTTTGCATTCAATCTCCGATAGTCACCAGTTGGACGCCAATCGTTGCTGTCCTTTTTAGGGACCATGTGCAACGGAGATGCCCATGGGCTATTTGACGGTCGTATGATTCCTAAGTTTATCATATCGTCGAATTCGTTTTTCGCCAACCTTAACTTTTCGGGGGCCAGTCGGTGTGCTTTAGAGAATACAGCTGGTCCTGTAGTCGTGATGTGATGTGTAACGTTGCTGGTTACACACGGCAATTTCGGTTGCGATTAGTAAATGCCAGAATACTTATCGAGTAGTGGTTGGTAGAATGGGTCTATAGTGTGCTTAATAGTGACAGGAGATAACCTGCAACCAGAAAAAGAAGTTAAGCAAACAGATAAATTAGTATTTCCATCTACTAGCTTCCGTTTGCGCGTATCGATTATTAAGTTGTGGTGTTGTGGAAGGTCCGTACCAATGATTGGCATAGAAACATCCGCAACAACAAAGATCCAGTGAATGGGTTTGCGTAAACCCACCTTAAGATAAACGTACCCTTTGCCATGCGTAGCGATAGGCTTTCCGTTTGCCGCCTGTAGATTTAAAACCGATTTGTGAAGCCGGTCGTTGGAATTCGCTGGGTGAACGTTAACTTCTGCTCCAGTATCGTCAAGGTAGCGAAATCTCGTTATCACATCAGTGACGTATAATAGACGGCTATATTTGCCGGCTACGGTTGCCGTTAACGCGTGCCGGCTTGGAAGTTTCCCGAAACATTTTTCGCATCGACCGATTTTGCGTTGGGAAAATTGCAGGGTTTTCTGCAATTTCTGGCGAACTTTCCATACTGGTTATGATACCAGCACCAGTCAGGATTATCCGTCTCTCGAGGTTTAGAAACGATCGCCTACGTGATGTGCTTCTTCGCGGAGTGTATGACCGTTCACGGTCGTTACGAAGTTTGAGATAACACGTAAGTGTATGACATAACTCTGTAATGTCATTCTGGGTCGTTTGAGGCTTTTATTTGACTGAAAAAACCTCGGCGTTAGAAGATCTAGAGATTTCGAGAATGAGATCGGCAGATGCAATCAGCTCGTCTACGGTGTTGTTTTGAAACGAGACCAGCACAGCTTGCACCTGTTGAGGAATTTTTAATAAGAAAATTTGTTTGAACAGGCCATCATCGAAAGTTATTTGGCCAATAATTTCTCTCATTCTTTGCAACATATCTGTGGCAGAACCGTGTTGCAGGTCGATGTTGTTAAGGAGTTGGTCTAACCTCTGTCGATCGTTTAGATCTCCGCGTTTAAGGATGGCATGTTTGAGGGTTTTGCATGGGTCAGAAACATCACTAGTAAACATACTAGGTGTTACGTGCCTGCTGAATTCGCCTAGTAGTGCCTTGACTACTGCGAGGAATTGTGCACGTGTCTCGTTCACGCCGTGCTCGTAGAAGTCGGATTCTGCGTAGCAAAACCAGGCTTCGATGTTGTCTGTCCTGAAGGGCGTTAGTTGGAACGAAGGTGGGGACAAAGTCTTTAACTTAAATACCTTAGGTATCTGTTCAGTCATGGTGAAATATCAAGTACGAGAATGGACGAGTGGGAAATACCACAGGTATTCAGAATTTGACAACGCTTTAACCAGTAACACCTTCTAATGTGAAGCGTACTCAACAAGTGAAATCAAAAGGCAGAAGCGAGGAGATTCGAAGATATATTTGATAAGCTATCAATATATCGAGGATCGTTTGATCTAATCTGTCTGGCGATTGTAGGGGATGTTGAGCATGGAGTTCCCACTCATGATCTGGTCGGATGCATGACCGAGCACCTTCAGCTAGGTGAGTCCATTAAAACTAATGTGGTCAGCATCCAATGTCGAAGACTTACAGAGCTATTTATTTTGGGGATTTATTTACCGCTACAACATCTAAAACCATGCTGCTTTTCCACAAGGATCCGGTTTTCATCCAGATACTTAAGAAGCTCTTTCTAAATAATCTTTTCTGAAATTTCTACATACACACTAGTTGGACCAACGGGTCGGTAATACGGAAGTTTATGTTTCGTACCCGTTTTGAAGACAGGACTTACTATTGGTGTTTTTTCAGTCTTGTGCTAAACGCCGCTGAGTTACGGATAGATTAAAACATATACGTAAAAATTTCGCGATGAAGTTAGCTAATTCTTTTAGTAAAGTAAGATGCAGTTCATCGGGTCCCGTGAATGCAAGGGACAAGAGGACTAATTCATGCGTCACTCTCATGGGATACACTATAGAAAATGTAATTGAGATAGTATTCCTAATGAATGGAGCTGCTCCTTCTCCCTAACGCTTCTGGATTCTGTCGGCTTTTACTAACGTAAAAGCAAATTCATTACTGTCTATAGGCTGCGTCAGCCAGGTTTCCGTGACTGTGATTGAAACTCTTTGTACGCAGTAATCCAGTTTTGACCTTAAACTAACATTTGTCCCGTCCCTTGCCACAAATTTGAATGAGTTTCTGCGTTACGTTTCGACATATCTATATTGTTGTCGCATCGCTTCCAGCGATTTCGCTGATAATATGTGTTCTTAGATGTATGACTACGAATCCATGTAGTTGACTTAATTGCACAGTAAATTGATAATAACGAAAACTTTAGTTTTGTAGGATACCAATTTCTTACCATCTGTTAGTGCTGCCATTGGTGGTAATGGACCTCACAGGATATTATGGATGCTATCAGTTCTTATTAGTTCCACTTGGAGACTGTTGATTCTATTAAATAGTTATATAAATTCCTGTAAATTCCTCAATTCATTCTCAGGCGGAGACCATAAATGCATTCCCAATTTGGTATATCTCTCAAGTGTTATTGAAATATTTTCACTCAATATGCTTAGCATTGTTTCTGCATCTGATAACTATAGTGAGCGTCAACTTTACAACAATTCCTTTCAGTTCAGCACCGCAATTACTTCTGTGCCTTTGCTTTGTTCTCGGTGGTGTATATGATAACAGATGTTTACGTATTACAACTTAAGCTTAAAACAACTGAAAATACTTTTCTGGTAAGGATAACTTAACTCAATTTCTAAAAACAACTTAACTTGATTGCCAATAATGAAATATGTATCATGTTTTTCTATATAGTTTTGCTAGTGATTTAACTTTGAGAATTTCACCCGACGGTGTTGTCATTTATTTGAGTGGTTTGCTCACCTAGTTAAGCTGTCCATTTAGTGAATATATTGTTTCGAAGTTTATTGAACGTAATTAAAACCTCAAGTCTGATATTATGGGTGGTGTCCATAGAAATGTCCCATATTTCCCACTGATTCACTTCCAGGCTACAGGGATGATAATAAAATGCTAGGTAGCCTTAAGTTAATATTTCTCGAATAACCGGATAGTGAAGACGAGTCTCAAAATACCAGGGCGTGAATATTTCTGTCGTGATTTTCGAGTTTCTGTGAGTAGCTAGCTATATACGAATGAAATCATCTAGTGTACGAGACCTCGATATAAATTCTCAACATACTGTTAGACAGTTAGCACAAGAAGGAGAACACCAAATTCATAGAAGCAGTTACTTCAGTGGTGATAATATACAAAAGGCGACTGCATATAAGAGTATGATACAGGAGGAAAGAATTAGTTCATACGAATAAAGGTATAAAGTAATTTTAATTTCACGGTTCGCTCGCAGCTGATATTTCCCCTTTGCTGAGGCGTGATTGCTTGGACAGTTATGCACTCCCACAAACACCTACGTCCTAGACGGTTAATTATCCAGGACATATTTATAAAGTATAATTTAGCTTGGCAATTAGTTTCAAACTCAATTCCAAGTACCTTCTTTGTACAAATGCGTACTAAACCGCTTTTTAACATTACTCTATGGACGTGACGAGTTTCTGTTGTAAGTTTAACTTATTATTATTATTTTAACACACACCAACTTGGTCTAAAGTATTTTCTTGATTAGAACTGAAATGCTGCCAATAATGCGTTTTTATAAACAAGTTTTTCATGTGGTTGTATTACACTGTACACGTGTGAACAAAATACGTTGAAGGTGAGTCACAACCAAATCGACAGCGCTTGTAGGTAATATTACCTGAACTTTTAGTTATGAAGTGTATGTTATGACTAGGCTTTTGGCTCCTTAACTTCCAACCATGTATGCACATGTCTTCTTGCATCACTTACCTCACATAAATGTTTCACGCACCTACATTTTACTATCTAAATATACCAATGATTTCATCGTTTTCCAGAGTAACATATTACGAAAGAAGATATGTCTTATGGCATTCTACTTAATTTGTCTGTTGATTCTAATACTATGTTATTGGATTCATATGACATTTTGTCCTCCATATGGTACGTTTAATACACTACAATACCTATCTAATATTTTAGTTATTTTATTCATCGTAGGGAAAATTCCCAATAGTTTTCTCTGTGTAATATAAATGTAGATTTTTTTATTTAGGATCTCGGTGACACCAAGTTCTACTGGCGTCACAACATTTTGATTAGCAGTTGATAAGAAGCAACGCGGCGAACAAATTTTCAATCTGAATGTTAAAAAAATGGTTCTTTTAATACTAATATGATATTTAGTAAGGACCATAAAACAGTCCAGAACTCTGTAGAGTATTCTTGAATTTTTCGTCCGAAGTTAATTCACTGGTTAGCAGATTTACTGTGAACCTTGAAACTAAGTAGTTTACTTTGTCCATTTTATTTATATCCATGGATATCCATTATATGAGTAACCATTTCTAAGAGAGGAAAGAAGCTCCAGGAGGAGATAGGTTCTCCCAAATGGCGTAGTTGAGTGGTATCTGTAAAAGAACAATCATATGTGTAGTGCATATACTTTAGAATTAAGTTACTAAACATAAACGTTTGTGGAACAGCCTATACCTAAAAATAAAGTATATTTGTTGAGTTTATTAAAAGCCGGTATTTGTTGTGTCATGTGCTCCCTGGATAAAACTTATACAATCTGAAAAATACCGAACTGCGCCTCAGTCTCAAATGCTACGCTACATTTAAAAACGCATATGCAACTGTCCACTCGCTTTATCTTACGAGTAGCTTTCCTATTTTCATTTAAAATTTACAAAAAAAATTCCGATTCATTATTTTAGCAAAAATTCATCCATCTTTGATGTTTCCATTCTAGCTTATACTATGTTTTCTGCAGTTGAATATGCTGCAATATTTGCAAACATTTTCTATCACTATACAACCTCCAATACATTTGAAGACATATCAGTGAGGAAAATGATCACTTACTTTTCCACCGGTCGAACTATTCCATTCGTAAATATGAGGTCAGAACTACCATTGTTGGAAGTAAAATGAATAATTGTTTTTCAAATAGAATTTTATTTAATTTGCTATCATTCATATGTACGTGAGATTATACAACCCATTAAATTACATAAAGCATATTTTGTTGACTGTCTAACAACGTCGATGAAATACAGAATTTCATATAATCTAAGTGTATATATGTCTTTTCGTCAATTCCAACTACTTCTGAACATTTTGCGTTGCTCATGACGACGGTTTTCCTCGATATATACCCTGATAGTACCAATACTATCTCTTTTAACATTAAAAAAATTATCATCTCATTATGATTTTATTAGGAAATCCTCATAGATCATAACCTATGACACACGGCCAATAAAAGATAAGTTTAATGACAGTATAGTAACGACTCGTGTTTTTGTTTGAGTGTATATTTGTAAGGGAGATCTTACGACAAATCGTTAATGTTACAAGTGTATATCAATAAATAACCATAAGCGCAAGGTTTTATTTGCTTTACCCAAGCTGGAATCTGCAGCTGATATAAACTCTGAAACATTTCACTCAAGTTATATGAAAATAAAAGTTTTAGACATTTTAACAAGACTTTATTAATTAAGGGTTATCCATAAATGTTCATGGAAAAATGTGTTCCACTACACACATCATTCAGAAGTGTATTCGAAATCACTTCCATACATCGGTACAATATCGTCCTTGCTTTCGTAGGTTTAGTATATAACTGGTTGCAGCTTCTCTTGTTAATTTGGAATGTTGTACTACTAATTCGATTAAACACAATTGCATATCACGCACCATACCAGCGGCATCCCTAGAAAACATGTCGAAAAGCATATTGAGGTCAGACTAATGGTTAAGATAAGCAGTTGCACAAATGGTCCCTATTACAAACCACCTAAAGTTATCTAAGGACCATTGGTTAGTCTCGCTTAATAGATTTAATTTGAATGACGCTGACCAATGAGCTATGAATAGGATTCCGATAACATAGGTAAACTAGATTTTTTAAAAGGCTTCCGAATATAAATAGAACATATTCGAAAACTTGTTTATTTAGATGTAATTCGTGGGATTTAAAACTGACAGCTCAAAACAATTGTATTAGTAAAGCACCTCCGGCGTGAAAGAAGTAAAAACTGAACAAAGCTACGGTTAGTAGGAAAATATTGGACTATATGAAAAGGATAACCAATTTACGTGACCTATAAAAATCAAAATATTGATAAGAAAAAAGACTTATTAACAAATTACAAAAGACTTGACGTTTATTATCTTGGGGCACTTTGTGAATGTAACATATGCAAATAGCGTTTATAAACTTGAGATTCAAGTTCTGCGAATGATGCCTTTTTGCTGAAAGTAAGTTCATGGTGAGTCTTAAAATGTTAAAAAAAAGCTTATAGTCTTAGGAGCTTTATAAAGTCTTAACGGACTGTATTTAATATTTATATGATATTGAAGTGAAGTTTTCAGAAAATCTAGTGTAAACAATACTTTGCAGACCAATGTACATACTCTTTTCGGTTATTAGATACATTATACAGATACCTCACAACACTTGCCGTGAAATGACAAGAAGTATCGGAATTTTTTCACAACATACTTCAAATGTTGTTGAGCGAAGTTCAAAATTACTTACCCACATACATAAATGTACGCATAGCATTCATCCAAAAGTTTCCACACCATGTTACCCATCTCAAGCAATTTATGCTGAACATAAACTTTATTACCATCGGAAGAGTCACGTGAGAAAGCAGTAAACATTTCAAGTAGGCCAGTAGAACAGGCTTGTTTTAATTCGTCTGAATAAATAAAATCTTCATTTTCATGCCGGCAACCGAAAAATAATACCATCTGTCCATTCTTACCAACTACAAAATAGACATGCATAGTTAATCATAAAGAATAGTGAACAAACTGATAAAATACGACTAGCTGCAAACATAGGCAGGTGTGTCAGATTTATGGTATGCAATTAAACTAGGCTGAATTGCACTATTCCAATCGCCCTAATAAGTTCAAGAATAGGTTATTCAGTGCGTAACTATGTATTTCTCTGGTTAGTTTTTTAAAATTAGAACTATGATAAATTTAGTCACTAAGACTACAAATAAAACAGCATTAAACATTTGATTTATATTAACTATAGATTTTCGAGTTAAAAGTCTGTATTTTATGAGCTACATAATATAATCACATAAGAATATCATTTTCAGTATTTGATGTCGACTATCAATTAATTGAAAATTAATTAACTTCTCTGTAGCTAGTGACATTTAAATAATCAGTACAAAACAATCTCGATTTTAAGTAAGCAAGTAACTAAGTCAATACAATTTTGATAGGCTGTTGTTATTATCATCATTGAGACTATGAAATGAGACAATTAAATCAAGACGTTCCCACTTAATAACATCTAAACTCAAAGAATCGGTTTGAATAACATTCACACTCGAACGCAGTTAAATTGAACACTTAGTGTAACTTATCACGCGCGTTTCTATCAGGAAAATGTTGACAAAGATTTTGGCATTCCTGATGGATTCCATACTTATATTGATAATTATCACCAGATACAGCATAAATACTATTTTAAACAATATCAAGACACATGTACAATAATCCCGTATGGTGAAATAGAATGGTCAAGCTGGTCAAAAAAGTGTGAGAAATGAAAAATCACAAACTTCAGTGACAATATTAGTGTTTTTTCTACATAAAATCGCACAAATAATTTTAGATTTCATGACTAATTATCTATAAATCCTAGGAGTTTGAACCAAAACATTTAGTTGACCTAAGCTACAAATGTAGAACACATATGTGGTAATGATTTTCTACGAAAAATTATAAATCAGTGCATTTAGGGAACACCAATCAATTCAAACTGTGGATCACCTTTATCGTGAGCCATCTTTAAGCGCTCTTGGATAAATGCGCGGAATGGAGCCAGTCCTGTCCCAGAAGCTATCATAATGACTGGGATTTTACGACTCCGCGGCAAGTTAAAATTACTGGTATGAATCGCGACAGGTATTTTCAACTGTCGCTGAGTGTCTGTTGTCTGCAATGATTTCAACCAGTTAGTAGCTAGTCCTTTGAATATTCGTCCTAAATATACAAACAACAAAACAATGATACTAGAAAAGATTATTTTGATACATCACGAAAAATTAGAAATATTACCCAACACTCGTAAAACAAACATTTGGATTAAAATTCAAAAAATAATTCACTTTACTTATCGGAAAGTTAATGGAAAGTAATTACTTCGGTAACTAACTGACGAATTATTTTGGGCACGACATTGTGAAACTCCTCAATAATAATAAAGAGTTGAGAATCCAACGAAATAATGATATAAGAATTCTAAATTGTTGAAACCAACTCTTCCAAGATTTATCAACGCTTATCACACTTACAAAAACTCCAATTGTATTACAATTGGTAGGTCAATTTTTAGTAAAATACTTCAACTACTGAAATGTCCAATCCAGTTATTCTAAAACTGAGTCTGTTATAAACGTTTTTCACTTTCAACGTTCGTGTCTCCATGTAGATCTATCAATAAACAAGTCTCGTTATAGATCAAGAAATGCATGGTATTGATACGTGCCGTATCTCACGTTTAACAGACGAATAAGCTAATATTAATTTGCTATTCAACTGTCATTTTAAAAGTACACTTCATTTACGCTCATCAAGGTCATGTACCATTGAAAATTTAAACAAGTTAGACCAAGCACCAAAACCGTATGCAAAAGAATCCACTAGAGCTATTATGAACACTGAATGATATGATGTAAGGCAGAAGGTTAAATTAACAGGCCATACGAATGGAATGATGATAGTTGGTTTTGTTTACAACCCAAAGCATAGCAACCCGGATGCTATTAAATATGAATTCTACCACCGACTGGGTAATCACAAGTGTTTTCGACAAAAATCACAGTATTAGCTGGAGACTTGGTCAGATAAATCCGATTTCTAGATATAAAATCATTATCACGAGCTTCATACGTGCAAAATACATACCAAACACTAACTTTACGCTTTGTATTAAAAAAAAACCATGTGTCTCATCAGTGTCAATATCGTGTAAACTACAAGTTAAGAAAACCATTAATTAATTTAATATGCAAAATAGATTAAATGTACTCTCTCCTTCAAAAATCCTTAAGAATCATGAATACAGACCTGAGTTTATTTTGTATTTTACTATAGCAGCAGTTATATGTATTCGATTTGTATGAACTAATGAAGATGATGATATACTATACAATCTTGGTTTCAGAGGGTTTAATAATTCCAACAAAAGATCAGCTGGTGGTCGAAATGATTTTAAGTCTTTTAACACATCGACTAGTCCACGATGATCTTCTAAAATCCATTTTGAGTATAATTTCTTTAAAATTATTAGAAATGTGAAAAATAATGAAAAATAGCATATCTTTGGTAATTTTTTAAAACTTTCTAATGCAAAAAAAGACATTTACGAATATATATATATATATATATATATATATATATATATATATATATTTAGCAGCATAAAACGACCAAAAATCAAAATCCTGCAGATAACTAACAGTCAACTAAACGATTCATCAGCGCTAGTTATTAGATTGAGTAGCAAATCGTCGCATCATCATGTCAAACAAAACAGTGAAAACTCCATCTTGTTATTGCAAATTTTACCTTCAAAACCCTACCTGGTTTAAGATAACTAGTGACTCTATAATCTACACATTACATTACAAACTATGAAACCATAGCTTTAGAGCTTACTTCATAAAGTAACATATATGACATAATAGTCTGTTTGCTTTGCTCTCTGCCACTTATGGTATAATCGTGTCCAAAGTACTTCTTGTTTGGAATGCTGTAGGGTTTGGTAATCCAAGTATAAAAGCTAACAAGTGTTTGAGATAGATGCCGGGTAGCTGAGCCATGTGATTGAAATAATAATAATGAGTTTGGCTGTTGACTTCTCTTCCAGACTCAAGGCTAGGGATAGAGAACAAATTGCAGATTGGCGACCAATAATAATGTAACTTACGTTAACTCAGGGTTCATTGTGCCGGACAGAATCCTTTACTGGTTAGGGTTAAAGATGCTAGGCTGCAGTCGGGATAGCAGACAAGTTTGGAAAACTTAACATCGGAAATTTTGATTAGCGACTTTAGCACATCATATCGATTAGCATCTGAAGATATAAACTATGTCAATCAGTCTACTTGACATGAACCATATTCTTAAACCATTCCTTCAGATTTTTTATGATAAAGATTGGTATTCTATTGCTTTACAGGCTTTTCCCGCCAGTAGTCTGCGATTGACTTGATTTATTCCAATTATCTAATATTTCGCTGATATTCCAGATAGCAGACTCATAAATTTACTTAGCGTAAGGATGCATAAGACTTACTATTCTGCTGCACGAATTGAATGGAATAATCTTTATGTTCTTTTTAAGACGTTTTATACAGAAGCAAGGGAATCCTAGTAACTAGGTTATTAAAAAAGTGTTGTACAGAAGTCAATTCTGTTACATAGTTCTAACTATCTGTTCACTGTGATAAGACTTACGTTCATATTACTTAAAAACTTCTAAATGAAGATGTAAAGTCAGGTTTCTTTTAGATGTATAACATTCCGCAATTACGGTTAAATGAATTTGTTAAGTGCTAAATAAAAACTACATTATTATGGAAAATATTTATTTTCACAAATCATAAAAGTATATGATTAAAACTGACAATCAATTTCTGAGTGACTGCTGAGATTATTACGTTCGCTCGAAATGTCTACACTAAACCAAACTGTAACTTCTAATTAGATGCATGGTCAGACTTGCCTATAATAATGACCGAATTGAGCTACTTTGACTGAAATAGTTGTTTCTTTAGGTTTTATCATCCAAGGTTGGTCACTTGGATTAATATAAGACAAAAAGCAATGGATCTAAGGTCCTAGGTAGAATTATTGCTATACACAAGTAAGCGGTTCTAGTTTATGAGTGTAAGATGCTGTAGTAACAGGTTACGGTTCAAATGAAAGCTTGGGACTAGGGTAATAAGAAAATAATAAAACTAAGGTACTTAATGAAAAACCAGTTAATATATGTTTAAATAAAATTGTAGAAAAATAGCTCCGAAAGTTTTAACCCCAGTCAAATAGTCTCTTACAACAATTGCTGATTGTACAGGAATGTCATTTCAGCAAAATGTTTTCATCAAGTAACGCTAACTCCCTATAGCGGAAGGTTAGACAAGATCAGCAATGAAAATGGCAAATCTCGGTCTACGGATTTCAGTGCTGAGGATAAGGGCTGAGAAATATGGAGCGGGTAAATCATAAACTATTTACAAAGGAGTATGTTTCTCATCCTTAAACAACTGTTGTTTGGGCCGCTAAGACTACTACTAGCCCAGTCCATTTTTAGGGCACTTCTAGAAGATTTCTCTTCACGGGTGTGTGCGACCAGCAAGCGATGAATTCACACATACATCTGACCATAATAAAGGCCTCAAAGTAGGACCTCTTCTACATTTTCCGGTTTCAGTTCTTCGTTCGAAGTTTAAAACTGCAAAATTTTGGGGACTAAGAAACATTTAGGCATCTATTGCCTAAGCATTCAAATACAAGACTTATTTTAATTAAAAGGAAGTATTATCCCAAGTAATTTTTTATGGACAGCAGTTTTGCAAAGTTGGAAAACTACTACAACCACAAGAAAACTACAGGTATTTATGAACTGCTGTCTACGTAAGACATTCCAGACCCGTTGGTCAGGCACCATCAGCAGTAACCTACTGTGGTAGAGGACAAAGGAGTTTCAAAGTGATGAGAAAATTAGGAAAAGACGTTGGAAGTGGATAGGATACACGCTGATGAAGCAATCAAAATGCACCACGAGGCAAGCCCTAACTTCGAATCCTTAAGGCCAAAGGAAAAGAAATAGACCAACGAACATAATGCACCAGGAGTGAGAGGCAGACATCAAAAGAACAGGTGTATGTAAGTATTTATCCAATGTGAAAAGTTGCACGAGACTCAACCAAGAGATGATGTCCAATAATCCAAACATTGTTGTTATATATTTAATAAACAGACTATAAGTACAGCAACGGCTATATCCAAATACTATGATGCAGAGATTTGTCGACAACAAATTAACATGCATAGGGATTTAGGGTCTTAGAGATATATGTTCAAAGAAAGTCATGAGACGTTTTTCCGTACAAACAGATAGAACGTACTTTTCCATCTTCACTGTCAGAAACAAGAAGCTGAACAAACTGTGATTCTTCAGGATTCGCGACTGAATCTAAACATGCAGATAATAAACTCTTTCCAGGAGGTCCAGTAATATCAACAAAGTGCATAAATGCATGACGATAGGTACATGGGCAAGGAAAAGGATGCTTTGTTAAACTAAAAGCTAATCAAATAGAATACATAAATCCATGAAGTATCAGAAATGTATAAGAAAGAGTGAGGAAACCTCAAATACATTTATAAAGAGTTATAGTCATTGTTACTGTAATGAACAGAACACGGGTGGGGGACAATCGAATGTATTTGACACAAAATTACAGGACTTGTTAAAATCTAACAATCATATAGTAAATGCTTAATTTGCAAAATGTCCATCACTTGTCTAAAAATGACTCAAACTTTATTGTTCTTGCATTTTCATACAAATCGCATTCTGTTTTCATTCTTTACTGTTCGATCTTCTCGTCTTTCTGCTGCCAAACATTCTGTTCATGACTCACGTCATATACTACTTATGTCTACAGAAGTAACACACACCACATTACTACTCAAGAAATGATCACCTAAAAAATCTAGTCCCTAACGTCGTAGTAATTTTTAGCTTCCTTCCTTTTTAATAGGTTTATGTCTAATGGTTCTTAATTTTATCGTCCTGAACCATACATTTTGTCATTTTTACAAGCTGAGACTTTGAAATGAGGCAACTTGAGTCGGCATACTATCGTCCTACATTTTAGATCACAAAGAATAGAAAATCTGAAAAGTATCTTAAATCAGTTTAAAGCAATGAGAGAAAACTTGATGTGAGTTGTGTATTATGTAAACAATCTAATTGTTATATGTTGTGACCGCCGATTAGAGGGCAGTGAATTATCGATCGGACCAAGGACACGTAAAACACTTATGAGCAGCCTAGAGTTCTGATTGGCCCTGCTTCCTGCCTAGCCCAGCCAGTTAAGTCCAGAGCACCAATCCGAGCCTCTGTGATATGAATCATGTATTTCAAACATGCTCGATTTATATCCCAAACAAGCAGACCACAACGTACGATAAAATAGAAAATAACATTTGTACAAAATTCGGCCAAATGTGGCTGTGAACGTGGGAGGTAGTGATTAATAAACAGGGAATAATTCAAGAATGGAAAATCGTATAATAACAGTTCATAGGTTAAAATAAAGCTTATGATAAGCGAGACATGAATATGAATAGTTTAGTTAATTAACAATTATATGAAAAAATTATAGGTATAGTATTGGTCCACAAATGGGTCCCAAAAATTACCACTCATCATTCTTATCGGGGCATAACACTAATGATCTTAATTGACTTTATTTCAACATACGAGTATCAACTCAAGAGACATTTTCTGTACATTTAACCACTCAGTATAAGGAACAGTGTATTAAACAGAGAAGCATCGTTAACGTGTACGTGAACTAGTGATACAACACACCCTAATAAACTTCTGCATACGAAGTAAAATTGTAATTTAAAAATTACTGAATGAAACCTAAATGACTAAACTAATGGAATGAATCTATTTAAGAACTTATGAACTATCTAGCGATTGTCAATTAGTGGGTACAACACACAAATCTAATTATTAAAAAATGCAAGCTAAAAGTTCAAATATTAATCATAAACGATACGGAAAATTGTCACCTATTCTGTTTTGCAGCTTTATGAAAGTAACATTTACCTTGGTTTGTGTTCGTTTAACTATGATATGGAACGTGCAACATAAATTTCAATTGTATTGAAAAATTTACGATAAAAGTGCTGGGAATACTTACGATCGACAGCATCTAAACTAAT
This sequence comes from Schistosoma spindalis, assembly GCA_946903255.1. Lineage (NCBI taxonomy): Eukaryota > Metazoa > Platyhelminthes > Trematoda > Strigeidida > Schistosomatidae > Schistosoma > Schistosoma spindalis. The sequence continues at coordinate 25,674,557 of OX336417.1, read as the reverse complement.
CATTTCATCCAAATCAATGTTTAAGAGATCACCAATTTTTTCGACAAGATCTAAAGGGTTTGGTGCAAATATTGCAATATGATCACCAGTTTTATATCTAATACGAAAAAAGAAATTACTAAGTAATACAATTTATGAAACTGACACTAACAATATATATATATATATATACCTGTTGATTCTAAATAAAACGATTAACATTTGATGTTGATATTTTTTTATTAGGATATGACTTCAGTTCATTTAGTTTTATAAAAGTTAACACTCCTCAAGCAAAAAACACTCAAACAGACAGTAAGCATGCCACCTTGGTGAAATAGTAACTATTAAATATGCACAAAAAGTACAATCGGAAATATAGGGGGTTGTAAATTATGAAAAAGGTAAATGATTTTCAAAAGAAAACTTAGAAGAACGCTAAAATAACAGTCCTGCTTCGGTCTGAGCACCCAGACAGTATCACGGCTCAAATAAAAATCAAGTGACTTTTGTGGCGTATATGTAATCGGTGCCCCTTTGTACCAATATTTGTGTTCAAATAAATAAGTAAAATAACAGCTGTTCAATGATAAACTTTTCATCTTACACTAAGACAAGAACATTGAAATCTCGCTGTTTATTGCTTTTTTTTAAAAAGGACAGACTCTGTTAGTTTTAAAAATTAAGAAGTGCTTTTTCAAAGGGCCTGTTTATTAAATGCCATTGTTAATTTAACTAGACAAATGCAATCAGGAAGTTAAAGGGTGACAACAAGATGGGAGTATAAAGAACTGTAGTCAACATTATTCTTAAGACAATTGAAGCTATATCAACGAAAAACTGTAGTTATTTTATTCAATTGGTATTTCTCATACTTACACAGAAATTAAATAGGCATTTTGTTTATGAAACATTTGCACATACTATCATCAACAAATGTATACCAGGCAAACTTTGAAATCGAAAGGATTAAACCACTTCCTCACAAGATAACTAACTGCTGCAGGAGAGATCTCTATCTCTAATCGAGAAAAGGAGTATATTAAACATAAGTCTACTCTGCCTTTCTGTTATATTGTAAAATACTAATATTCAATGTCCTTGTGGGATGACCATGTGAAAAGTGCCGAGGTTAAGGCAGGATATAAAGACGGTAGGTCGGTTGTGAATCCTCATCAGCTGAAATGGTTTGGAAATGTACTGCATATGACTAACCATAGTCTAGTCTGATAAGCGATGTTAACTGGTGCAGAAGCAGGTTAGGATGAAGCTAAAGACACCTTAACTATATAAAAATGCCCCCAAATGCCCTGGTATGGCCGATAGTGGGGAGAGTCCGCTCTCCCTCTCTCGAAATGCTCTCACACGGCCACGTGCATACAACCACTATCAGGGAATTCCTACTCACTGCCTTCTCGCGGCGTGGGTGTCATTTAGGAAATCAAGGACGAAAAGCAAATGTCCGGCGCTGTAACCATGTTGGTGGATACGGAGGATTCAAGGGAAGTTGGCAAATACTTATTCCAAACCTGTGGTGCATATAGGCGCCAGGATCCTAAGGAAACAAATGGTGTATGAACCTATTGTTAGCCACCGGCTACTATGGGACTGCATCTGATTACATTGCTCTTTCTTGTGGATTACTTCCTTAGGTCGAGGGGTCCGGGTGTGGCCTCCTAAGATAACCACGTACTTCGGTCTGGGCACTCAGGCAGTATCACAGCCCTCGCACAAATCGAATGATTTATGTGATGCATATGTATTTGGTGCCTCCTTGTACTAATGTTTGTGTTTAAATAATAAATAATTATATATATATATATATATATATATATATATATATATATATATATATATATATATATATATATATATTACTTTATTCGTTACAGTTGACTAATGTACAAAAATCTAGAGTAAACACTACATGCTGCTTTGATACAATTGCTAAAAAGTTTTCAACTTCATATTCTTTCAATTAAATAACCGCAGCTAATTGATGGGGCATATACAAACAGAAGGTTGAACAATAAATGCTAGATTTTTGAAATAACATTTTTCAAGTTATATGAAGTCAAAAATAATAGAACTACATAGTCGCTGGCAACATTGACTAATCAATATGAATGCTAAATAAAAGTCCAATTCAGCATTTTTTGTATGTACCTTTTCACCGCAAAATAAGATTTATCTGACCAGAAATCGATACGGTAATAAAAATAACTAATGACGTATAGCGACTAAATTGAAGAACCTTGAACTAGAGTATCAGTGATAATGAACCTTATTGTTCAATCTACACTGTAAACTATAAAAATAATTCCTTTTTTCATATTAGAAACATAATAAAATGGTGGTGATAATGAATAATCATACCTAAGTTGAGAAGCAGACACATCCAATTCAATATGGCGACAAGAACGTGAACTTCCATGATACAATTCTCGATTAACATCGACAGAAGCATAGAAATAATTGTCGTTTTTATAGGGTCTAAAATTTAATTTACGTTATATGAATATGATAAGCCTGAAAAAATATGGCACAAACTTTTTTTTCTTTGTAATTTATTAATAGGTCTGAATAGACTACAAACAAAACGTTTGATTAAGCAACATTGTCAAAAAAAACCTAATAAAATGTTATATTAATTCTGAATAAGTTTTAAGATCACATAAACTGTTGAATCACATATGAAAACCGTGATATATTTTAGCTTCACAAGTCAATCATAATGGTTATTAAAAAATGATCTAAAACCTAAGAGAAAACATTGGTCTGCTAAATAAGGTAAACCAGGAAAAGCTATCTAAAACGTAGATTTTGTACGTTGTGCAACAAAGTTGTGTGAGTTATTCTGAGTTCAGCAGACCCTCAGTCACACTTCATTTACCCACTTTCCTCAAGCAACCTAAAGTCCTTCAATCATTAGTAAAGTTCAAAAGGCTGTAAGTAACCTAAAGCAAAGGGGAGCATCAGGCTTGATGGACTAACCCCTGAAACCTTTAGGGATGGTGGTCAAGTTTAAGCAGTTAGATTAACTGGAATCTTAGCTAAAATCTAGGAACTAAACGTAATCCCACCTACCTTCTCTCGATCGCTGATCGCCCCAGTTCGTGAGAAAGGAAGAAAGTCCTCTTGTGACAATCACACAGGAATCACTTTGATTAATATAGTGTCTAAAAGATTAGCCTCAATAATACCTCGACGTCTGACTAGAGCTCATGAAGAACAAACCCAAGAAAATCAGGTTAGTTTCAGATTTGGACGTGGATGTATGGACCGAATATCTACACTTCGGCAGATTCTGGAACATAAACAAACTTATCGACGTCCAACTGTTGTTTTATTCGTTAACCTTAGGGCAGCGTTCGACTCTGTTGATCGTGAGGGTCTATGGTACTGCCTGTCATTCAAAGGCGTACCGAAGAATTACATTAACCTTATACAGGCTCTCTACTCGAAAACTTCTGGTCGAGTCAAAGCGTCTGACGAACTGATGTTGGAAGTGGTTACTCCAAAGGATGTTCGTTAGGGTTGTCCGCTTTCTCCACTTATATTTAACTTTGTCATAGACATCATTTTGAAGATAAAACTTTCATCGTCCGACTTTACAGTAGTAGATCTTCTACCAGGAGATTCACTTGTTGACTTTAAATACGCAGATATGGTTCACTTAGGTGAAGACGCTGATGAAATTCAGTCTTCTGACTAACTTAAGCAACAATATGGTTATGCTTCGGATATAGTTTTCTTCCCCCAAATGTAAAATATTACTTCGAGATTACTAACTTGTTGGAGTGATTCATCTTTGCCTAACACATGTTTGAGATCACTGAATTTCAAGTTTCAAAGAATGCAAATCATTCGTGTTCACGAATCCGATAGATTATATGATTTTCAGCTATCAAGACTCTGAAGAACGTCCAGATATAAAATGTAGATGATAGTTATTTGATGCATCTAACCAATAGCACTACAAATAGACTACTAAACCATGACCCCCCCCGCTTAATAACGGAAGACATTTGCACCTATTTAATAGGCTTAGTATGTTAAACATACAGTCTACTTTTGAAATTACCTTAAAAGTCACTTTACATTAGAGGATTTGATATCGATCCTTTCATTTTGTCCAAACTTTCCTTGCGTTATTTCTTTTGCTTAATGACACAACAAGGTGAAAGTTGAAACCAAGTCTATCGGCATAGTGTATAATAATGTCGGAATGCGATTAATAACATTTTTTAGTCACTTTGATCAAAACCTGTATAATTTAACAATAATACTTACAAGTAACTATTATTTTGTCATATAATTTATCTGCTCGTATTTTAGTGTCTAAGAAAGACTTAACTTTCTTTAATCGGTTATTATTTGTCAGGGTACATGAAAGCAGTCATTCTACTTCCATTTAGTAATAAAAAACCACTGTGCGTTGATAGTATCACTTTGAAAGCAGGTTTGTAATGAATGTCATGTAACAGTTAAAAGATCGAGTCACAGTAATCAGAAAAACATAATATCTGAGTGCACTATCGTTTTCAATAACTCCATCATCAGGCTTTACAAATAAAACATTTTGGGTGTAGTTAAACCTTAACCGATACAAAAGTTTATTTTCAACATAGTTTAATTAACGTTCTCATCTATGATATTTTGTGATTGTAACACAAGACTTATAAAAACACGGGGCCAAACTCCCCAGGAGATACCAGTCCCCACAAGATTGCACATACACCCTGCAGGCGAGTCCCGAGTATCACAAAACGCAAGTCCAGAGTTTTCTCTTGCATACCTCAAACCACCACCTTCAATACATATAACTCTAATACCTGATGAATTTATTGAAAACAACTATCAACTCCATCAATATGTTTTTCATTTCACATATTTGTTCAATATTATTGTAGAATTGCGTGAATATACATTTTTTACAAGTTAGGACAATCTTCTATTGTGTTTTCATCTCGCTAATGATGCCAAAACTAATCTGTGATTACGAACATCAAAAACGGCAAATAAACATGGCATTTACCATGAATTTCCGTTCAAAAAAGTTAGTCTACTGTGATTTTTAATTAATGAACCCCGAAGGCTAAGAATATATATGCGGCGCAAAAGTAAATGCGCAAGCAAGACTATGAATTAATTTAAGTTGGATACTGAGATCGTTAAACTCCAACTCAGAGGTTAGAAAACAAGGCGCTAGCAGAAACCGGATGGTCCTAGGTTCTGTCTTTGACTTTATCGCGTACGTGTCAACACTGTCGAGTCTTTGTATACTAGGACGAACGAGATAGCTGTCCAGCACTTCCTAGGTTTTGAATGACTGATGTCATTACGTGATGAAAACTACAACAAATCGATCTTACCTTTAGAAACAACTCAATTTATTATTAGTTTTAAGAATTATAGAAGTTTGTGTTAGCATTCGATAGTGAAAGATACTAATTTACTCTTTAGTGACGATAGTAACAGCTTAAGTCTACTATGAAAGGATACTTCTGATGGAAATTATTAATATACAGCTTAAAATTGTTATTTTTCAATTCTGAGTCTGAATGGTTATGAACAACTTTAGTGCTTAAAAATGAAAACTTACAACGTTTCCTTAACGTGAGCCTTATTTATAAACATATTCACAAAGTGCGAAACAAGCGGGACATTCCAGTTAATACATTTTAAAGAGTATATTCGTTTATACTGTTTGTTTAAGTAATTTCTATCATGGTCATTTATATTAAAAAAGTCGATCAATAACGAAGTTAAGCGAGTCCTCCAATTTATAAACGTAGATTCTAATTCATCCACTTCATCTCCCAAAGTCAATGATTGTAAACGTTTACCTCCATGTTTAATAAGCAAACGGTCGATTGACTTTCCAACAGCATTGAAATATGTATACATACTGTTGCCCAACCCGAAAACCTATAATCAGATAGGATTTTAAAGTTTTCAAAAATTAGACAAATAAAGATTCTGTCCATGAAAAGTTATATCTACAACCCATTACTTTTACATATGTTCATTACTTAATGTACAGTAGAGATTTCTACATAGACCTATACGTCTCAATAACATTTGCACCAGGTTATACTGAAACATTGAAAGTTAGTAAGCTTATTAAAAACATCGAACTTTTAAACAGCTTTTCACAACTTTGACGTTAAATCACAATTTCGATGACATGCTGACACTTCTAGACTTTGTGAAAATGGAAACAAACCTTGAGTTATCATTATTGACGGTAACTTCATATCACTAGCCACAATTCATAATCCTACTGTTAGTCAATAAGCGGAAAATCTGTATTTTGGAGTGGTTTTATCCGTTTGCATAGCACAACTGAGTTTTCTGGAATAATTAATTAGGGTTTTCCAATTCTGAGACTAATAACTAAGGCTGAAATAAGAAACTTAGTAGGTGTTGTAATGTACACGTCCTTTATGATTCCACTTGGTCGTTATAATCAGTCCACAACTAGATATCAAAATTTACGTCTTTGGAGCATTATTCTTATCAAAGTAGCAAACTAGTTAATTAATATTTTGCATCATAGTCTCATAATGAGTAGAGTGCAAAAATTCTCAATTATACAGCGGCTAACAGCTGGTCAACCAATCACACAATAGTGCATGAACTTGTATACCGCCAAACTCAACTTGACTGCGACTTGTCAATACACGACCAGACAAGCTTAGTTACAAGGAATATATGAATTAACAACTTTTTGGGTTTTAATAAGTAAGAATTAATCGACAAACACAACAGTTTAAACAGTTTATTTTGAATGCTGAGGTATTAAGGTAATTCTGACCAACAACTAATTTCCCCTTATACATATTCTGCGTTATTTAATATCTTTATAGTAAAACCCAATACTTTGAATCGGTATCCTGAAAGGTAATAAAAGTTAACTTATGCATAACAATGATTAATGAATACTAAGAGTATTACCGCAAAGCGTAAATTATTCAACTTCTGGTAAGAATTCTTCAGATTATCCATAAAATGTCGAGCACTATCTGTTGGTTCACCTTCACCATAAGTCGCAACAACGAATAATGCCACGCAGGTGTCCAGCATAGACAAATTTACTAATATGTCCTAATAGAATAAATAAAGTTCTTATGTTATGTATATGAAAGATTGTAAAATGAACTTCGGCATAACTGCAGAACAAAATAAATCTCATACTCAAACTGATAAACAACGTATGAAAATATTAACTAATGTAATTCACTGACCAAGTTATATCTAGTCTAGCTTAAATCACATTTTCCCGTATAAGGGCTAATGATATTATTTGTCTGCCACGCTGAAGTAGGAAAAAATGGTTAAAACCTACAACTCTGCGGTTGAAAGTTGAGTGATTTAACCACTAGGTCACGTTAAATGGAACAAAAGCTTATTCAGTTTAGAACAATACACATAAATTACTACATTTTAAGTAAAGTGTGTTTAATCAAAGTAATTATAAAATTAGCAGTCGTATTTTCTGCAAAATGTAGTAGTAAGTAAATAAAGTATGAAAATTAAGAACGACAACATATACGTTATTTTCGGAATTACTGGTAGTAGTCAGTATGCCAGAAAGATATTCCCAAACTTAGATGTATGACGAAGACGTAGAGCATGGAAATTCTACGGTAACTATCAAAAAGGAATGATATCACACAATTTTTCACTATAAAAATGTAAAATTGAAAATTTATGCATTACTGCTTCACGAAATCACTATTTACTCTGTCCATGAATACAGGAATTTTAAAAGTCTGTTTAGAAACATGTAAAATCAGGAATCTAATGAGCCTTAGTAGCCTTTGAGTTTGTGTGAACTGTTGGTGCGCAATTTTGAATAGATGTATAAGAAGGTTGTGCTAGATTATACTGGCTATCCGAAAAGTTGCTTTATAAGTAGCAAGACCTCATATCCGCATGTTAATTCGCAAATAACTTGTTGATTATCATATACAATCAATAAGGACTACATTACATTTGGTTTTGAATAAAATTACCAAATAACTTAAAGGAGAATAAACAGATAAAACCCATTTCTACTGATACGTTTGTTCCGTTCACTTTGTTGTAAGAAATGAAATATCATGTTTATGGTACAACAGTGACAGCTCTACAACAAGCGTGTGATACAGAAAAAAAATACAGTAGTTCCTATTGTTAGTCAAATGAAGCATAATCTAACCTGTAATATAACTGGTATTATATTATACACATGTAACAAGAAACAATTAAATGATGAAAGACGTCTAGCTGTGTAATAATTATTTACTAAATGCTTTAATCGTGTAAAGAAACATTTACAAATTAAAATGGATCGAGATGACCACATATATCTTTCGCAGGTAAAACAACTTTGAGGCTCTAATATTTTTTAAAAGAGAAAAAAATCAAAAGTGACAGTCAGTAGATTTTAACGAATATTATGAAGAGATAAACGTTTGACTGCTAGGATGTGTAAAATGATAGGCTAAGTTACTCAAGGAACAACATAATATCTAGTTTTTGTTCCTCTTATTCCCCATCACACAATACCTTACCTGAACGCATAACAAATGGAAGGAACCATCAACAAAAATTTAGTTGACGGGAAAGCAAAGCTTTACATTTTAATTTTAACTTATTCGTCAGATTATGAGCCGTAATTGAAGTGTGAGGGCTGATGGTATAACGCGGTTGACAAAGCCGAAATAGATGGAAAGGGAGTAGAATCTCGCCTTAACCAATAACCCACTACGTAAAGCTTCGAACAAAACTGATTAAATCAAGTCCAAACAGTGAACTAAGAAACGAGTACTTAAAAGAAAACTCTATTTATTTCTTGTTAGTACTGTAATAATGGTTAAATCAAGATATTTGTCAAGTATGATAGTAAATACCCCATACAAATGAACATAACGATAGATTATCGAACGTATGTTCGATAATACTGAACACATTTGCTGATAATTCATATATCGAGAAACTCATTCCTTCCTAAGTTTTCAAGACGCTATGAGATAGAATAACAGGAGTGATTACACATTTGGATCTTACCATGTCTGTTTGTCTCAAATCCACCACCAAGTTACGTACGCCGCAGTTGTGGAGATGATGACCAAGATTAATAGCAAATTTTTTAGCAGTCCCTGTCTGAGATCCGTAAAATATAGACACTTTGATACCCTAAATACAATAAACAATCCTTTAAACGAATGTCTCACACTTCGATTCATCACTGATAAAAGGTCTTCATGATTAGAACGTTGTGGTATGCAGTCAGCACTTATACTATGAATCTTTTGTAAATGTTTATGTAAAATTTGCCTCAATTTATTAAAAGATGTACACAACACAACGGTCACAAAAACGACAGTATAAAATCCAAAATTATCCATTAATACGCTTTGAGGGAATATCTAAGATTGGGTCCAAGCATTGATGACAAACCGGAAAATTGAGGCGGTTTAACATTGCGCACCAGCGGCTGAAACATATAGAGGTAAAGGGAAATAAGGATTTCGGGTTTAATAACAAACGTCCATGAAAGAAAATGCTTAAACACATAGACCATGCAGCGACAAAGATGAGTATACTCATCTGTTTCAGTTTTCAGATGTTAACATCTGAAGTAATTACTTTGACATAGGAGGGAAACAACAAGAGGGATAACAAACAAACAAAAGTGATGATACTAACGTTAGTATCATCACTTTTGTTTGTTAACATTTATGGAAATGTTGGATAAGGGAAACTGATCTAGTGCTTGGTATTAGTAGCGATATATAAAAACATATGGGATTATAGTCCAGTTCAGTAAGAAATATTATTTCATTCGAAGGGCCTTGGTGAATTGGGATTTGACTCTGACCAACATGGATGGGGAAATTTCGGGGTTTCTGTGCTAAATCCCCGAAACTTTCTATAGCGGCTTGACTAAACTTTCTCCGAGATATTCAATTATTTCCACGTTCCAACAAATAACATAGTGAAAGAACATTAAATGAGGGTGACACTGAGAACACTACAACTACCGGTTAGACTATAATTTATGGACGAGCTTCCAGCGGCGCTGAAGTAACCTTGAGTGTTCACCTGATTCAAATGGTTCAAATGGTTGTGGACGGAGGCATCGCTCCAGGGGTATCGCGACACTTTTTTGCGCTACTTCTTCATTTCTGCTTTGTGCACAGCCAAATTTGAAATTTATTATAATTAAATTTGAAAAATCATTTTCCGTCTTCATAATTAAGTGAAAAGAGGTTTTTTTCATTTTGCGTTACATGGTATCGCGAAGTCCTTGAAGATTCATTAATCAGGTGCTGCTATAATAGTTTTTTCATATTTGCATCGCAGATTGGCGATTATTTCTACTTAACTATACAAAAAGAGCAGAGAAATCGTTTATTTTTATATGAAATGATATTATCTAAGCATATATTGTCATAAAAATTGTATTGTCGTCAATGTGAGTTCAACAACCTGGGTACAACTGTGAACGCATTTTACAGATATCATCCTTGGTAAGCTGTTTATGGAACTTCCAAGAAACCAGATGCTGTAAACTACGAGTCGGCGTATTACTCATTAGAAAAGTTCTTAAATATAGACGTTCACTTGACGTCAACTTTCTTCTTGAAGGATCTACAGAAATATATCCTTCTGTGCAAGGATGGTTGTGCACGGTCTTGATAGAGGTGACTTTCAGCTCACCAATTACTGCACGGACCCAAAATCCAGATTGACAATGACAATATTTCGACCTGAAGGATAAATTAATTTGAAGCAAAGCATACGTAGATGACCGACGTCGTCTTCTTTGTCTAGGTTGTGGGGGTGAGTTAGAAGTTGTGTGCTCTTCAGAAGAATGATGATCACTATCATCACCTACATAAGGAAAGCAAGCATCTGACTCTGACGAACTGCGTTTACGTCCATATGTACAAACATATCTCACGAAAAGATACTTTAGATTTGGGTCATCATTGTTCTTTTTGCATACTGACATAACGTACCTAGTATGCGTATACTACAAAAATAATCATTAAACACGGAAGTCATATTACCTTATGTACTTCTTTCAAACAGGTCTCAAAATTGTCCCAATTTGTAAATCTCCGAGATAACATGATATCATTGAAGATTCGTCCTATATCGTGCATCATAACGATGGCATCATCTTCGTTACTTGAAGGATGGACGTTATCAGACACGGTGTGGTTGAACTCAATTCAAATCTAAAAATGCCTTGATTTGACTGCCTCTGAAAAACTTCACGAGTTGTCGATGTCACGCACCAGTCATGTTGAAACAGTTTGACCTTCAAGTGCTCGCAACCTCCTTCAGTGGACGATACCCCTGAAGCGCTGCCGTGGACGGAATAGAAGAAGCTTTCGCTTAACAGGCTTTCGTGTCTAGTAGCAGGGGATCACCAATACCTACGGGCAAGAACCTAGGTATATTAACGATAAAAAAGAAAAAAAATGAATTGGTAAATCATAGTAAGATACTATCCTTAGTCCTTAAGAACAGATCAAGTCGCCTCTTCGAGGACTTCTGGGAAGTCGCTTGGACTAGCTCAGCCAGAAGTGAATTCCAGCATTTGAAAACTCTTAAGGAGTGGAAATCGTGCCTACAGTCCGTTCTACTATGTTATATCTCCAATTTCTGGGAGTTACCCCTTAGGTTAGCATTGGGAATAAGCTGTGGAAATGAGCATGACAAACTTATTTTGTAAATAGTTTTTGATACTATTTTTACTTATTCTGTAAATTTTTCACAGTTTTAACATTTGCCATAAAATGATTGTACGTGTTGTTCAAGTGCATGACCTTTAACACACTTTCTTCTGTTGTGTAACACTCATAGCATGACAGTGTTAACTGCCCATAAGTACACTACTATACACTTGTCTCTCGTTCTCCATTGCCTGTGGTTATGATAACCGAACTCTGAAATATCTATCATCTACATTTATAGACTGCAGCCACATTCACATTATATTCTACGTCTGGCTATTTTACTGGAACCATAACAACTTCATCGGAACTGTCAGTTATCTATGATTGTGGATTCTGGTACCAAACGCAACCCAAACACGCACAAGCCTGCCGATTCAAGTAACGTCTTTTAACTTTTATTTGTGTTTATAACTTATAACTGACATATCATAACATTTGAACGTAATGACTTTATTGCTAATTTTGAGTTAATACATTTTTCGTCCGCAGTAGGTTAAAGGCGGGTTATGAAACATAGTGGGGGATTATAATTATGAGTTAGAGTTTATGGTTAAGGTTAGGAATTAGATTTAAGTTTTTCATCACGAACTGACATCAGCTATAATGCCAAAACTCAATTTATACAGATGGATGAGCGGATGTCGCACGAAAATTCGAGACCTGTTATCTTATATGTGATTGGTTCGTCCATAAATATAGCAGTAAATAAATCCTGAAATAGGTAGCTCTGTAAGTCTTCGACATTAAATGCTGACAGTATTAGTTTTCCTTAATAATCCGCACGAGATCACGAATGGGTACGCCGTACTTTGCATTTCTTTTAACTACTAAGGAGCTTAGCTCAGACGCCCCCCGATATATCGATAGCCTTTCAAAAATATTCGAATTTTAATTCTGATTTGACTTATTTGGTACAGTTCGTTTATAAAGGCGTTATGTGTAAAAGCATTGTCAAACTCCGAATACTTGTGGCATCTTTTGTAGTGAGCACGAAGTGATCTGGTACACGAAATAGCAAATTGTGAACGTTCCTTATTAGAACATTATATCATTTTCTATTACTTGTCTTTACATATCATGACGTTATTTTTGTGTTCTCAGATTTTTTCGCCTAATTATATATTTCATCTTTATCATGCCAGAATACACCTGAACTTCTGATAACCAAGACTCTTCTGCCTGTTTAAAGTAGGAAAGGCCTTACCACTCGATCTCAACAGGTGTGTAACACCCAATAAATAAACGTCAGCGGCTCCTATTCTTGTTACATTGTTATGAATGGAAGGCTCGGACAGTTTTTTACGAATGCGGCATGTTTCCACCATCGTCTCATTATTGTAATGGTTGTTTGGCGAAAGGCGTGAAGTTAACCGTGCCTTGCCAGAACATTTGATTGAAGGTTTCAGTATGCAACACAATGACGGAGCAACTCTACTTGTGGATATGCTTTTCTACACAGTGGTTCAGACACTACCCTAGTAAATTCAAATACAGTACGACTCTCGATATAATAGTCGGTGAGTGTGACCACTACCACCAAAAAGGCAAACGGAAATAAGTTAGACAGATAGACAGCCAAAGCTTTCGAATCCTACTCATTAAACGGAGCGGAATGTATATGCATTGAACAGGCTGTTATAGTAGATTTTTTGCCGGTTCATAGCACAAAAACCTTTGAAGGACAGTGCTAATAAATGACTTCCTCATATGGATTTACCTTGACCAGAAGCATTGGGTGACAGAGCTGTATTGATCACTGTCTGTGATGTACCTGAAGCCCATTGGGTCCTGAAACAAAGATTAGGTAGAAGAAACAGTTCTTGTGCTATCAGAACACTGCTAGGATCGATTCCTTTTAAGCTAGCAGGCTACAACAAACATGATAAAAGGATTGTACACTATATTTCTGAAACTGATGACCCTGTAGAACAGTTAAAGAATATATACAACTATGATTTTTCTGACATTCACTCTTCGAATAAAATATCTTTCAATGATTTAAATTTAGTAAACAGAGCAGTGCACGACACTTGTTTTGACAAAAGTCACTGGCTTGTTCCTTCACCATGAAAGGTAGAAAGAATTTCTGTTTCCGGGAGATGCGCTACAGCCAAAAGAAGATTAAAGATTTTTAGACACCGACTCATTTGCAATAAAAACCTTCAGGAAAGCTAAACGCGTGCCATGTAGCAGACGATCGGCAGAGGATGTGCGGTTGTAGTCTCAAGTATGTAACTTAACCCGAGTTACCACTCTAGAAGGTGGAGTCGACCTCAAACAACTAAGGATATGTCAAGACACTATAGTTCAAGCATTCATTCACTTCCTTATTTTGTATAGACGTTATATTTCCTATTATCTTATACTGAATGTTGTGAGTTGTTGTTTGTTTGAACAGGAATCTCCCTCTTCACTGTGACTGCGCAAAGATCGAATTAAAGACCTATTCACAACTAGTCTGATATCTTCTGTCAATAGCACGAGGGTTATCTAAAGGCACGAAAAAGGTGTTTGCTCCATCATGCTGTGATTAACCTCAAGAAACTAGGAAAAATGCGCTGGTGTTCGATTGTACTGCTAGCGTGGCTGATAAGATTTTGAATAACGTTCTCAATCAATGTTCAGATACGACGGAAGATTTAGTATCCTGTCACATTTGTGCAGAGAAACGGTCTCCGTTTCTGAGGATGTGAAAGAAAGTTTCGTGCAAGCAAAGTTCTGGAAGCCCGATTGTGGAACATTACGTTTCATTTGGTGGCTAGGGGGTGATCTCACGAACGACCGATAGTATGTCAAACGACATCACACGCATTCAGACCAGTATGCTCACCCTTCTGTACAAAAGTTGCATCGGTAAAGACGGTTGAAAAATTCTTTAGTGACTATGACAGCAACCTGGTGGAGTCGTTATATGTGTTAAAACTGTTGAATAATATAAGTCCCTGAAAACAATTCTGGTGAGCTTAAATATTTTGCTGGATGATTTACTGATTTTGTACTCAAAATGTATATATTTTCATTTAGACTACCTGTATATATTTCATGCAAACCACGATTTTGGCATAAGATATATTTAACAGCTTTAAAGTACAACAGGCTACCATGAAAAAATATGTTATTCACAGACGAAGCACATTAGATTAAAAAATTATTCGACATTTTTTGGTTTCGATTGGATTTGTCACATATTTATAAGTCTTATTACAGCAACTTCTTATGAAAACTCTATATTATTATTTTTCATATTCCTAATTGAATTTCCATAAGCAGTCTCAACTTAAAATTTTTTGGCCAAGTTCATCATTTTTTAAATTGTTATATACCTCACCAACCTGCAGATTAACCTCGCATGTACATTCGTCGCTTTATACTTTCTCTGTCATTTGAATTTAATAGTTATTTGAGCCTTCTTTTACGTTTGGATCTTAATCAACAACCTATGATAGTCGTTACTGCTATACGTGTTTGGGTTGAAAAAGACGTTGAACATAAGTAAGGTACTAAGTTGATCTCATCAAGGTAACGTACTACACTGGTGTAATAACTTAACTATAATGTAACTTATACTTATATTCATCAAGATTAGAACAAATAGTTTGCCGAAAATTAGGCGCCGAGTATAGAGAAGTAATATATACATATATTTCTTTGATGATTTTGATTATTATCCTGAAGAAGTCCAGACAAGTTAGCCGGACGAAACGTTGGAATTGTTTAAATTTCAATCGCCGAGATTATTTCAAATATAATTTTCACATATAATGATGTCATGTAACTGTTATTCATGTAAGTGTTCAAAATAAAAACTCTTTAGCAAATATTAAAATTAACACTAATTGAACGAATATTTCTAGACTGCGAATTGTACTATAATCAAGCAGCTAAGATCCGTTGGCGCTACAAACGTTTGCTATTTCAGAATCACTTAAACCAATGACACCTATTTTCCACTAACACATGCTCGATCAACACTAACTAGTTACTCACAATGGTTTCTGGATATCGTCATTGTTCATTTTCATGACTTCACAATCATGTAATATGGTTGATAGAATGGAAGAAACTATTAACAAACTCGGCTGATAAGCTGACTAACAACTATCACTGAATAATGCTGTTTACTCGTGGTTATCTTCATATATCTTAGATGACTTCAGTATGTTTGTTTATCACTTGTCCACTCAGTAAATATCCCAAAACGTTGTTGGTCCAATTAGAGGTTTAGCGACAAAATCGCGCATGCAAATCATCAATAGGAAAAGTCGACTGAATCTTCTGCACACTGAAAACTATCGAATTCACCCTAAAACTGACAGAGGTCCAAGCAATCACCGCAAACATGAGTTCGAGTATTTAGTCATCAATTTGCACTAGATCACGAATGGGTACGTCGAGCTACACTTCCCTTAAGACTGCTAGCCATCTTAGATCAAATGCCTCTCGATGTATCGACGGCTTCCCAAACATATTTCTGAACCTGTGATTACTAGAAGTATTTGAATTATAGTACAAACCAAGAGTCACAAAGACAACTTGATTTAAACAAGAAGTATTAGATGAGCGTGAACAAACGTATTGTATTTGAAATACGAAACTAAACATTCAACAAGTACAAAGGAATCGTTGGTTCATGCAAACACCATAGAACCCCTTAACTTTTGACGTCTGATTCGACTAGGTTGGTATCCTTCGATTGTAAAGATCTAACAGACAAAAGTATGATTAAATTCTAAATATCTGTGACACATTGTTTATCATCCCTGTCTCTGTTTAGTCCCTATAACTTGATATGCCCACATCGTCTTTATTATTTAGTGATCAATTTTTTCACTACGTAATTGTATTTTCTTAGCTTTTTTCCGTTTGATTTTTACATTGTTTCTGACTTCGTAATCAACTAATCTTCTGCCTCTGAGCATGATTTATGATGGTTTTAGGATACTTATTTTCTTGATACAAAAGTATCCATCCAGATTACAAAATATGCACGCCCAAAAATAACTGCTAAATCGACTAAATCTAGCGTAATCGAATGACTAGACTGCCATTTACTGGAAGTCGCCAATGATTTGAGACCGTACCGAAAATAAAGAAGCCAGAGTAATCAAACCAATAGGGTAGTACGATTCCTTCACAATTATACTGAGATCGGAAGATTTGTCAACCAACAAGTAAACTTCACTTCTTTTCAGACGATGGTGTGTCCTATTGATGTGCCTCAGAGTCCTTAATTTACACAAACTATCTTCCACAGAATCTATTTTCAGATTTATAACTTCTCGTTGATGAGGTGAGACCCTAGATCGACGGTTGTAATCAAGAGAACAAACCGGCAGCTCAGGAGGATCTGTCTCACTTTTAAAGCTGAGCAGACAACAACGAATTAATCTTCAGCACTTCAAAGTATAAAGTGGTACATCTGAGACATATCGCAGATTATGGATACAGGTAGGTAGCTGGCTTCAAGAGGCATCCCAAGTTTAAAAAATTTAACAGTGTTGGCACTCTGTGAAACGAAGTCCTACGCTAACTGCGACAAAAATGCCTTCCGGAAAAACCGTGCACTGTAACCCAAGTCTTATGAGGAGCGCCTTCAATCAGTGAATTTTTACCCATTGGAGTGTAAGCATCTAAGAGCTGACCTTCTAGTGAATCATAGCATCCTTAACAATTCTGGGTATGCGCTTAAATACCTACTTAGGCTTAGTCCCAACACAAACATAAGGGGTAACACCTAGAAACTGTAGACCTAACTTCTACTCCCTAAGAGTATCCTAACACTGGAGTTCACTACCGGCTGAGCTAGTCCAAGAGACTACATAGAAGTCCTTCAGGAGACAACCTGACATATTCCTAAGGATTCGGGATGATATCTTACTAAAATTCAGATTTGCATAGTAAGGACAAAAGGCCTACTTCCTGTGTTATTCCTTTTCTAGTGTGCTTCTGTGAGTATACAGCCTTCTATTAAAAAAGTCAATTGAAGGTGCGGACATCAATGCTTCGGGCAGCAGGTTTCAAGTATTAATGCCCAGAGGGTTCGAAACCCCTTATCTGCGACCTCTCGCCAATAGGTCGTCGTCTTAAGATCCTGACTTACTGTCACCCCCAGATCTTTACGAGACCGAACCATTGGTAGTTGCACTTCCCCTATGTTATACCTATTAACATCTGAGTCCTCGAAGTGCATGTAGACACACTTTGCCGCGTTTATAGACATCAGTCACTCTTTAGACCAGTTAATTATATTATTTAAGTCTGTCTGAAGAGCACATGAGTCTGTGTCTCCAGTTATTACTAGCCAGATCTTTACATCGTCAGCGTATAATAACATTAGGGACCACTATACTTGGAAGATCATTGACATAAATTATAAAAAGTAAAGAACCTAGAACGGAACCTTGAGGTACTCCACTAAGCAATGGTCTCCAGATGGAGCACTTGGAATTCATTCTTACCTTCTGTTTACGACCTACTAGGAAATCCTTAATCCATTTTAAAAGGGGTCCAGCAATACCAAGGTTTTCCAACTTCAATAGTAGTCTATTAGTTGGCACCTTGTCAAAAGCCTTACTGAAGTCTATGTAGACAACATCCACTGAGTTTCCGTTGTCTAGCGCCTTTATCCGAAATTCCCTTGTTATAAGGAGGTTCGTTGTGCAAGAAAGAACCTTTCTAAAACCATGTTGTTCTGTGTTTAACAAGTTATTAATTTCCATAAAAGCCATTATGGTCCGCTTGACTATTCTCTCCAATATTTTAACTTCGATACTGGCGAGGCTTACAGGTCTGTAGTTTGGTGGAACTTGTCTTAGTCATGTTTTATGTATGGGAGTGACGATTGCGTCCTTCCAGTCCGTAGGTAACACACCTTGATCATGTGACATATTGAATATCACATTCAGTGAGTCCGCGATATAATGTGCAATATGTCTCAAGATTTTGGGGTTTAGTTCATCTGGTCCTGTGGACTTTTCTATGTTTAAGGTGCTAAGAGCCTTAAACACATTGTCTTGATCGAAGTCCACAGTGAGAAGATGGTTTATTGACTCTTTATTTTGGTCTGGTTCTCTGTCTAAAGGAGGTTCCTGAGTGAAAACGGCCTCAAAATAGTCAGCCATAGCCTCTGCTTTTTTCTGATCTTCCTCTATCATTTCAGAACCCCTCCCTTCTTTAATTAGATTGGGAATCCAATGATGCATCCTTGTTCTGTATTTTATGTACGAGAATATTCTCTTGTGCTGCCTGAGTGCAGATTGTGCCGACTGCATTTCATCTTTTCTTTGAGCTTCTCGAATTTTTGTTGCACACTTGTTTCTTACCGATATGTAGCGTTCCATCGTACATGCTTTGCCAAGGCAGATGGCGACATCTCAACATTTCTTCTTTTGTCGTAGTAACGTCGAATACCCCTGCCTATCCAGGGATGGCCGTGTTTCTTCTTCTTCGGGACTGTCCAGGGTATGTATGGTTGAGTTACTCGGTTGTATAACTGCCTGAAATGCATACATGTCCCTTGTACTGATGTCCTTGTGTCAATTTCCCAGTTTTCAGTCGATGCTGCAGAGTTGATGGTCTCCATATCTGCCTTCCATATGGTAGGACGGGCCGGCGCAACTGTTTGACAAGCAATCACAGCCATGAATTTGATGACTGCGTGGTCATTACTTCCTACTGGTGGGAGGAAAATCATTTGACCGACGCCATCACCGTGTGTGAAGACTAAATCTAAAAGAGAGGAAGAGTTTCTTAGGTTATATCGTGTGGGTGTTCTAATGTGTTGAAATAAAGCTAATCCAATCGAGGTGTCTAACAGTTTGTAATCGAACGACGTTATCGATAATCGCACTTCTAAGTTAACCCAGTTTATATACGGTGCATTAAAGTCGCCTATTACAAGGCTTTTACCCTTTTTACACCTGGACTTAGATCTACTTAAGAGCAAATCATTTACTACACATTCTGGACTGCAATATACTACAACCAATTCAATATCTTGCCGCCTACATTTCAGCCTATATCGCACAGGTTCACATTTCCCTGATACATGTGCCACTGTCTCAGCTGCTCTTATGGTCAGAGTACTTTTCGTGTGCAGGATTACCCCGCCTCCCCTAAAATTTAATCTATCAGCCGTACTGGATAAAAAACCAGACAAGAGGATTTCATTATCTAATACTTCCGGCGCTAACCAAGTTTCTGAGACAGCATTATTATCCGGTTTCTCTTTATCCACCATTGACTTAAGCTCCGCCATTTTATTTAGTAGGCTGCGAGCATTTGTGTAGCATACTTTGAAGTCTGTGGTGAACTTTCCCTTGCCACTCAGAGTAGTTTGAGGATCGTTATAACTCCGAACTTTTACCCTTAAGAACGAGGTTTCTTTCACCGTTTCGGCGACGATCATTTATTTCCACTTCTGCAGTTCGTCTCTTAATACGATCAGCCAGAGTGAGATCCTCACGGACATTCTGGATCCAGTCGGTTTACGTGAGTTACCCGGAACCAGGTTCCTTTCTTCAATCGTGGAAAATGTAACTTTCGAGAGAAGGCTTTCCTGAGAACTTTCAGAATCCATATTTTGTCCTAATCTATAAATCTATCTGTGATTTAGCAACTTTTTATTTTCCCTCTTCTATCAATAATATGTCTAGGTTTCTACCTGGAGGCATCGGTGATCCACTGTTACTAGATACGGAATCCCGTTAAGCACGAGCTTCTTCTATTCCGTTAAGAACCACTTCAAACCATTTGAGGCGCATAGACTGGCGCCAAGCATAAATGGTACGGACGATCTTTGCGTTTCTCAAACTTTCTATATGTTCTTACGCAACAAAAGTACCATTTCTGATCTAAAGTACCTGTTCTAAGTTATACATTCGGTAGATTACCTTTCTTTTTGAGTTTTATCCAACTTAATAGTTAACTGTGATTTTGCCTCAGCTAATAAGCTTATAGCCTATAATTATGGGCGGTAAGTAGACAATTCGGAGTGTATTTAGGCGAAAAGTGGACAATTGGGCGTATATTTAGGCGGAAAGTAGACAATTCAGCGACGGTTGACCGGGTACTATTCCGTTCTTCAGCTTTTCACGTCAAAGCTAGTTTGAATGTATCCTAACATTTTGCACCACCTGTTTTTAGTGCATTCTCTTTTCGCGATCTTAGGCTTTTGTTAAGATATATAAAACAATTCATTTATTTATAGTCACGAAAAATCCATGAAAACAACCCGGTTGCGGTTTTACTGTTACATTGGGCATACAGTGCAACAATTGCAAAGGTTGGTTCCACGGAGCGTACACAGATCTCACAGTAACTGCTTAAAACAAACTCACTAAGTCGGATCATAGGTGGGTATGTGTCATGTGCTATAGTTTTTCTGAGCAACATCATTGTCATATTGACAACGGGTAAATAAACGAAGACGCGCAATAAAAACAAGATGAGGGATCTCGACAGCGCTACTATCGTTGAAGCATCTAATAACACTAGTGATGACATGCCGAAACTCAGCACCACCGTATCATCGACAGTATTAGACTCCCTCAGCAAACTTGAATCTTCCAGTACAGGATCACTGAATGCAACGGTGGTTCCCAAAAACTCTAGGTGGTTGGACACTCGTTAACGAAGTTATAAAGGACCAGGCGTCGATGTCTAAGAAGCTGAACATCCCAAGTATTGTAGGCAAATCAACTGGTGATTTGGTTCCGCAGTCCACCCCGAAGAATGTCCGTACGGTCAGGAAAGAGCCTAGGAGTCGAAAATGCGCTTCGACCTCCAAACAACAAGGTCTTCAACCTGAACGCGCCCAAAAACCTGGGAAAACAATAACGGTTCGTGATAACTCTCACAATCACGGATCTTAAAGACAACCCTGACCTCAGTTTGCAGGACAAACATGACAAGATGCTATGGGAAGATGTAAACGAGAAGCTTGAACTTTCGACAATAGAGGATTTCCTACTAACTAGTCACTTACTGAAATCAGATGGGAATGTAAGAATGCTGTCTGACATTTGTACGCATCTCATCGGGGAATTCTAGCCAACCGATTAATTTGCTCACTACATTATTGTCGTGGTTTGAAACATCTGTTTCTAGTTTCGATTCCAAGACTTTCTTAATCTGAGGTTTGTATTGTTTTCGTTATTAGACGTAAGTGCATTATGTGCTCTTGGTGGATCGTTGACTTTTTTGTTTTCTTTTCCAGCCTTTCCCTCTCTACTCTTCATCCTCCCCTAATACACAAAGTGCCTTGCGGCAAAATCCGAACCTCTACATTATTTACACGGTTGCTTGTATTTCTGAATGCTATTTATTGCAACGTTTCGGCACGTCTGCATTGTTGCCTCATCACTCCCAGCAGGTGCATTGATAATTTGTGTTCTATTATGTTTGGCTACAAAGTCATGCGTCAAGACTCATTGCACGGTAAATTTATCACAACGAAAACTTTAGTTTTGTAGGATGCCAATTTCCTACCGTCTCTAAGCGCAGCTGTTGGCAGCAATGAACCCCAGAAGACGATATGGATCATATCGATTCTTATTAGTTCCACTTGGAGACTGTTGATTCTATTAAATAGTTATATAAATTCTTGTAAATTCCTCAATTCATTCTCAGGCGGTCATTTATCCCTTTCCAATTTGCCATATCTCTCAAGTTTTATTGAAATATTTTCACTCAATATGCTTAGCATTGTTTCTTCATCTGATAACTATAGTGAGCGTCAACTTTACAACAATTCCTTTCAGTTCAGCACCGCAATTACTTCTGTGCCTTTGCTTTGTTCTCGGTGGTGTATATGATAACAGATGTTTACGTATTACAACTTAAGCTTAAAACAACTGAAAATACTTTTCTGGTAAGGATAACTTAACTCAATTTCTAAAAACAACTTAACTTGATTGCCAATAATGAAATATGTATCATGTTTTTCTATATAGTTTTGCTAGTGATTTAACTTTGAGAATTTCACCCGACGGTGTTGTCATTTATTTGAGTGGTTTGCTCACCTAGTTAAGCTGTCCATTTAGCGAATATATTGTTTCGAAGTTTATTGAACGTAATTAAAACCTCAAGTCTGATATTATGGGTGGTGTCCATAGAAATGTCCCATATTTCCCACTGATTCACTTCCAGGCTACAGGGATGATAATAAAATGCTAGGTAGCCTTAAGTTAATATTTCTCGAATAACCGGATAGTGAAGACGAGTCTCAAAATACCAGGGCGTGAATATTTCTGTCGTGATTTTCGAGTTTCTGTGAGTAGCTAGCTATATACGAATGAAATCATCTAGTGTACGAGACCTCGATATAAATTCTCAACATACTGTTAGACAGTTAGCACAAGAAGGAGAACACCAAATTCATAGAAGCAGTTACTTCAGTGGTGATAATATACAAAAGGCGACTGCATATAAGAGTATGATACAGGAGGAAAGAATTAGTTCATACGAATAAAGGTATAAAGTAATTTTAATTTCACGGTTCGCTCGCAGCTGATATTTCCCCTTTGCTGAGGCGTGATTGCTTGGACAGTTATGCACTCCCACAAACACCTACGTCCTAGACGGTTAATTATCCAGGACATATTTATAAAGTATAATTTAGCTTGGCAATTAGTTTCAAACTCAATTCCAAGTACCTTCTTTGTACAAATGCGTACTAAACCGCTTTTTAACATTACTCTATGGACGTGACGAGTTTCTGTTGTAAGTTTAACTTATTATTATTATTTTAACACACACCAACTTGGTCTAAAGTATTTTCTTGATTAGAACTGAAATGCTGCCAATAATGCGTTTTTATAAACAAGTTTTTCATGTGGTTGTATTACACTGTACACGTGTGAACAAAATACGTTGAAGGTGAGTCACAACCAAATCGACAGCGCTTGTAGGTAATATTACCTGAACTTTTAGTTATGAAGTGTATGTTATGACTAGGCTTTTGGCTCCTTAACTTCCAACCATGTATGCACATGTCTTCTTGCATCACTTACCTCACATAAATGTTTCACGCACCTACATTTTACTATCTAAATATACCAATGATTTCATCGTTTTCCAGAGTAACATATTACGAAAGAAGATATGTCTTATGGCATTCTACTTAATTTGTCTGTTGATTCTAATACTATGTTATTGGATTCATATGACATTTTGTCCTCCATATGGTACGTTTAATACACTACAATACCTATCTAATATTTTAGTTATTTTATTCATCGTAGGGAAAATTCCCAATAGTTTTCTCTGTGTAATATAAATGTAGATTTTTTTATTTAGGATCTCGGTGACACCAAGTTCTACTGGCGTCACAACTTTTTGATTAGCAGTTGATAAGAAGCAACGCGGCGAACAAATTTTCAATCTGAATGTTAAAAAAATGGTTCTTTTAATACTAATAT
Source organism: Schistosoma spindalis (assembly GCA_946903255.1). NCBI lineage: Eukaryota > Metazoa > Platyhelminthes > Trematoda > Strigeidida > Schistosomatidae > Schistosoma > Schistosoma spindalis. Next base: position 25,650,418 of record OX336417.1, on the reverse strand, counting down.
GATATTTAGTAAGGACCATAAAACAGTCCAGAACTCTGTAGAGTATTCTTGAATTTTTCGTCCGAAGTTAATTCACTGGTTAGCAGATTTACTGTGAACCTTGAAACTAAGTAGTTTACTTTGTCCATTTTATTTATATCCATGGATATCCATTATATGAGTAACCATTTCTAAGAGAGGAAAGAAGCTCCAGGAGGAGATAGGTTCTCCCAAATGGCGTAGTTGAGTGGTATCTGTAAAAGAACAATCATATGTGTAGTGCATATACTTTAGAACTAAGTTACTAAACATAAACGTTTGTGGAACAGCCTATACCTAAAAATAAAGTATATTTGTTGAGTTTATTAAAAGCCGGTATTTGTTGTGTCATGTGCTCCCTGGATAAAACTTATACAATCTGAAAAATACCGAACTGCGCCTCAGTCTCAAATGCTACGCTACATTTAAAAACGCATATGCAACTGTCCACTCGCTTTATCTTACGAGTAGCTTTCCTATTTTCATTTAAAATTTACAAAAAAAATTCCGATTCATTATTTTAGCAAAAATTCATCCATCTTTGATGTTTCCATTCTAGCTTATACTATGTTTTCTGCAGTTGAATATGCTGCAATATTTGCAAACATTTTCTATCACTATACAACCTCCAATACATTTGAAGACATATCAGTGAGGAAAATGATCACTTACTTTTCCACCGGTCGAACTATTCCATTCGTAAATATGAGGTCAGAACTACCATTGTTGGAAGTAAAATGAATAATTGTTTTTCAAATAGAATTTTATTTAATTTGCTATCATTCATATGTACGTGAGATTATACAACCCATTAAATTACATAAAGCATATTTTGTTGACTGTCTAACAACGTCGATGAAATACAGAATTTCATATAATCTAAGTGTATATGTGTTACGTCATTGACCCGTTTGCTCACTAATGCACAAGAGAAAATTGTCTCAACCTAGTTTAAGGTCCTGAGGTTAGTGAATGCTTGAGTTCAATTGTGGCTGGAGGTTGTTGAGAACAGAGAGAAAACTTCCATAACTGACCTGTGACCTGATTATTAGGTTGACAATATAGGGAAAAAAGAATTGGACGGAACAGTACTCGATTTACTATTGATCTAGTTAGATGTAGGACTAGGAAGACCACAACTCACAAAGAATAAGGAAAACACAGTTGCGTCCAATCTAGGGCATTAGAGTAGAAAAATGGAGTGCAAAAGTTACGTCAGAACTCCAGTAATTTTTAAATTGAAAAGATTACAGCCACATATACGTTACACGAAAGCTTCCAACATAAAATAAAACAGGGACAAAACCGAATGTTAGTACTTTAGAGACTTTGAACTAAGTGAGGCGATGTCCTAGGAAATGCCTTCCGTTGTTCATTATCGCTTCTCTATTTCTCTTCACATCAATACGTTAACACTTAACAATAACGCAGTAGGAACATTAGCTACCAAGTATCAGTAATGATCTAAAGTATGATAATAAACTGAGACCTGTAAACAAAAGCAAGCTGAGAGATAAGTTTAGGGAGTTCATTATTTGTAGCAACACAAAGAGAAAAGATATCTCTACCTTCAGCCATCATATGACGCTTACAACTGCTGTACTTTTGTGTCCATTTTAACTACCTGTAGGCGACGACTGGGCCAGCTAATACTAATAAGACGTTGTTTTTCCGTCTATTCCAACTATCCGCCTTACTTTTGACGGCAGTTTGTTGTGGTCAATATCTAATCGATTGAATTAGTTCAATTGGAATACTACAATTAGACGGTGCGTGTGAACATTCATCAATAGGCTAATAGCATTACAGACTAACATGAGTAAATATCAACAAATTTATTATTAATATGAAGATAAAGTACATTTTGAGGTTTAGTGTTTCCCGCCGCTGTAGAATTAAGTTATAGGCTTGTATTTGTGTACTTATTTATGCTTCCAGAATGGCTCTTATCCGATATTGTGGACTCGTCATGACGCGACTACCTAGTCGATGAGGTCTTGCGTCGAAGTCACTGTCTATAGTGACTAATCTTGAAAGTCGGCGGATCTTTTCAAGAACTTCCAAAGAACACACTTCGGTCGGAGATAGAATTATCGACCTAATGGAAAGATCAAGGGGATACGTAGAATGATTACGCCTGCATGCCCCAGTCATGTAGTTCCTGTTAAGTATTTCTGCCTTCACTTTTTCTTACCTCCAAGTGTTAGGCAGTTGGTTGTTGTTTTACGTCACTTACTGTTTATACTTGGAAACGAGGAACTACTAAAATACTCAAGATGTGAAGTAAAAACAAGAAGACCGGTACAGATGAAGATTTATTTATCCGAAAAACAAGACGACCGTAATCGGAGATACACTTGTTTACATATTGATTTGTACATCCATTTGGTTATTAAATAAGAAGTCACATGTGAAATTATGACGAGATTTCATGCTGCATATCGTTCGCGTCAATCCAATACAAACGACATCATATCTTGAATAGATATCACACTTCAATAAATCAATGTTATGGTCAGTAAAATGTCACACTGCAATTAAGCACAAATATTACGGTGAGTAGTCATCGTATTGGATTAAAAACAGAAGTAATGTTAAACCAAAATCACAATGAGCTAAGAACGTGGTTTCGCCTTTTTGTCCCGCCATGTCACTAATATAAATCCCAGTTATTGTATCTTTAAGAAACCGACCTCATTACATTCCCTTTTAAGGACGAAACTGAGTTGAGTTAACAAACGACCCTAGTCACGATTCAAGCTAACAATGAAACCAAAATCCCCACTTTTGCGTAAAACTCCCCTGGGTGTTTACTGTAAGAGACTTAAATCTTACAAATGGTTGGATTAAGCTCTTTGGAGGATTATAAGTATCTGGTTGACGCCTTTTGACACTAAAATAAACTTCGAGCCACACAAGTTCACATCATTTCTCTAAATCTGATACAGACTGATGATAGGAACTACAAAGCTCCAGAATATGATTGGAAAATTCCAAAGCTTAACTCGCAAATCAAATCCTCAACCTTATGAAAGTAACTCACATAATTAAAATGAGCCCATGCCTGTGTTTCCAAGAGACTAGCTCCTGATAGATCTAAGATCACTAAACTTGAACTAAGCTAGATTCGGATACCATCAGTCCATCTGTAAGCCAATGGACATTATCTGTACATATGAATAATAAAGAGCCCTTAGCCTATACCAGTTAGGTATCCAGAGCCAACTACCACCGAATTTACGAAGTCTGAAAGGTTTGACGACATGTACTGAAACAGTCAGAGCATATCGGGATATATATTCTAGTAGCTGAGGTTGAAGTCTTTACAACGGCCATTACCACGCCTTTTAGATCGTTCGAGTTCAATCAGCTGTTGTTCAGTTTTAGAGACGTCGCACGGTCATTCCAAAGGTTTATGAACAATTTATTTCGAGATGTGTTTTTCACAAAAGGATGTTCCGAGGACTTAAGTCAGGGGTTAACCATAGGTTAAATTGGGTTGTTTAAATGGTTCAAATGGTTGTGGACGGAATAGAAGAAGCTTTCGTGTCTAGTAGCAGGGGATCACCAATACCTACGGGCAATAACCTAGGTATATTAACGATAAGAGAGAAAAAAAAATGAATTGATAAATCATAGTAAGATACTATCCTTAGTCCTTAAGAATAGATCAAGTCGTCTCTTTGAGGACTCCTGGGAAGTTGCTTGGACTAGCTCAGCTAGCAGCGAATTCCAGCATTTGACAACTCCTAAGGAGTAGAAGTTGTGCCTGCAGTCCGTTCTACTATGTTGTACCTCTAATTTCTGGGTGTTACCCCTTAGGTTAGTGTTGGGACTAAGCTTAAGTAGGTGTTTAAGAGGATGTCCAGGAGTGTTAAGGATACTGTAAGCCATTAGAAGGTTGTGGTGGACCAGACAATATATTAATCCAAAAGGTAATGATAGAGTTATTAATAACAAATAGCAATATTTATATATATAAATTAAATGTCATAAACACAATAGAAATAAGGAACGTTACTTAGTTCACCAGGAGAGTGTGTGTTCCAAATTGATCTGGTATTAAATATCCACAATTATAGATGGTTAATAATTCCAGTAAGTGTGATGGATTCCCCAATGGTATGATCCAGTAGTAAATATGGTATATCCCAATTATCGTCTGTAAAGGTAAATTGGTACTTGATTCAGACTTTAGTTAACACAAATGCAAATGAATTTAGAACGAGAGGTATGTGTGTAGTAGTGTATTTTGGAAACGACCACAAAAGTGTCACGCTATGTTAGTATCACAACGGAAAAAAGTGATCAAGGTCATTTACTAAAACAACAGGTACAATGATTTAATAATAAATGTACATACCGTGAAAGATTGACAAAATGAATACAAATAATATTAAAAATTATTTACAAAATACGTTTGACAGACCTATCTCCACATAGCTCCCCCCAGAGTTTCCGGAGGTAAGACTGGTTGTATTTACAAAAAAAATGTAAGAATATAATATATACATATGTACAAAAATAATATTTACAGTTATAAACAACAAAAATTGTGGAGATAGATAAGACATATTTGTTAGTTAAATGCATTGTGTTAAAGTTTGAGAATAGTAGTAATGTAACATAGCGTAACGAACAGAAAAAAAGAAAACACTGTCAATGATAATAATGTGCAAAACTGTAAATAACGCGCACACACAAAAAAAAATGAACTGTTTATTTTCGTGTACATTGAATACGTAATTACTCGTTTATTATTGTAACAAAAAATTTTTTAATATATAAAAAAAAGTGACAAAACGAATAATTGCGGAAAGATGTGATTAATTATGTACACTATAAAAAGAGAGAAAAAATTGGGTAGGATTGATAGTGTGGGTTCTCGACAATTGTTTGTTTTGGTTGGTTTTATTTTTTTTATACGGCAAAATGTACATAACGCTTTGGTATTTTTATAAGTCTCCCAAAACGTGTTAAACAAGAGGGTGTAGTGCTAAGTTTGTAATCCTCCACTTGTTTCTTAGCAATAGATGGGAGTGGTGGTTTGTTCGCAGCATTGTCGGCATTGATTTTCGGCCACACAAAACGTTCAGTAATGAGCTTTGTTGTAGCTCTGATGCCTGGGTGTGAAAGACCGTGCAAGTGTCGGAATATTTCTTGTCGGCAAGCGTGTGGGACGAAAGGGCGATTGTTGCCTGTTGAGGTGTCGCACATGATGAAAGTATCTGAGAAAGGCATGGGTATAAGTTTAAGATTCAAGCTAGACTTCTCTTTGCAGGATTTCAATTCTGCATCGTCTACTTGGGGTTTAGCTAAAGTTTCGAGACTGATGTCGTTGTGTACTATCGTGTTAATGTCCTTTCTACATAGAGTGTCAGCGACAATGTTGGAAGAGCCTTTGATAAACTGCATGTCTGTAGTAAATTGAGAAATATGATCCAGTTGTCTGGCTTCCCGTGGAGAATGCTTATCATACGAAGTGCTGAAGGAGTAGCGAAGGGGTTTGTGATCAATCATAATAGTGAAATCTCGACCCTGTAGCAGGAAGTTGAAATGTTTTACAGCCAAATACATAGCCAGAAGTTCGCGTCCAAAGGTGCTATAACGTTCTTGGGTTGGCGATAATCGTTTGGAAACGAACACTATAGGAGTAATGTTGTTGTTCACGCGCTGCTGTAATACCGCTCCCACTGCTTTCTGGAAGGCGTCGGTGCAGAGGATGAGATGCGTTGTGTAGTGGGTGTTTATAAGCTGTATTGTAGTAACTTTGGATATCGTTGATTTCGCTTGTTCGAAAGCCTCTCTGGCCTCAGGCGTTAAGGTGAAGATATTCTCTTTTTTGTTCTGAGTTAAGGTTTTATCAATCTTCAGTAAATCTGTCAAAGGTTGCAAGATGGCCGCGCAACTAGGGGGAAAACGTCGGTAAAAATTGCACATTCCCAGGAACCGGCGTAATGTCTTTATCTACTTGGGCTCAGGGAAATTGACTATAGCTTCGACTTTTTCCTCAAGAGGTCTAATTCCTTGGGAATCAATGTGATGTCCCAGAAATTCTATAGTTGAGGCTCTGAATATACACTTCGAAGGATTGATAACTACACCATGCTTTTCAAAGCGTTCGAAGAGAGTCTGTAAGTGTTGAATGTGTTCTTCGAGTGTTGAACTGGCAACTAAAACGTCATCGATATAGACAAATACAAAATCTAATCCTCGAGTGACTTTGGTGAGCCTAGAGTGTATTATAGTTTTGTTGTTTATATTTTTACTTGAAACACTAGTTTTTTCATATCATGTACTCTCCAAATAAACCTATTGATATGGATTGTCCCCCAGTGGAACCCCTCGACTCATTACATGCAGACGATCATATTTTAAGTTCGGCGAATGCTATTACCGAGTTAAGATTACCAACATACGGTGCCAACAACCCTAGAATCTGGTTCGCGCAGGTAGAGGCCTTATTTTTAGCGAGAGGCATACGTTCCCAAGCGACTAAATATGCCCATGTTGTCGGCGCTCTACCCATAGAAATCGCTACGGAAGTCGGTGATCTGGTTGACCATGTACCAGAGACAGATCCTTATGACAAAATCAAAGCAGCAGTAATACAGCGCACGTCTGTCTCAGACGAAAAACGATTACAACTATTACTAACTTCCTGTGACTTGGGAGACAAGAGACCCTCCCAACTTCTTCGCCACATGAAACAACTTGCTGGTCCATACAACCTGGACGAAACTCTCCTAAAACAAATGTGGTTGCAAAGATTACCACATAATGTGAGACAAATTCTTAGTGTCTCGGGGAAATCCGTCGCTCTCGAGGATTTAGCCGACATGGCGGACAAAATGACGGAGATCTACCCCCACAGACATTGTCTAAACGCGATATAAACTTCTGGTAATGACGATACAAACACAACACTCAACATTCAGCAACAATTAACACAGTTAACAACTCAGCATCATTACAGGCTACTATTGCGAGTATCCATTCTCTACCTAATAAATCCATTTCTAGAAAAAGAGCAGTGTCAAGACATCGTTCAAGGTCCCCCAAGAAGGCAGTCAATATTTGTCGGTATCATACGAGGTATGGTAAGAACACACGTCGTTGCACACAACCGTGCAACTTCTCAACAAACAGCCTAGAAAATCAGGGAAACGGGCTGGCCAGACAGTAATGGCGGCGTCTGCTACTAGCCAACACGCTAACCGCCTCTTCCACATCAGGGATCATATTTCTGGCTCAGACTTCTTAGTCGATACCGGAGCAGAAATCAGCATAATCCCATTAGAGCTTTCACGACGGCGACACACTACATACAGCAAAGTGTCACTACAGGCGGCCAATCAAACACTTATCAAAACCCCCGGAGAACAATCTCTCATTCTAGACCTCGGTCTTCGGCGAAGATTCACTTGGGTCTTTATAGTCGCCTAAATCAAACGACCCATTCTCGGAGCTTACTTTTTAAGTGCCTACAAATTATTAGTAGATATGAATAACAAGAGGTTGATTGACCAATGAACACGTTTACAAGTGAATGGTACGCTTGCTACTGATTAAGAGATTTACGGTGTTCATATAGTAAAACCTGAAAACAAACTTTTCAGCAACATTCTGAGGGAATACGAATGTATCACAAAAGTAAATTACCAAACAGAATCCACGGCACTCCACGTACAACTTTATATCATCACTACGGGTCCACCCATTTGCGCCAAGGCAAGGAGACTTCCACCACACAAGTTGCAGATAGCTAAAAGAGAAGTTGAACATATGATGCAACTCGGGATAATCAAACAATCGAACAGTCCTTGGGCTTCGCCGCTGCACATGGTTCCAAAGAAGGACCAAGATTGGCGACCATGTGGAGACTACCGACGATTAAATAATCAAACTATCCCAGATAGGTACCCCATACCTCATATACACGACTTCTCTTTAAATCTACATGGAAAACAAATTTTTTCGAAACTTGACTTAGTAAAAGCCTATCATCAAATCCCAATGGCGCCCGAAGACATTAAAAAACAGCTATAACCACACCTTTTGGTCTGTTTGAATTTTTGAGGATGCCATTCGGGCTAAAAACGACGCCCAAACGTTCCAGAGGTTTATGGACGAAGTTACTCGAGGATTAGATTTTGTATTTGTCTATATCGATGACGTTTTAGTTGCCAGTTCAACACTCGAAGAACACATTCAACACTTACAGACTCTCTTCGAACGCTTTGAAAAGCATGGTGTAGTTATCAATCCTTCGAAGTGTATATTCAGAGCCTCAACTATAGAATTTCTGGGACATCACATTGATTCCCAAGGAATTAGACCTCTTGAGGAAAACGTCGAAGCTATAGTCAATTTCCCTGAGCCCAAGTCGATAAAGACATTATGCCGGTTCCTGGGAATGTGCAATTTTTACCGACGTTTTCTCCCTAGTTGCGCGGCCATCTTGCAACCTTTGACAGATTTACTGAAGATTGATAAAACCTTAACTCAGAACATAAAAGAGAATATCTTCACCTTAACGCCTGAGTCCAGAGAGGCTTTCGAACAAGCGAAATCAACGATATCCGAAGTTACTATGCTACAGCATCTAAACACCGACCCCACAACGCATATCATCATCTGCACCGATGCCTCCCAGAAAGCAGTAGCAGCAGTATTACAGCAGAGCGTGAACAACAACATTACTCCAATAGCGTTCTTTTCCAAACGGTTATCGCCAACCCAAGAACGTTATAGCACCTTTGGACGCGAACTTCTGGCTATGTATTTGGCTGTAAAACATTTCAACTTCCTGCTACAGGGTCGTGATTTCACTATTATGACTGATCACAAACCCTTTTGCTACTCTTTTAGCACTTCGTATGATAAGCATTCTCCACGGGAAGCCAGACAACTGGATTATGTTTCTCAATTTACTACAGACATCCAGTTTATCAAAGGCTCTTCCAACATTTTCACTGATGCTCTATCTAGAAAGGACATTAACACGATAGTACACAACGACATCAGTCTCGAAACTTTAGCTAAACCCCAAGTAGACTATGCAGAATTGAAATCCTGCAAAGAGAAGTCTAGCTTGAATCTTAAACTTATACCCATGTCTTTCTCAGATACTTTCATCATGTACGACACCTCAACAGGCAACGATTGCCCTTTTCGTCCCACACGCCTGCCGACGAGAAATATTCCGACACTTGCACGGTCTTTCACACCCAGGCATCAGAGCTACAACAAAGCTCATTACTGAACGTTTTGTGTGGCCGAAAATCAATTCGGATGTTAAACGTTGGACACGTAGCTGCCTGCAGTGCCAACGCAGTAAGACACAGAAACACACCATAGTCCAATTGGGAAGTTCCCTATCCCTGACAAACGCTTTCAACACGTGCATTTAGATTTAGTGGGGCCCCTGCCACCATCAAACTTTTTCACACATATCCTCACTGCAATAGATAGGTTCACAAGATGGGCCATAGCATGCCACATTAAAGACACATTGGCAGAAACAGTGGCTTCAGTTTTCCTCAACCGCTGGATATCCAACGTATTTTGTAAATAATTTTTAATATTATTTGTATTCATTTTGTCAATCTTTCACGGTATGTACATTTATTATTAAATCATTGTACCTGTTGTTTTAGTAAATGACCTTGATCACTTTTTTCCGTTGTGATACTAACATAGCGTGACACTTTTGTGGTCGTTTCCAAAATACACTACTACACACATACCTCTCGTTCTAAATTCATTTGCATTTGTGTTAACTAAAGTCTGAATCAAGTACCAATTTACCTTTACAGACGATAATTGGGATATACCATATTTACTACTGGATCATACCATTGGGGAATCCATCACACTTACTGGAATTATTAACCATCTATAATTGTGGATATTTAATACCAGATCAATTTGGAACACGCACTCTCCTGGTGAACTAAGTAACGTTCCTTATTTCTATTGTGTTTATGACATTTAATTTATATATATAAATATTGCTATTTGTTATTAATAACTCTATCATTACCTTTTGGATTAATATATTGTCTGGTCCACCACAACCTTCTAATGGCTTACAGTATCCTTAACACTCCTGGACATCCTCTTAAACACCTACTTAAGCTTAGTCCCAACACTAACCTAAGGGGTAACACCCAGAAATTAGAGGTACAACATAGTAGAACGGACTGCAGGCACAACTTCTACTCCTTAGGAGTTGTCAAATGCTGGAATTCGCTGCTAGCTGAGCTAGTCCAAGCAACTTCCCAGGAGTCCTCAAAGAGACGACTTGATCTATTCTTAAGGACTAAGGATAGTATCTTACTATGATTTATCAATTCATTTTTTTTTCTCTCTTATCGTTAATATACCTAGGTTATTGCCCGTAGGTATTGGTGATCCCCTGCTACTAGACACGAAAGCTTCTTCTATTCCGTCCACAACCATTTGAACCATTTAAACAACCCAATTTAACCTATGGTTAACCCCTGACTTAAGTCACATTTTTTTATATATTAAAAAAGTGATCAAGGTCATTCACTAAAACAACAGGTACAATGATACAGTAATGTTAAATGTACATACAGTGAAAGATTGATAAAATGAATATCAATAATAATAAAAATTATTTACAAAATAAGTTTGACAAACCTATCTACACAAGGTCACCTCTAAGATTCCTATACTCTAATGAGTAAAGGTCGAGTCATTGGAGGCGCTCATCGTAAGGTTTAAATTTCAGTCCTCGAACTGATTTCGTGGCTCGTCGTTGGATACGCTCCAGGGTGTTCTTATCCTTTGGGAGTGTAGGAGGGAATACTATGTTTCCGTACTTCAAATGGGGACGAATGAAACTATTGAAGATTATGTGAAAAGTTCTCCTGTCAAACTGACCAAAAATGCGCTTCAATATTACCAGTGCAAGGTTCGCTCGAAAAGCATTTCTGTCACAGTTGGCGTAAGACTTTAAGTCGTAGGGCACCAGAACTCCAAAATCTTTTTCGACTCGTGATACTACTAGAGAGGAGTTTCCTCAAGTTGTAACTGTAATCGGCTGCGTGTCGCAGATGGACTGCTTTACACTTTGAAGTGTTAAAGGTAAGTCCGTTATCTTCTGCCCAACTTTGAAGTCGAGTCAGATCCTTTTGAAGTGCCTGTATGTCCTCTTGGTTGCGTATCTCTCTCCAAAGTTTCACGTCATCGGCAAAGAGCAATATGTCTGACGTTACCTGTTGAGGAAGATCATTTATATAAATCAGGAAGAGAAGAGGTCCTAGTATTGAGCCCTGGGGGACCCCATTAAGACATTCCATAGCCTGTGAGAAATTGAAGTTGACCCTGACCTTAAAATGTCGATTTGTCAGATATGAACTGAGCCAGTCAATTAAAGGTGGTTTGATACCCAATTGTTTGAGCTTGTTAATAAGACATATGTGGTTAACCCTATCAAAAGCTTTAGAGAAATCAAGGTAAATGATGTCCACCTTACCCTTGCGATCAACGATACTTGTCCACCGCAGTCAGCAGGTTCGTCATACAGGAGTAACCCTTCCTGAAACCATGCTGTTGGGGTGAGAAGAAATTTAAGGACAGCCGATAGTCGTGTATACCATCGTATATGACGAACTCCATGATCTTTGAAGGTATAGAGAGAAGAGCCATGGTCGGTAACTTGAAGGTTCGCTGCGTCAACCTCCTTTGAAGATTGGTGTGATATGAGCCAGCTTCCAAATATCCGGTAGTTTGTCTCGACTTAGCGAGTGTGAGAACATCACGCTAAGTGGTGTTGCCAGGATTGAAGCTGCTTACCTCAGTATAGCAGAGTGGACCATATCTGGACCAGGAGAAGTGTCTGTTCTTAGGTGCTGTAGTTTTCGGAGCACCAAGTCAGCGCTCAGTTTCACTATGGAAAGTCCTGTGCAGTTGCAGATAAAGCCGTCATCATTATAGTTGATGTGGGTCGGTTGAAATGTCCGAGAGTATTACTCAGCCAGGAGTTTAGCGGCGTCACCGTCATTATCGGTCGGGCCTTTAGGACCCAGCAGTTGAGAAACTCCAGTTTTGGCTTGACGAAGAGAGGCTGCGTAACGGAATAAGCTTTTCGGATTCGAAATAAATTTATCCATAAGCTCTAACTGGTACTGAAGCCTGTCTTCTCTTATAACCTTCGTACATATGTTCCATATATGTTTGTATTGCCTGTGCTCGCCGTTGTTGTCGGTTCGTTTATATTCTGCTCAACGTTGACTTTTACGGCTTAACAAACGAATAGTGTGATTTTTGATGATTGTAGGTTGCATGTGGCTTTTGAAGACCGTTTTAGGGACTGACTGCGTTGTAGCACATCAGAGTGTGTGGTTGAAGAACCGAGCTTCAATTGAATTTTCACCTCCAATATACGTATGCTCCACAAAGTTGACTTTATGGAGAATGAAGTCCCTTAGAATCAGGATTTGAGTGAAACCGAGACGCGTAGAGCGGGATAGTCCTTCCAGCATGCGACTGTCATACCCGATGTCGGCAGTGGGCTTCCTATATATGGCCCATTTTGTGAACCTATCTATTGCAGTGAGGATATGTGTGAAAAAGTTTGATGGTGGCAGGGGCCCCACTAAATCTAAATGCACGTGTTGAAAGCGTTTGTCAGGGATAGGGAACTTCCCAATTGGACTGTAGGTGTGTTTCTGTGTCTTACTGCGTTGGCACTGGAGGCAGCTACGTGTCCAACGTTTAACATCCGAATTGATTTTCGGCCACACAAAACGTTCAGTAATGAGCTTTGTTGTAGCTCTGATGCCTGGGTGTGAAAGACCGTGCAAGTGTCGGAATATTTCTTGTCGGCAAGCGTGTGGGACGAAAGGGCGATTGTTGCCTGTTGAGGTGTCGCACATGATGAAAGTATCTGAGAAAGGCATGGGTATAAGTTTAAGATTCAAGCTAGACTTCTCTTTGCAGGATTTCAATTCTGCATCGTCTACTTGGGGTTTAGCTAAAGTTTCGAGACTGATGTCGTTGTGTACTATCGTGTTAATGTCCTTTCTACATAGAGTGTCAGCGACAATGTTGGAAGAGCCTTTGATAAACTGCATGTCTGTAGTAAATTGAGAAATATGATCCAGTTGTCTGGCTTCCCGTGGAGAATGCTTATCATACGAAGTGCTGAAGGAGTAGCGAAGGGGTTTGTGATCAATCATAATAGTGAAATCTCGACCCTGTAGCAGGAAGTTGAAATGTTTTACAGCCAAATACATAGCCAGAAGTTCGCGTCCAAAGGTGCTATAACGTTCTTGGGTTGGCGATAATCGTTTGGAAACGAACACTATAGGAGTAATGTTGTTGTTCACGCGCTGCTGTAATACCGCTCCCACTGCTTTCTGGAAGGCGTCGGTGCAGAGGATGAGATGCGTTGTGTAGTGGGTGTTTATAAGCTGTATTGTAGTAACTTTGGATATCGTTGATTTCGCTTGTTCGAAAGCCTCTCTGGACTCAGGCGTTAAGGTGAAGATATTCTCTTTTATGTTCTGAGTTAAGGTTTTATCAATCTTCAGTAAATCTGTCAAAGGTTGCAAGATGGCCGCGCAACTAGGGAGAAAACGTCGGTAAAAATTGCACATTCCCAGGAACCGGCATAATGTCTTTATCGACTTGGGCTCAGGGAAATTGACTATAGCTTCGACGTTTTCCTCAAGAGGTCTAATTCCTTGGGAATCAATGTGATGTCCCAGAAATTCTATAGTTGAGGCTCCGAATGTACACTTCGAAAGATTTATAACTACACCATACTTTTTAAAGCGTTCGAAGAGGGTCTGTAAGTGTTGAATGTGTTCTTCGAGCGTTGAACTGGCAACCAAAACGTCATCGATATAGACAAATACAAAATGTTATCTTCGAGTGACTTTGGTGAGCCTAGAGTGTATTATAGTTTTGTTGTTTATATTTTTACTTGAAACACTAGTTTTTTCATATCATGTACTCTCCAAATAAACCTATTGATATGGATTGTCCCCCAGTGGAACCCCTCGACTCATTACATGCAGACGATCATATTTTAAGTTCGGCGAATGCTATTACCGAGTTAAGATTACCAACATACGGTGCCAACAACCCTAGAATCTGGTTCGCGCAGGTAGAGGCCTTATTTTTAGCGAGAGGCATACGTTCCCAAGCGACTAAATATGCCCATGTTGTCGGCGCTCTACCCATAGAAATCGCTACGGAAGTCGGTGATCTGGTTGACCATGTACCAGAGACAGATCCTTATGACAAAATCAAAGCAGCAGTAATACAGCGCACGTCTGTCTCAGACGAAAAACGATTACAAATATTACTAACTTCCTGTGACTTGGGAGACAAGAGACCCTCCCAACTTCTTCGCCACATGAAACAACTTGCTGGTCCATACAACCTGGACGAAACTCTCCTAAAACAAATGTGGTTGCAAAGATTACCACATAATGTGAGACAAATTCTTAGTGTCTCGGGGAAATCCGTCGCTCTCGAGGATTTAGCCGACATGGCGGACAAAATGACGGAGATCTACCCCCACAGACATTGTCTAAACGCGATATAAACTTCTGGTAATGACGATACAAACACAACACTCAACATTCAGCAACAATTAACACAGTTAACAACTCAGCATCATTACAGGCTACTATTGCGAGTATCCATTCTCTACCTAATAAATCCATTTCTAGAAAAAGAGCAGTGTCAAGACATCGTTCAAGGTCCCCCAAGAAGGCAGTCAATATTTGTCGGTATCATACGAGGTATGGTAAGAACACACGTCGTTGCACACAACCGTGCAACTTCTCAACAAACAGCCTAGAAAATCAGGGAAACGGGCCGGCCAGACAGTAATGGTGGCGTCTGCTACTGGCCAACACGATAGCTGCCTCTTCCACATCAGGGGTCATATTTCTGGCTCAGACTTCTTAGTCGATACCGGAGCAAAAATCAGCATAATCCCATTAGAGCTTTCACGACGGCGACACACTACATACAGCAAAGTGTCACTACAGGCGGCCAATCAAACACTTATCAAAACCTACGGAGAACAATCTCTCATTCTAGATCTCGGTCTTCGGCGAAGATTCATTTGGGTCTTTATAGTCGCCCAAATCAAACGACCCATTCTCGGAGCTGACTTCTTAAGTGCCTACAAATTATTAGTAGATATGAATAACAAGAGGTTGATTGACCAATGCACACGTTTACAAGTGAATGGTACGCTTGCTACTGATTACGAGATTTACGGTGTCCATATAGTAAAACCTGAAAACAAACTTTTCACCAACATTCTGAGGGAATACGAATGTATCACAAAAGTAAATTACCAAACGGAATCCACGGCACTCCGTGTACAACATCATATCATCACTACGGGTCCACCCATTTGTGTCAAGGCAAAGAGACTTCCACCACACAAGTTACAGATAGCTAAAAGAGAATTTGAACATATGATGCAACTCGGGATAATCAGACAATCGAACAGTCCTTGGGCTTCGCCTCTGCACATGGTTCCAAAGAAGGACCAAGATTGGCGACCATGTGGAGACTACCGACGATTAAATAATCAAACTATCCCAGATAGGTACCCCATACCGCATATACACGACTTCTCTTTAAATCTACAAGGAAAACAAATTTTTTCGAAACTTGACTTAGTAAAAGCCTATCATCAAATCCCAATGGCGCCCGAAGACATTAAAAAACAGCTATAACCACACCTTTTGGTCTGTTTGAATTTTTGAGGATGCCATTCGGGCTAAAAACGACGCCCAAACGTTCCAGAGGTTTATGGACGAAGTTACTCGAAGAAAGCAGTAGGAGCAGTATTACAGCAGCGCGTGAACAACAACATTACTCCTATAGTGTTCGTTTCCAAACGATTATCGCCAACCCAAGAACGTTATAGCACCTTTGGACGCGAACTTCTGGCTATGTATTTGGCTGTAAAACATTTCAACTTCCTGCTACAGGGTCGAGATTTCACTATTATGATTGATCACAAACCCCTTCGCTACTCCTTCAGCACTTCGTATGATAAGCATTCTCCACGGGAAGCCAGACAACTGGATCATATTTCTCAATTTACTACAGACATGCAGTTTATCAAAGGCTCTTCCAACATTGTCGCTGACACTCTATGTAGAAAGGACATTAACACGATAGTACACAACGACATCAGTCTCGAAACTTTAGCTAAACCCCAAGTAGACGATGCAGAATTGAAATCCTGCAAAGAGAAGTCTAGCTTGAATCTTAAACTTATACCCATGCCTTTCTCAGATACTTTCATCATGTGCGACACCTCAACAGGCAACAATCGCCCTTTCGTCCCACACGCTTGCCGACAAGAAATATTCCGACACTTGCACGGTCTTTCACACCCGGGCATCAGAGCTACAACAAAGCTCATTACTGAACGTTTTGCGTGGCCGAAAATCAATTCGGATGTTAAACGTTGGACACGTAGCTGCCTCCAGTGCCAACGCAGTAAGACACAGAAACACACCTACAGTCCAATTGGGAAGTTCCCTATCCCTGACAAACGCTTTCAACACGTGCATTTAGATTTAGTGGGGCCCCTGCCACCATCAAACTTTTTCACACATATCCTCACTGCAATAGATAGGTTCACAAGATGGGCCATAGCATGCCCCATTAATCACAGAATATTTAATAAACCATGCTTATAAGTCAACATTATACCGAAATCTCTTTTTGTGAAACCTCCAGAGCTCTCCTTGAAATCGATCCAGATTTTTCAACGCGCTTCTCGAATATTGTTACGAGAACGCATCCACAAATGCCCATGCCTACTTGAAAAGTATTGTGAACGAATCAAAAGCCTTGTTGATTTACTGAAGCTTTTAATCCCGACCGAATTACAATCCACGATATCCAACCTTTTTACAGAAAGAGAACGCCACTATTTAAATTAATCGAAACTCTAACAAATTAAAAAATTCGAAAACATCAAAGAAAAGAAGAAAGATAAGAAAACATCAACAAGAAAATCTAATTCGAATGATCTAAGAAGAACTGTTCATAATCTCTCGAACAGAAACTTAAACAGTCACGAAATCACTCTACTGGAGAAAGGACTAGATTTCAGTTTACATAGAAAACCATCTAGCACTCTTGAAATTGCCACATTTACTTCGTCAAAAGACATCCCATATTCTGTCTAAACAAAAACACATTACACCTAACAAAAGAAGAATTGAAGGCTCTGCATTCACTTAAAAAGACAAAACGGTTATCATAACAAAAGCCGACAAAGGCAACACAGCAGTAAGCATGAATAAAACAGATTATATTAATAAAGCTCTTGAACATCTCTCAACAGGACATTATGAAAAGATCAATCCAAAAACTTCTCTAACGATTAAGAATAAAGTCAAATTAGAAACAAGTCAACTTCTTAACGAGCTAAAACCAATCATTGGAATCTCGCTTTGGTTTGCTTTGCATCTCAAATCATGTAATGTCTCACGGTTTTACCGCTTACTAAAAATTCATAAACCAGATATTCCTCTAAGACCGATAGTAGACTTCACAAACACCTCAACAATATGTCTAGTCCCAGCTGCTCGCTTAGTAATGTACTAAGATGTGAGGCGTGCGACAACACGCTCCCGACTAAACCTATACACCTAAAAGTTAGTCCCCCTGAAGATACTTCACAGGTTGACTCGAATAAACCTAACTTCATCTCACAGAAACAACGAAAGACTCCAGCTCCGACAAAAAAGGGTGGGAAGACAAGACTCACGATACCGAGCAGGGGAACACATAAGGTTGCATCTCAAATCATGTAATGTCTCACGGTTTTACCGCTTACTAAAAATTCATAAACCAGATATTCCTCTAAGACCGATAGTAGACTTCACAAACACCTCAACATATGCATTATCGAAATATTTAAGCAATATACTAAAACCACTACAACTCAACTTACATAATATAATTAAAGACACATATGACTTTAAATCAAAATTATCCGGATTAATCATCGAGAAGAATGAAATCATGGTAAGCTTTGATGTCGTTTCTTTATACACAAGTGTTCCCATTGATAAATGCTTAGAATTCATTAGTAGTTTACTTGAGAACGATATTACTCTTCCTGACAGATGTCCGTTGAGCATCAGTCTAATCATGAAATCATTAAAACTCAGCTTAAATTCAACGCTATTTACTTTTAACGGTATGTTATTCAAACAAACTAACGGTGTAGCAATGGGATCCCCTGTATCCCCGATTGTAGCCAACCTTTTTATGGCATACATTGAATCAAATATCTTCGCCCACAACATTATACCACGAATTTGGCTTAGATATGTAGACGATACATTTGTTGTTATAAAAAAGACTCATCTAAGATCTTTTTCAAAATGAATAAATACACTTTCATCGCACATCAAATTCACCAATGAAAATGAAAATGTACATGGTGAGCTACCATTCTTAGATTGCTTAGTAAAAAGAAATCCAAATGGAAGTCTAAACCTATCCATTTACCGAAAACCAACGCACTCAAATCGTTACATTGACTTCCATTCAGCACATCCTTTCAGTGCTAAGATCTCGCAAGCCTTAAATCTTTTTAGAAGAGCTAACAAGATCATCACATCAAAGGAAGACAAACAAAAAGAACAAATGAATATAATTAACATCTTACAATTTAATAATTTTCCTTTAAAGATTATTAGAAGCATATTAAAACAAAACATTTCATTACGTTATAATAATGATTCGAATGAAATACCATGGATTGGTACTGCAGTTTTACCATACCGTCATGGCACAACAGAAGAAATCCAAAGAATCTTGAAACAACACAGAATTAAAGTATACTACAAAACAACGAACACACTACGTAATACTTTAGTTCACCTGAAAGACAAAATCCCCTTCATGTACACACAAAACTGCGTCTACAAATTAGGTTGTATCGATTGTGATGCCTATTATATTGGAAAGTCATCGAGCGAAATCTTGACTAGAGCCAAAGAACATATTAGGCACACAAAGAAACCTCCTAACAATCCTGTAGAATTGAACCAACTTCAAATTAAATCGGCAATAGCAGTTCATGCCATTTTCAACAACCACCAAATCGATTTTAAAAATATCAAAATATTGCAAAAAGGCTTTTCCAACTACAAAAAAAGGAGGGTAGCTGAGGCGTTCCATATAATGCTTAATCCTACTTCTCTCAACAGAAAGGAAGGCCTTACCATACATCCTACTTGGACCATTTATCCTAGCCACTCAGTCTGATCATATTTACAAATTCACACTATCATATTACAAATTTAAACTCTATCCCATCTTACCATAAAGGTCACACAATTTTTCATTCTTAAACAATGCACACATACATACACATGCAAATTTACATACACGTCACTTATGAATCACCTTGACAAAAATGACATGACATCAACTTGTTCATATCTGTTTTTTGATTGATCAAATATTATTCTTGTATTGTTCCGTTGTACTATTTAAACTTGGATTAATTTTAATTTGATTATTTATTCTCTGAAGAAGTGACTTACACTAAGCCACGAAACGTCAGAAAATCTAATTTTCTACTCATTGGGACACTACAAATATATTATTTATTTATGCCCCATTAAAAAAACATCGGCAGAGACAGTGGCTTCGGTTTTCCTCGACCGCTGGATATCCAACTATGGCGTACCATCAACAATCACAACAGATCGCGGTCCACAATTTCAATCCGTCCTATTTCACGAGTTCACCAAACTTCATGGGGCAAATCATGTCAAAACGACAGCTTACTATCCGGCAGCTAATGGCATGGTCGAAAGATTCCATCGCCAACTAAAAAGCTCTCTGATGGCACAACCGGACTCTTCAAAATGGAGCGATGCTTTACCGCTCGTACTCCTTGGGATCCGCTCGTCAGTAAAGGAAGACATCGAATGTACGGCCGCTGAACTAGTCTATGGCACGACATTAACGTTACCAGGACAACTGGTCAAGAATGAACCTACAACGCCAGCAGACCCTTCTCGTTTTGTAAGCCGATTATTACAAATGATGCAGAACATCAAACCAATACCACCTCGAGAACACAACAACCGAGTCCACCTCGATAAACATTTAGTGTAATAGGAAGTTCTAGTGAGCATCCACATCAAGTTGAGGGTGAACATCCCAATCCACCTGTTCTAGATAGTCCTGTAGAGCTGACGCATTCAACCGTTTGAAATTCCAGCGCATGTTGTAGTTGGGATATCTTAGCTCAGTTTAGCTGACAAAACTGAAGGCTATAAAGGCGTGACGGCTTTTCCCCAGGGGAACCAGAATTAAGAGGTTATCGACTAGAAATTCTTCATTTGTATAAACACAGTCTAAGCGCGACGGCGTCTGACTGTTCCTCCAACGAGTAGCTAACTTCATATTTTCGTGTAGTCCCAAATCCTCAATGAGGTTGAAGAACCGAGCTTCAATTGAATTTTCACCTCCAATATACGTATGCTCCACAAAGTTGACTTTATGGAGATTGAAGTCCCCTAGAATCAGGATTTGAGTGAAACCGAGACGCGTAGAGCGGGATAGTCCTTCCAGCATGCGACTGTCATACTCGATGTCGGCAGTGGGCTCCGACTAGGCACGTCCAAGTAGTGGACAATCTCATAGAGCACCATGTAGATTTGTAGTGGCATTGGGCCCTACCACGAGACAATATGAGAAATAGACATTAAACATTTAACGTGGAGAAATACAGAAGAATGGAGAAGGCGGGAATAATAAATTGAAAGAGTCCGAGTTCATCGGATGGCATGACTCGGCCTTGCAGGCGTGGTCCCAGCTGAATGTTATCTTGTATCTTCTATTCATGTTAAATATATTCTGTCTCTAGCCTAAGCTTGTTCTCTATCACGTATTGGTAATTGTTACAGTGCAATGAGTTGCTGTAGGCGATGATGTAACTTCCACGTAAGATTAGGCAGTTACATCATGATAAATCTACAATTTTAGGATTAGGTCTATTATTAGAGCAGTGCTAATATCATAGTAGACCGTAATTCTAAAGATTCCCCAAGATTGTCAAACTCATGGTTGTGAACTTGGTGTACCTCCAAGCCACGTCGTATGTATAGGGCTACTCCACCCCAAATTCCTGTTTTTCTGTCATTGCGAAACAGAGACATCCCAGTTATTGCTAGCTCCTGGTCCGAAAACTGAGAAGATATCCAAGTTTCAGATATTCCTATCAGATGAACCTTATCAGCGTTGCTAAGTTCGCTTAGTTCATCCATTTTATTTGGTAGACTCGCGGCGTTCATGTATAAGCAGTTAATGCTTCCAATTTGAAACGCGTGAGCTTCTTCCTGTTTGTCTGTGAGAGTCTTACGTCAGTGGACAGGTAACCCACCAATATAAGTTTTGTCGAATTGGTAGGCCCTGTCCTTTACACGCTTTTTTATCTTCAAGACAGTCCGCAAGTGGAATGGTCAGCTCCAGCTTGCCTTTGTGCTTGATCCTGACGTCATATGGCCTGTCCGGGTGCATGTGGATCCCAGTTGGTAACCGACGTCTGTTGACACGAAAGGCTTCCAGAGCTGCAGCCGCCATATGAGAGGATGGAAAAGTTATTCTCACTAGGCTATATATCTGCGCGAAATTTGAAAGTGGGTGTATTATACGAAGACTATCATCCTATCTTGTACATCGGGTACATTTAACCTGAAAAATTAAAAAAAAAAACTCCGACGGATACTTACCAGCTTCTATTATTTCGATTTTGGACTTAAGTCTAAAATAGATCTAAAATTTATTATATACTCATTGTCTCCGATCCTTGTATTAGCCAGGTTAATACTTAGCAACTACTAATACTCTGATATTATATTTGATTTAACGAGCTTTGTACCCAGTTTGAAATCATGGTTAATAACTCCAGTAAAAGAGAAATTTCACCAACTTCTAAGCCTAATAAACGGTCCGAATCCGTAACCTCTATGACTGACGACTCAGTACCTGACAATGTCAAACCTTTAACAAATGAACAATATGCGCATTGTACACAAATGTCACTAACATCACCTGAATCCTCATGTTACTGCCCCTCCATCTCTGCGTGCAGTATGCCAACGGTAAGACTGGTTGACATACAAGACACTATACCCATGTGCATCGAAAAGTCAGCACAGTCTACCAGACAATACGTTCTACCAAGGCTTAAATCTAAAATTTCAAAAACTAAAGAGTCCAATAGTTCGTCTCATACACATGAAAATATTGATAGATGTATTACTGACGTCCGTCAACTACAAAACTCCCTAGCCGAAATAAACGGCAGACTTCAGCAACTAGCACCCCTCACGCACATATGGGGCCTTGACACTGATAGGAATCTAGAGCAACTCACTAAAGCTGAGTGTATTTTGGAGTTTGGGGCTGAAGAAGTGACGAAAAGAATGATGTCCTCCTTCAATGCAGTTGCGTATAACCTCCCCGACCGCATACACCCATCTAAGTTGAGGGATATTTGCCTTAGAGCATGCGGTATGCTGAGCGTAAACTGCAAAGTCAAACGCCTTAGGAAAAAGTCAGACAGATCTACTTGCCCCCTCCTGTTTATGTTTGGCTGTTGTAATGATGCTAAACAGTTTATTGATTCCAGCAAAAATATTAGCTCACTCATTCCATACAAAAGTATAAAAGTCACTCCAGACCTTACGCCCTGTCAACGTCGTGTAAGAAGACGTGAAGCGATAGGATTGTATGGTAGTATTACAGTGAATAACCAGCCAGAGTCAGTTTGCAACAATAAGCATGACATCACTCCACGAACAGTCGATCACTCTGTTGATCTAGATGAGTCTGCTGATCAGAAACCTTTAGATAAGATACGTACCCCAACTGTCACCAAAAAACATAACAATATGTCTAGTCCCAGCTGCTCGCTTAGTAATGTACTAAGATGTGAGGCGTGCGACAACACGCTCCCGACTAAACCTATACACCTAAAAGTTAGTCCCCCTGAAGATACTTCACAGGTTGACTCGAATAAACCTAACTTCATCTCACAGAAACAACGAAAGACTCCAGCTCCGACAAAAAAGGGTGGGAAGACAAGACTCACGATACCGAGCAGGGGAACACATAAGGTTGCATCTCAAATCATGTAATGTCTCACGGTTTTATCGCTTACTAAAAATTCATAAACCAGATATTCCTCTAAGACCGATAGTAGACTTCACAAACACCTCAACATATGCATTATCGAAATATTTAAGCAATATACTAAAACCACTACAACTCAACTTACATAATATAATTAAAGACACATATGACTTTAAATCAAAATTATCCGGATTAATCATCGAGAAGAATGAAATCATGGTAAGCTTTGATGTCGTTTCTTTATACACAAGTGTTCCCATTGATAAATGCTTAGAATTCATTAGTGGTTTACTTGAGAACGATATTACTCTTCCTGACAGATGTCCGTTGAGCATCAGTCTAATCATGAAATCATTAAAACTCAGCTTAAATTCAACGCTATTTACTTTTAACGGTATGTTATTCAAACACACTAACGGTGTAGCAATGGGATCCCCTGTATCCCCGATTGTAGCCAACCTTTTTATGGCATACATTGAATCAAATATCTTCGCCCACAACATTATACCACGAATTTGGCTTAGATATGTAGACGATACATTTGTTGTTATAAAAAAGACTCATCTAAGATCTTTTTCAAAATGAATAAATACACTTTCATCGCACATCAAATTCACCAATGAAAATGAAAATGTACATGGTGAGCTACCATTCTTAGATTGCTTAGTAAAAAGAAATCCAAATGGAAGTCTAAACCTATCCATTTACCGAAAACCAACGCACTCAAATCGTTACATTGACTTCCATTCAGCACATCCTTTCAGTGCTAAGATCTCGCAAGCCTTAAATCTTTTTAGAAGAGCTAACAAGATCATCACATCAAAGGAAGACAAACAAAAAGAACAAATGAATATAATTAACATCTTACAATTTAATAATTTTCCTTTAAAGATTATTAGAAGCATATTAAAACAAAACATTTCATTACGTTATAATAATGATTCGAATGAAATACCATGGATTGGTACTGCAGTTTTACCATACCGTCATGGCACAACAGAAGAAATCCAAAGAATCTTGAAACAACACAGAATTAAAGTATACTACAAAACAACGAACACACTACGTAATACTTTAGTTCACCTGAAAGACAAAATCCCCTTCATGTACACACAAAACTGCGTCTACAAATTAGGTTGTATCGATTGTGATGCCTATTATATTGGAAAGTCATCGAGCGAAATCTTGACTAGAGCCAAAGAACATATTAGGCACACAAAGAAACCTCCTAACAATCCTGTAGAATTGAACCAACTTCAAATTAAATCGGCAATAGCAGTTCATGCCATTTTCAACAACCACCAAATCGATTTTAAAAATATCAAAATATTGCAAAAAGGCTTTTCCAACTACAAAAAAAGGAGGGTAGCTGAGGCGTTCCATATAATGCTTAATCCTACTTCTCTCAACAGAAAGGAAGGCCTTACCATACATCCTACTTGGACCATTTATCCTAGCCACTCAGTCTGATCATATTTACAAATTCACACTATCATATTACAAATTTAAACTCTATCCCATCTTACCATAAAGGTCACACAATTTTTCATTCTTAAACAATGCACACATACATACACATGCAAATTTACATACACGTCACTTATGAATCACCTTGACAAAAATGACATGACATCAACTTGTTCATATCTGTTTTTTGATTGATCAAATATTATTCTTGTATTGTTCCGTTGTACTATTTAAACTTGGATTAATTTTAATTTGATTATTTATTCTCTGAAGAAGTGACTTACACTAAGCCACGAAACGTCAGAAAATCTAATTTTCTACTCATTGGGACACTACAAATATATTATTTATTTATGCCACATTAAAGACACATTGGCAGAAACAGTGGCTTCAGTTTTCCTCAACCGCTGGATATCCAACTACGGCGCACCATCAACAATCACAACAGTTCGCGGTCCACAATTTCAATCCGTCCTATTTTACGAGTTCAACAAACTTCTTGGGGTAAATCATGTCAAAACGACAGCTTACCATCCGGCAGCTAATGGCATGGTCAAAAGATTCCATCGCCAACTAAAAATCTCTCTGATGGCACAACCGGACTCTTCAACATGGAGCGATGCTTTACCGCTCGTACTCCTTGGGATCCGCTCGTCAGTAAAGGAAGACATTGGACGTACGGTCGCTGAACTAGTCTATGGCACGACATTAACGTTACCAGGACAACTGGTCAAGAATGAACCTACAACGCCAGCAGACCCTTCTCGTTTTGTAAGCCGATTATTACAAACGATGCAGAACATCAAACCAATACAACCTCGAGAACACAACAACCGAGTCCACCTCGATAAACATTTAGTGTAATAGGAAGTTCTAGTGAGCATCCACATCAAGTTGAGGGTGAACATCCCAATCCACCTGTTCTAGATAGTCCTGTAGAGCTGACGCATTCAACCGTTTGAAATTCCAGCGCATGTTGTAGTTGGGATATCTTAGCTCAGTTTAGCTGACAAAACTGAAGGCTATAAAGGCGTGACGGCTTTTCCCCAGGGGAACCAGAATTAAGAGGTTATCGACTAGAAATTCTTCATTTGTATAAACACAGTCTAAGCGCGACGGCGTCTGACTGTTCCTCCAACGAGTAGCTAACTTCATATTTTCGTGTAGTCCCAAATCCTCAATGAGGTTGAAGAACCGAGCTTCAATTGAATTTTCACCTCCAATATACGTATGCTCCACAAAGTTGACTTTATGGAGATTGAAGTCCCCTAGAATCAGGATTTGAGTGAAACCGAGACGCGTAGAGCGGGATAGTCCTTCCAGCATGCGACTGTCATACTCGATGTCGGCAGTGGGCTCCGACTAGGCACGTCCAAGTAGTGGACAATCTCATAGAGCACCATGTAGATTTGTAGTGGCATTGGGCCCTACCACGAGACAATATGAGAAATAGACATTAAACATTTAACGTGGAGAAATACAGAAGAATGGAGAAGGCGGGAATAATAAATTGAAAGAGTCCGAGTTCATCGGATGGCATGACTCGGCCTTGCAGGCGTGGTCCCAGCTGAATGTTATCTTGTATCTTCTATTCATGTTAAATATATTCTGTCTCTAGCCTAAGCTTGTTCTCTATCACGTATTGGTAATTGTTACAGTGCAATGAGTTGCTGTAGGCGATGATGTAACTTCCACGTAAGATTAGGCAGTTACATCATGATAAATCTACAATTTTAGGATTAGGTCTATTATTAGAGCAGTGCTAATATCATAGTAGACCGTAATTCTAAAGATTCCCCAAGATTGTCAAACTCATGGTTGTGAACTTGGTGTACCTCCAAGCCACGTCGTATGTATAGGGCTACTCCACCCCAAATTCCTGTTTTTCTGTCATTGCGAAACAGAGACATCCCAGTTATTGCTAGCTCCTGGTCCGAAAACTGAGAAGATATCCAAGTTTCAGATATTCCTATCAGATGAACCTTATCAGCGTTGCTAAGTTCGCTTAGTTCATCCATTTTATTTGGTAGACTCGCGGCGTTCATGTATAAGCAGTTAATGCTTCCAATTTGAAACGCGTGAGCTTCTTCCTGTTTGTCTGTGAGAGTCTTACGTCAGTGGACAGGTAACCCACCAATATAAGTTTTGTCGAATTGGTAGGCCCTGTCCTTTACACGCTTTTTTATCTTCAAGACAGTCCGCAAGTGGAATGGTCAGCTCCAGCTTGCCTTTGTGCTTGATCCTGACGTCATATGGCCTGTCCGGGTGCATGTGGATCCCAGTTGGTAACCGACGTCTGTTGACACGAAAGGCTTCCAGAGCTGCAGCCGCCATATGAGAGGATGGAAAAGTTATTCTCACTAGGCTATATATCTGCGCGAAATTTGAAAGTGGGTGTATTATACGAAGACTATCATCCTATCTTGTACATCGGGTACATTTAACCTGAAAAATTAAAAAAAAAACTCCGACGGATACTTACCAGCTTCTATTATTTCGATTTTGGACTTAAGTCTAAAATAGATCTAAAATTTATTATATACTCATTGTCTCCGATCCTTGTATTAGCCAGGTTAATACTTAGCAACTACTAATACTCTGATATTATATTTGATTTAACGAGCTTTGTACCCAGTTTGAAATCATGGTTAATAACTCCAGTAAAAGAGAAATTTCACCAACTTCTAAGCCTAATAAACGGTCCGAATCCGTAACCTCTATGACTGACGACTCAGTACCTGACAATGTCAAACCTTTAACAAATGAACAATATGCGCATTGTACACAAATGTCACTAACATCACCTGAATCCTCATGTTACTGCCCCTCCATCTCTGCGTGCAGTATGCCAACGGTAAGACTGGTTGACATACAAGACACTATACCCATGTGCATCGAAAAGTCAGCACAGTCTACCAGACAATACGTTCTACCAAGGCTTAAATCTAAAATTTCAAAAACTAAAGAGTCCAATAGTTCGTCTCATACACATGAAAATATTGATAGATGTATTACTGACGTCCGTCAACTACAAAACTCCCTAGCCGAAATAAACGGCAGACTTCAGCAACTAGCACCCCTCACGCACATATGGGGCCTTGACACTGATAGGAATCTAGAGCAACTCACTAAAGCTGAGTGTATTTTGGAGTTTGTGGCTGAAGAAGTGACGAAAAGAGTGATGTCCTCCTTCAATGCAGTTGCGTATAACCTCCCCGACCGCATACACCCATCTAAGTTGAGGGATATTTGCCTTAGAGCATGCGGTATGCTGAGCGTAAACTGCAAAGTCAAACGCCTTAGGAAAAAGTCAGACAGATCTACTTGCCCCCTCCTGTTTATGTTTGGCTGTTGTAATGATGCTAAACAGTTTATTGATTCCAGCAAAAATATTAGCTCACTCATTCCATACAAAAGTATAAAAGTCACTCCAGACCTTACGCCCTGTCAACGTCGTGTAAGAAGACGTGAAGCGATAGGATTGTATGGTAGTATTACAGTGAATAACCAGCCAGAGTCAGTTTGCAACAATAAGCATGACATCACTCCACGAACAGTCGATCACTCTGTTGATCTAGATGAGTCTGCTGATCAGAAACCTTTAGATAAGATACGTACCCCAACTGTCACCAAAAAACATAACAATATGTCTAGTCCCAGCTGCTCGCTTAGTAATGTACTAAGATGTGAGGCGTGCGACAACACGCTCCCGACTAAACCTATACACCTAAAAGTTAGTCCCCCTGAAGATACTTCACAGGTTGACTCGAATAAACCTAACTTCATCTCACAGAAACAACGAAAGACTCCAGCTCCGACAAAAAAGGGTGGGAAGACAAGACTCACGATACCGAGCAGGGGAACACATAAGGTTGAACCCAACTGTTCTATAGGTATCCCAACAACAGTGAACAGGTTCTCCCCGCTGATACCATATAACTTGCCTTCAACACCTCCAAGTTGTAAAATGGGTAGTGGGCTACAGCCTAACAAGCCTTTTTCCACGCAGACTAACAAATATTATCGGAGTACTGATCACTCCAAGCATCCCCTAAAGCTTAAAACCATTAATAAGAATGGTAATAATAGGTTTCTCACCTCACACCCTATCTACATTCCCCAGGATCATAATTGTAACTACTCTCAGAAAGAAAACTTTTCACACCCTTTAGTACCAACCCACCACATGGAAACGACTCCCACTTACAATAATAGTCGCAACTCCTTCCAGTTACGCGCAGCAGACCCTTCTCACGCTAGCGTAAATAGTTATAACAGAGGCTACGCACCTAACCACCAAGACTATTTTGCAAACAACCATACACTTCACAGCAGGCCAGTACAAGATTTTTTTGGAATACGACCTCTAGTGACACCTCTGTTGAAGAATATAGCTCAAGTTATTTCAAACCACATGCAAAACATAAACGCGTTTCCCCCGTACAGTTTCCATCAGAGAGTACTCCCGCCCTTTCCTCCTGGGTAAACTCCCCAATCAACTTCACTAGCTCATTTGATACATCCCCCATTAAGTCTAGCTATCAAAATACCGAGCTATTGAAGAACATCCAATCCCTCATTTTAAACCCATATCACACCCGTGAGGGTTACAACGACTTTATTCGAGATACTCTCACTCATTTTAACCTAGTAGGCCATTTGTTTAATATATGTCTCATCAACGCTAGGTCGATCTGCAATAAAAAGACGGATTTAGCCCTGTTTGTATCCATATATCAACCATCACTTATTATGATATCTGAAGCATGGACTAACACTAATATTTCCGACCTAAGTATATCTCTTGACAACTATTTACTATATAGAAGTGATAGATTGAAGGGACGAGGCGGAGGATGCCTGATTTACGCTCA
Source organism: Schistosoma spindalis (assembly GCA_946903255.1). Lineage (NCBI taxonomy): Eukaryota > Metazoa > Platyhelminthes > Trematoda > Strigeidida > Schistosomatidae > Schistosoma > Schistosoma spindalis. The sequence goes on along the minus strand of OX336417.1, from coordinate 25,620,866 downwards.
CTCTAGCCTAAACTCACTACTATGTGATATGCCTGAACTAAACAAACTGAAGGATTCGGTGTGGATTGTATTAAAGCCGTCGAATTCCGTTACCTTACTGTTCGGCTGTGTTTACCGTCAACCCAACGCACCAATAGATGACATAGCAATACTATTGGAGGTATTCACACTAGCATCATCTCTTCCATTCACAGGCAAGCTTATTTGTGGTGACTTCAACTTGCCCGAAATTTCTTGGTTCCCAATCAGGGCGCCAAAGCGTTATGAATCATTTATAGAATGTCTAGAGCTCGGACAATGGACTCAGTATGTCAATGGCCCTACCAGACATCAAAATATCTTGGACTTAGTCTTTACCAGTGGCCTCACCCCCAATACTGTGTATATTGGAAAAACGTTTCCAGGTAGTGATCATAACATTGTCATATGCAGCCTTAATATAAAAACCACAACCGGTAGACGTAAAACCGCAACACTTCGTAGAAACTATCGCAAGGTTGATTGGAATAACTTCCACAATCACCTAAGAAGCACTGATTGGGGAACTTTCTTTACTGCAAAAAATACCGACACACTAACCCATATATTTTACCTCAACATCAGAAGTATCATCAACAAAATCGCACCTTTAGAATACTGTAGACCTACGGTCTCCAAAGATCTTTATATACCGGTCGGTACACGAAGACGTCTTCAAAGACATTGTACTCGATTCCATAACCTTAATGACTTCTCCTCTTTGGTGACGATGACTGAAATAATTATCCGAACAGAGGCATTAAGTACACAAAAAGCAGTCGCACAGGAAAAACGTGCAGTCGAACTTAACAATAACTTCTCTTCACTCACCATACTCCTTCAAAATAAACTTAAACGTTCCAAATCGAGAGGGAGCGTATTCATTAAAGACAAACAAGTATACGAAGACCCTAAACTTGTTGCGGAACTATTTAGTGAACACTTTTGTTGCTCACTAACTAACGGAAAACCACTAAACGATTCAGAACCAATCCTAGTACCTCCTTATGAAATTACTAATGTAAACTTTAATGTACAAAATATCTCTAAGGCAATCAGTACATTGAAACACTCATACACTGATGGACCAGATGGTATTCCAGCTAGCATGCTAAAACGTGGAGGGGATGATATGTGTGTTTTGCTTCTCAAGCTATTTGCGATATCACTCTCTACAGCGTGTTACCCTACTGCCTGGAAAACTACACATATCATTCCCAAAATTAAAACAGGACCTGAAGCAAATATTGACAATTACCGACCCATAAACATAACTTAAGTGGTATCTAGAGTGATGGAAAAAGTAGTTAAGGCGGCTGTAGTCCAACATCTACTTGCTAATAGTCTCATCTCGACCTCCCAGCATGGATTTCTTAGGTCAAGATCATGCGATACATGCCTAGTAGACTACCTCAATGATATAACTCTGAAAAGAGACAACGGACTACTTGTATCAGTCCTCTTCTTAGACTTTAAAAAAGCCTTTGATAAGGTCCCACATAAAAGGCTTCTCGTCAAACTGAAGTCCTTCGGAATAAACGACCCACTGTACTCATGGTTTGCTTCGTTCTTAACAGAACGTAAATAGATGGCAAAGTACAATGACTGTCTCTCATCACCTAAACCCATAACTAGTGGAGTCATCCAGGGAAGCGTATTAGGCCCACTCTTGTTTCTTATGTATATAAACGATATATGTAACACTATAACATTTGGGAAACCATACTTATATGCTGATGATCTCAAGATAGTATACAGTTATAAGCCTGAGACCCTAAACGAAAGTGTACCCCTGATCCAAAATGACCTCAATAACTTAACTATCTGGAGTGAAAAATGGCAATTACCATTTAACCTCAACAAGTGCGGGATCATGCAGTTTGGAAAGCATCCCTATGAACTGCAACTTGATTTAAATAAAAGTAGAGTCCAGACACTCAAATCAGTACACGATCTAGGTATTAATTACACAAGAACTTTGAAGAACATGCATAATCTATTATTTCTAAATGTAGACGGCAAATCGGTTTCATAATGAGAAATTTCTTCACAACAGAGGCTAAGCTTACTCTCTATAAAATATGTGTACGACCTTCCCTGGAGTACTGCTCTTTTATCTTCTCTAACATGAATACCACCGACAAGATAAGAGTAGAAGACGTTCAAAAACGCTTCACACGCCAACTGCTAGGAAGTAACTCTAATGCCGACTACACAGATAGATGTAAGCACCTCTCTTTAGAACCTTTATGGCACCGTAGGCTAAAGAATAATTTAATATTTCTCTACAAAGCGATATATGGACTCTCATTTCTAACCTCCTGCCCAACTATGATTCACGACCCAGCCTATAGACTAAGAAACAACGCATATACACTACACACCGTAAAACACCAAAAACAAGTGCGTTGTAAGTTTTTTACAGTGCGATATAGTTTATTGTGGAACAGGTTGCCATTGCCTATCCGTAACTGTGACACATTTACCAGATTCAAAAGGCTAATAACCCTGTTTCTAGGCTCTAAAGAGCTTCAATCTTTCCTTGAACTCCCGCCCACCAATGAAGCACTTTATTATGGACCGCCTAATTTCTAGACTGAACAAGAGTATAACGAGCCCAACTATTATTAATATGAATACAACTAAATTATAGGACATACGGTTTGCCGTTTCCTATTATTCATTGTGCATTAATCCAGGCCTAATGCTCCTAACCCTCACTTTCAGTTCCCAAATCCCTCTACTGGTTAAATAAACATTTTTCTTCCTAAGTGTCATGTCTTTTTTTATTGCGAGCAGGCAAATAACTCAGTAATCATATAGATGCTGATCTACAAAGGCCGATCATACGAAGCTCAAAATTGGTCATAAAGTCTTGTGAGTTGCTCTGTGTTTTATTTTTCTTACCCTAAAAATTCTACAATTTTATACTCTTTCATATCATTTGATTTGCTACTAGTCCTACTATCTCTAAACCACATATAATCTAACCTGTTTTTATTCTATCTTTCACCATTAGTTATCTTCATAGCAGTGTGATATACTAAATGGACATCTAACCCATAATACGAACGCTTTAACTACATGATTTGCTTGTAACATGGAACTAGTAGAGACAGTGTATTCCAACCATGTGCTTTGATTAAAGCAGTATGCATACTTACCGCAAACGTAAGAGAGCCTAACATCACAAAAGGAGGAAGGGTGGCGTTACTGACCAGCAAACATGATGGCGGGGAGATAACCTCAATCCACCCATGTCTGTAGGGCAGAACATTTTGTTAAATTACGGCTCCTTATGGTCTATTGGAATGTCACGACCTAGTGGTATTGATGATGACTTATCATGCAAAATACCTCTTTAAATCGTGTTTAGAATGTTAAATTGGTTTAACTTCCTACCCAGTAATCCTATTACAAGCAAACTAGACAATTCGATAAAAAAAAAGAAGCCTACTCAAGACCCTATAAAATCTAAAAAAGGCTCCAATAGCGTCGACAAAAAAAGGGAGACAGCCATTTGTGTATCGTAACACTGCTTTTAGCACTATATTTTATAACTACATATTCTCATGCTCTCAGTTTCTTTCTGAACCACCTCCATTTGTCAGTTGATTATTCACTCATACCTTGTCTACAGTTATTTCCTTTAACCTATTAGGATGTTCCTGCTTACTAAAATACTTTAATGAAAGAGAATCAGACTGAGTAGTCATACCTCAACCACTTCTTCATGAACATTGTCTTCTGTGCTTCTCGTCCTTTTTTTGTTTTCTTGAACCGTTTTTCAGCCCCCTTGAGATACGGAACGAGTGACCCCGTCCTGCACCATCTTTAAAGACTCAAATATTCCAAAGGGATATAAGATTGCGATTTCTAGAAGCCCTCAACTGCACATGAATCTAGTATCGACCGTCAGTTGCACGTCGCAACGCAACTCTCATGAAGCGCGCTAACTGTGATACTGACTAAAACCATTCTACATTCATATCTTATAAATTATAGACCCAGCTGATTAATTTACTACAGTTGAAAATTGTATCATTTGTAACAATTTGATCTTGCCTGTAAACTGGCATGACTCATGTAACAAAATGTTATTTGAGAATAAATTATTATTATTATATTATTATTAGTCGGGGTCTAGGATTCCCGTCCTTCTTGGCTAGTCTCATCACATGCTGAGTCAGTATGTTTTTAAGCCTCAAGGACTGTTTGATGAATTTCCATTCCCGAATGTCAGAGTCTGCTTGACTAGGGTCCATGTTTTCCGGTACGCCTTTCACGATGATATTTCTGCCAAGGAAAAACTTCTCTCGAGAATCTTTAGAGACGTTCCGGATGAGGTTGCGCTCAGAATACGGTATGTCAGGCAGTATTCTGACGTTCTCACCGGATTTCAGTAGATGACTAGCTAGCAGGACATCCTCTACTTCGGTAGCATTCTTGAGTACTACACGAAGTAGTCTTGGGTGATTTTGATGTTTAGATTCCTTTCCCCGAGTGAGCCAGGTGACCGTCAAAGGCTCTATTCTAGGAAGTTTGAGGTTTTTGTTCAGTTCACCCCAGAGCATCCTGTCGTTTTTGTCCTGCAAACTGAAAGGAAGGTCAGGGTTGTCTATGAGGTTCATGATTATGAGAGAGTCATCAAGGACCGTTATTGTTTTCCCAGGTTTTCCAGTGCGTTCAGATTCAGTACGTTGTTGTTTGGAGGTCAAAGCAGGTTTCTGAGTCCTAGGCTTTTTGATAACCGGGCGGACGTTTTTGGGGGTAGACTGAGCGATCAAATCACCAGTTGATGTCCGTACAACACATGGGATGTTAACCTTAGACGGTGACACCTGGTCCTTTTTAGCTCTGTTGGCGTGGGTGCAGTCACTTGCAGAGTTTTTGGGAACCACTGTTGCGTTTAAGGACCTTGTACTGGGAGATCCAAGTTTAGTGAGGTAGTCAATTACCGTCGACGTAATAATGGTGCTGAGTTTCAACATGTCATCATTAGTGCTAATGCGTGCTTCATCGATGGTAGACTTATCGACATCCCTGTTCTTGTTTTCGCTGCGCGCCCTTGTTTGTCTACCTATTTTATGGCTATCTGATTCCAAGTTTGCTGACAATTTATTCCGCAGACCTGTCAGTAGAACAATGATGTTGCTCAGCAGTACTACAGCATACGTGCTGCGCGTAACACACACCCACTTACGATCCGATTTGCTGCGTCTATTGTAAGCAGTTGCCGTGATATCTGTGCACGTTTCGTGGAACCAACCTTTGCAGTTGTCGCACTGCATGCCAGATGTAACAGCGAAAGAACATCCAGGTCGTTTGCATGAATTTTTCATGGCTGTTTTGTCGTAAACTGTATTAGAGATAGTATCAAAGCTCACTAAAATCAGGAAAAATGTATAAAACGGATGAGATGAAATGAACTAGCCTTTACGTGAAAAACTGAAGAAAAAACCGAATAGTAAGCTAAGGCAAAACCACAGTTAAATATTAAATTGGGCGAAACTCAAAAAAGTAATCTGCCGAACTTATAGCTCAGAATAGATTCTTTAGATCAGAAATGGTACTTTTGTTGCGTAAGAACACAGCAAAAGTTTGGGAAATGAAAACCACGTCAGAACTAAACTTCCCGTCCGAAAAGCGCGCGTTTTGGTACTATAACCGAAGACCGTTAACTGCAGTAGGATTTTCCTAAAATGCTGAAGTTCACACAAGTTTCTGAAGCGTTTGTAGTGTGAGGGATCGTCTTACTAGAAGCAAAAGTGAGACTATAGTTTATGGCCGGCGCTTGAGCGACGTTTAAGTGACCTTGAAAATATCTACCTACTAGCTGGGACTAAGTGAGGGTTACTAAACGTGATGGTTAAGGTTGAGAACTAGGTTTGGGGTTCTAATCACGAAGTGACTCCAGCCAGGGTGTCAAAAGGCTAATAAGCCAGATGGATTGATGGAAAAAAGTCAGATAATAAAAGATACAGTCCTTAGTTTACTTAACACTTTGCTCTCTATATGCAATTTCTGTTCTAATAAACAGCCTTCATTATTCCAACATTCACTTCTATTCCTCCATTTGAACTCACTCCACCGTGATAAATATCACAACTCATTGTTCTTTATAATTGCATTCTCTCATCTGAAACTTCTAATCACATTTCACTCTAGCTACAAGAGCTAGTATAAATCTAATCTAATAATTTACCATACTTATGTCTGTTCCACTACAAATTGTTAACTATTGTTTATCGTTCATATCCAAGTGCCTTGCTGCTCCTCGGTTTCTTTTTTTCAGAATTTTGCTCTGAAGGCACAGCCACGGAATTTCTGACATCTGGAACAAACTAGACGTACGCGTTTCCTCAAGGTCATAGTTCACACCAAGTGCTCTATAAGTCTACTTTATAACAACTTTAGACTTAAAAAGTTGCATTGCATAAATACTTAGCACGACCAAAATCCTAACATAATAATGCAGAGATTGGATCTGGTGTGAAACAAGGACGCGATGCCACTTTGGAGAATATTTTGATGAATAATCATTATATCTGAAGGAACGAACTGATATTCATTTTTATAGACTTTATTTATTTAACATGCATACTGTGAACCAATAAATGTTATAATTTACAGATCATGCCTGTAAAAATGGCATGTGTCTGCCATTGCAGAAATACATATTATTATGATACTACTTTGATAATAGACCTAATCCGAAAACGGTACATTTGTCATGTGATTGCTTAATCCGTAAGATCCTACATGGAAATCGAATCACTTTCCGCACTGACTCATCGTATCGTGACAATTAACGGTGATACTTAGTACCTCTGAATAACACATTTGTGCTGGGGATAGAATGCTTTATTTAATGGCCTCGAAGACCATGTGGTTGGGGAACAGTGCCACTGCAAATGTCCATCACAATACACTGTCATAGTAAAGAAACATAAATACAACACAACATTCTAGCGAAGGGTCTAAATCTACGCAGTACCACACGTTTTCAAAACTCGACGGGTGCTCATAAAGCGAACAATTACCCGTTAATATTATCGGTATATCTCCCTATGAAACTATGAAGACGAAAACAAAAACTGGGCAAATGCCTTGTAGTAAACAGTTCCTGTCACGTCTCCACACTGATGCATTGCGTTCCACACTTTCTATCGTAACGAATACTACACAAGGACAAGCGTTAGAGAAACTACAGTCTTATTTACTTACTAGTAATTCTTAAGTAATGATTGGCTTCCTTGTATCTGTACATACTGTTTGCTTCCTCTGAGTGGTGAAATTGTTGTTATTAGGGAAGGTGTATGTTGTCTATCTTCTACTGACTGCAACGCCTAAGAATATTGTGACGGAAAGAAAACGATGGAAATCCCTCCGCAACTTCTTTGTTGGACAGTACTGTCATTTATTTGTTTCTTCTCCCTGTCGTGTATTTTAACCTTTGTTTATGGGTGGATTGAAGTCATCGCCCTCACCATCATTGCTTGCTGGTCAGTAACTCCACCCTCCCTTCTTTTGTGACGTCAGGCTCATTTAAGCTTTTTTCGGATATATATCGTGCCTCACAAAATGCTCTGTGTTTCACATCCTGCTGGAAAACGCTATTTCTATAAGTACCATTTTACAAGCTTATCAGGCAGTTATAAGCTTTTTACATGTATAGATCGAATAGCCTTATTTTCCCACTTTGTAATTGTATTAGATACTTTCTCCTCCTCAAGTTTTTTTACTTGAAGTAGAAAGGCAAATTATTGGACTTATCGATTTTCGGTTGCTTAGCGACGCTCACTACTACCCTAAAGAGTTAAATGAAACGCACTACGGACTGCCTACTGCCAGTGGTATTGGACCTATAGAACCTGTTACCCATCAACCGGTTAGTATAGAACAGATTAACATCAACACAAAGTTCAGGTGGGTTCCTTCCTGTATATTCTTTATCAAGTTTTTACTCTCCAGTACACTATGTTGACTTGCCATTAATATTATTTCACCACTCGTTACCTTATCTACAACTCACATATTTCTCTCCCTTTTCGCCTACTTTCATAAACAACTATCATACAATAGACCATCTTATAGCCTATACTCTAATTGGCAAACTATACTTTATACTATAGTCAATCAAAGCATTGCATCGATGCCTTACCCACAGTTCATAATTTGTAACTGCCTGATAAGCTTGTAAAATGGTACTTATAGAAATAGCGTTTTCCAACAGGATGTGAAACACAGAGCATTTTGTGAGGCACGAAAGGTAGGAAAAAATTAGACAATAAAAGATTTAGTTATTAGTATTCTTAGCACTCCACCCTTTATAAGCACACTCCCTCCTAATAAACAGCTTTCCTTGTAACAACCTTGACTTCCCTTCTTTCATGTGAGCTTACTCCATCTTGTTAAACATCACAATTCATTGTTCTTTATTACTACATTTTCTTAAATGGGGCCTCTTACTTCATTCTACTCTAACAAGAGATAATATGAATTTAATCTAATTTATTATACCTTTGTCTGTTCTACTACAAAATGTTAGGCAACGTTTGGAATTCAGATCCAAGTTTCTCGCTGCTATTCTGTGTCTCTCTTTTCTTTTTTCAGAATCTTGCTCTGAGGGCACAGCTAAGGAACTTTTGACGTCTGAAACAAACTTGACGTACGTGTCTTCTCAAGGTCATAGTTTACAGCAAGCGCTCTACGAGTCTACTTTATAACAACTATAAACTTAATAAGTTGGGAAGCATACTGTGACCCAACGAATGTAATTTGTAGATCATGCTCCTAAAAATGGCGTGTACCTGATCATGCAGAAATATATTATTATTATGTCTTAGTGGGACGCAGATGTGTTTTTTTGTGCCAGATCTGTGCAAGTGAGGGCATGATCAATAAGTTTTACAAACGAATGTAATTCATCTGCCATGTGTATTTCAGGGGGAAAACTGTTCCATATTAATGCATTTTTGATGAGGAAAATGTTTTTCCTGAGTTCTTGATCTGTATTTCTCAATTTTGACCGTGGACGCTGTTTCTAGGGTCGTATTCATGTGTGTCTTTGGCAAGAGTTCTCTTACATGTGGAACAAGTAGGGTTTTTGAGGGGTATGAAATAGAGAATCAAATTAGACCTAAGCTTTTTTTCCAAAACGTTCTAGTCCTAAGATATGGCATCAGGAACTGTGGTCAATGAGTTAGTCAGTTTTCAGTATTTTGCGGGTGAAGTCTCAAGCAGGATAGTGTCAGTTTTATAAATGGATTTTAAGTCACTAGCGTAGAGGTAAATCTTACCTGAGCTAAATCACTTACACACATTGTTGATATGGTTTGTAAAGTGCGATTGACCCGAGACACTACCCTGCACAACACCGCTGGTTATTGGTCGAGGTGTAGATGTTGTAGAGTTAATCTTGGTTATTTGGTATCTGTTTGTGAAAAAAGACTTGATCCATTGAAACGGGGGGTTTGTGATCCCAACTAACTGAATTTGATGATTAGGAGGTTATGAGGAACTTTATCAAAGACTTTATTAATATTAAAGTATAGTATAACCACTAGTTTCTTCTGGTCACGTATGCCAGTAACCTCGTTAAAGAAGTCTATCAGACATGTACTGCACGACCTTGTTCTAATGAAGCCATGTTGTGATGGGTCTATTAGATCTATTAGATCAGATAGTTGATTTTTTATCACTTTTTTCATTATGCGTGATATTTTAGAATAACGGTCTACTACGATATTAGCACTGCTCTAATAATAGACCTAATCCTAAAATTGTAGATTTATCATAATGTAACTGCCTAATCTATAAGATCTTACGTGAAAGTTACATCATCGTCTACAGCAACTCATTGCATTGTAACAATTACCAATACGTGATAGAGAACAAGCTTAGGCTAGAGACAGAATATATTTAATATGAATAGAAGATACAAGATAACATTCAGCTGGGACCACGCCTGCAAGGCCGAGCCATGCCATCCGATCAACTCGGACTAATTCAACTCATTCTCTCCGCCTTCTCCATCCTTCTGTATTTCTCCGCGTTAAATGTTTAATGTCTATTTCTCATATTGTCTCGTGGTAGGGCACAATGCCACTACACTACTCTCCCACCAGAACCAACGTGACGTTGGTTCGATACCAAATTGTGAGGGATTGTCGCGCGCCGGAGGTTAGCAAGAATAATAAGAATCATCCGGGTATTGATGAACTGAAAGATAAATCAGAAAGAAGGCGGCAGCATCTGGTCGGGAAACACACGTAATAACTTTAAAGTGTCTCATTTAATGCTTAACACGCTTAAAATTAAAATTTGGGCGGAGACTATTTGAGCTAAACAAAGCGGGATTATAATTATAATCAAATGACTCCGTATAGGGATATTTTGATAAGTCGCCGTAAGATAGTTAGTAATAGCCGTAGGTTAATAACATTTCCTGTTTAGAAATATTAAAAACAATCAATATTGTAGAAATGTTAAAACTGGTATCATATTTGGTCTAAATTATGAAATCAAATAACGTATGTGCCGGTAAGTTGTCCATGCGTTGATTTCCAATTGCATCTGTATTAGTAGGCTAACTGAAAGAACAAAAGTATAAGCGCGGAGAATTCCAACTAGTGTTCCAGTTAGTTTGATACGGCTTATTTAGATATGGGGAGATTTTCTCGACCTCATTTTTACTTGACCGTGATAGAATTTAGTAATACAACTAGTACACATGAATTGTTATCACAAATTTTTAAATACGTGAAAAGTAATAATTATGTGGATTTTGGACAGATAGATAAGAGCGATTCGTTAAACATGAGTGTATCCGTTAGAGATATGCTCTAGACTCAATGTTCTGATTTGCCATTGACTATTTATTTATATTCATACCCATCGGCTGATGACACATACAAGTTAGTTGCAAGTGCCAGTTTAGTATAAGATGGAATGCTGTTTCATTGAGATATAGTGATTATAAGTTATTGAAATCAGTTAGGCCTATGTGCCACATTTCTAGGTAATGTGTTGCTGCAAGATGTATTGATCTAAATAAGTTTTTACAAGATGATTAACAGTGAGTGATGCTCATATGATTACCAGGGAGAACATAAGTTGTAACCAAGGGGAGTACACTCCCAACTCATGTCTATGATAATGGCCTGAACCTTAGTCAGTGTCGGGGTAAATTCGACATTTATGTTTTCAGTTTGCAGGAGATTTGCTCGACTGCTTATACTGATGATTTGCATGCATGATTGTGTCGCTAAACCTCCAATTAGACTGACAAGGTTTTGAGATATTTACTGAATGAGCAACTGATAAACATACTGTAATCATCCTTAGTGAATGAAAAGAAAAACAACACTACTTAATGATGATTATAAGTCGATTTGCTGACCGATTTGTTAATAGTTTCGTCAACTTTATCGATCATATTATGTGATTGTCAAGTCATGACAATGCTTTATGACGATATCCTGAAACCATCATGTTAAAATAATTAGTGTTGATTGAGGATAATCCAGTGAAAAATAGATGCTGTTGCTTTGTGTGATTCAAAATTATCAGAAATTCGTAGCGTGAACGAATCCGAGTTACCTGTTTATATTACTAATGGTAAATTAAATATATTCGTGTACATAATGTTAATTTTAATAATAGGCTTCGGAGATTTAATTTTAAATATTTGTTTGTCGAACAACATGAGAATTTAGTTATTAAATTAGTGCAGTATGATAATACCTAGATTTGGTGACTTTATTATCCCTTATATGTTCGTCTTTTTAGGCTACTAATACACTAAACCAATTCGTAAACCCAAATACGTATAGCAGTAATGTCTATGACGGGTTTATCGAAAATGTTAAAGGCGATTCAGATGATTTTTAAATTTAAGAGGCATAGAGGTATAATGCAATGCAAGTACGGGCCAGATTAACATGCAGGTTGTTGAGATATATGGCAAATTAAAAATAATAAACAGGGCCAAAATGAAAAATATTTTTCTAAATCGAGACGAACATTTTGTATGTATCAGGCTCTCTATGATTGAGCATAAGTCAATCAATCTGTGATATAGATTATCTTCCTACGCTCACCACTCAGACTCATGTTTCCAATTTTATACTGGAGTAGCTATTCTACTAAGACAACCTATAACATGCTAACTCGGACTTTTACACATGGATTGTGTGGCTGGCATCGGATGAAAAAAAAGAAAGAAAAAATCAGACAACAAAAAATATAGTTATTAATATTTTCAACACTTCACCCTTTATATGCACACTCCCTTCTAATAAACAACTTTCCCTGTACCAACCTTAACTTCCCTTCCTTCATATGAGCTTAATCCAACTTGTTAAACATCACAATTTATTGTTCTTTATTACTACATTCTCTTGAATGGAGCCTCTGACTTTATTTCACTCTAACAAGAGATAATATGAATTTAATCTAATTTATTATACCTTTGTCTGTTCTACGTAATGTTAAGCAACGTTTGGAGTCCATATCCAAGTGCCTTGTTGCTCTGCTGTTTCTCTTTTTTTATTTTTTTCAGAATCTTGCTCCGAGGGCACAGCTATGAAACTTCTAACGTCTGGAACAAACTTGACGTAAGCGTCAACTCAAGGCCATGGTTTATAACAAGCGCTCTACGAGTGTACTTTATAACAACTATAAACTTAATAAGTTAGGAAGCATGCTATGCTCCAACTAATGTTATAATTTGTAGATCATGCCTGTAAAAATGGCGTGTACCTGCTCATGCAGAAATATATTATTATTATTATTATTATTATTATGGAATTTCAGTTAAGAATATGATGAGTTATAAACTTTACATAAGACGTCGCTGTAGTTAACCTAGCGATATTTATAAATGTGTGCAAAGGGAACTAAAAATAAGAAATGCCTTTAAACAGCACGTTTTCTTAGTAGAATGTTGTGGTATAAAAGTATTAAATATTTCTACTTAGTCCTGGGAGTGGCTCGTATGAAATATACAAAACCAGTCTAACAGAAAAAATCTAAGTTAAGAAGTACTTAAATCATAATAAATGAACCAGGAAAGGGAAAAAGTAAAACTCGCCTGGGTTGTTTTCGCTTCCAAGTAATGATGATTTGAATTGGACAGTAATTCGAATCTGGACTATACACGAGATACTGTCGACTAAATTCTTGGATTAACCCAGCATTTAAAATTGGATTTGTGTAAGTCCAAAATTAATTTAAGCCAAATGTGTAGCATTGCCTGACGAACAGTCTAAACGAGACCTAAGATTGCAGGAAATCTATAGTTCAAACTCACCGTAAATTTCTGGCATTTGCATCCTGTTTGGCCATGGAACTCAGCAATTGGAATTTAGGCAGGCAGTGGTCGGAAGAAAAGATATTGCAGGATAGTGTATAGTTCAAAAATAGAATGTGTTAAGTGAAGGAACACTAAGAATCAGATCCAGATAACTACTTAGTCCTTGATTGCATTGTTAGCCAATGTATATTTAGGTTATTTACAGGTCATATTTGCTAGAGCTTGATGTTAAAACAAGTTTGTTTCGCTGAAGCATGTTAATGCTATCAAAGCTTGTTAACGAACCATCAAAGCTACTTAGTTAATGCAGATGATCAGTTTTTATTATTGATTAAGCTAGTAAGTTACGAGTAATAATCAATATAGCGTTAAGATAATACATATGAGCATTAATCAGAGGACTATTAGAATAATGGGTTTACATAAGTAAATATCGATCGAAAAAGTTAAAGTGGAAATATGGATGAAGAAAAAGAGGTTGCGTTTCTTAAGTCGGGCTCACCAATTTAGAATTACGGTCTACTATGATATTAGCACTGCTCTAATAATAGACCTAATCCTAAAATTGTAGATTTATCATGATGTAACTGCCTAATCTATAAGATCTTACGTGAAAGTTACATCATCGTCTACAGCAACTCATTGCATTGTAACAATTACCAATACGTGATAGAGAACAAGCTTAGGCTAGAGACAGAATATATTTAATATGAATAGAAGATACAAGATAACATTCAGCTGGGACCACGCCTGCAAGGCCGAGCCATGCCATCCGATCAACTCGGACTAATTCAACTCATTCTCTCCGCCTTCTCCATCCTTCTGTATTTCTCCGCGTTAAATGTTTAATGTCTATTTCTCATATTGTCTCGTGGTAGGGCACAATGCCACTACAATATAACTGAAGTGATGTTTATGGGTCTGTAGTTTTCGACCAGGTTTCTCGGTCCGGATTTGTGTTTGAGGGGAACATACGTTACCTTCCAGGTTTCCGGATATGTACCTGTCTCTAAGGATAATGTGTATATTTTGAGTAATAGCGTCTGTATGTCCGGTCCTGACATTTTATAAAGGATTGAGGGGATGTCATCGGCACCAGAACTCGCATTTGGCTTAGGGGTTTTACCGGCGGCATGTATACTCCTAATGTCGAAGTTTATGGTACTAAGATAATTTTTGCAGATGCACTTTGTGTTGATATCTGTGACATGAGATGTATTCCCATTGTGGGTAAATCATTCACTTAATAGTTCACATATGATGTTTTGGTCATTATACGTCACTCCATCGTGCAGTAGGGAGTGAATGTTGTGATCTTCGTTCTTTCTTATGCGTTTTGCGAGGAGACGGCATAAGGCATGGGTTTTAGATGCAGCAGTGAGCGCAGTATGTTCCTCTGCCTGTTTATGCTTGTCGTGTTGACTTTGTACTCCGTTGAGTACAGAATATATCTGGTGCAGGGCACTGAAGTCTTTTGATATGTAATAGATCCTTTTTTAGTTTTTACAGCTTAGACTTGGTCTATTGGTAGATATAAGGAGTAATTGGCTTAAAAGCGATTTTAGGGGCGATGGTAGTGTCCAGTGCAGATTTGGTGGTAGTATTGAATATTTTTTAATGTTTCTATGAGGTTACCACCGGTAAGAAATGCTCCAGACAGAATGCTTTATTATAATTGAAAGTTTTCCCAGTCAGCGTTTGCATAGACTGTATGTTGGAAACGCATTTTCGATGTCTTCAATTCGTTACTCTTGGCAAGAATCGGAAGTGTGCAAAAGACTATTTTATGGTCGCTGTTATGAAACTCTTCGCCAACCACAATTTATGACATGACAGAAAATCAAGTCAAGAATGCTACGATTTAATGTAGGTAGTTGTATATGTTGCTGCCAACCGTTTATGTCTAAGGATCTAAGCATGCTTTTATAGCACAATGGCCCGAAATGTGTCTTCCGGTTGATGGTTGGAAGGTTGAAATCACCACAAACAATTTTGTAGGCGAAATCATGCGAGGCAGCCTTAACAAATGATTCACTTATAATAGTATCAGCCGAACTGGGAGTATTAGGGGCTCGATATAAACATCCGATTAGTATTTTACATTCATGGGTGTGTACCGTAAGCCATATTGAATCTGGTAGTTTGCTGAGGGCATGGTCGCTATACATTTCCGCCCTCACACTTTTTGACGCATATACATGACAACCATCACACATTTTGGTGACTCGATCACAGCAGAAGAACTCATTGGTGTCTATTTGGAGGCATGAGTCAGTTATATTGAAGGACAACCAAATTTCCGTTATCAAGTCAACTGAGAGATTGGTTAAAAGTAAGAGGTTGCGTAGATGAGTCGTCTTATTTTGTACAGACCGAGCATTGATTAGCATAAGTGTTAGGTACGGTGGGTGTTTGTCTAGTAGAAGGGTGTGATGTAAATCTAGTGGATTGTCTGTTTTGCCATAAGAAAAGGAAGCATCGAATCCATATTCATGTTCGTTGAGTTTATTACCAATGTGGTTAATGGGAGGTAATGGGAAGTTGGTTTGGTGAAAGAAGTATGTTCAGGAGTGACAGGTAGAATCGAATGAGTTCAATGGATTTTTGTTATTCGTTTGGAGATACACGTATATTCGTTTCTTCTGGTTTTGTGTTCGCAAACACGCTTATCGAACTATTAAGGTATTTCGCATTTCCTTCATTTATATTCTCGTTTATGACCATGCTCAACATGACTGTACCATAGTTGATAATTCCTTTCAATGGGTGAAGCAACATTAACGCGATTCTCGCATCACGGTTAATTAGGCACTATGTGATGTTACGGGTTTGAGTTGGCTTTTAATGTATATCTCTACTCCATCTCCTGTTTTGTACACTATATAGTATCTAAGAAGTGTCATACGTTACAGACTCACTTCTTCATCCGTGATATTAAGAGACAGCCATGTTTCAACTAAGACTATGATCTTCAGACGGAACTGAAAACACATGCTTGTGATTTCTCCTGGTTGACTCATTAGTCATTTTATGTTCCATTGGAGATACGTGATTGTTAGTCTGATCACCTGGTGCTCCTCCACAGCAACACTGATCTATTAGCTTTAAAGCAAATTGTTGTTTAATGTGTGCCGGTCAGTTCCACGCAAAAAGTAGCTGTTTTTGCCTGTACAGCGTGTCCCATTAGTGTAATCGTGGTCTTTGTGTTTCCTACAGAGTGGTTGGTCAAGTGAAATCAACACCGTGGTGCTTTTTGGGTATTTTTCTTGACTTATCAAACTAGGTCAGCTTTCGCAACTTCTGATGTGACTGGAGAAATAATTTCTGAGCTTTACCAGGCCTAAAGGGACTTCGTTAAGTCCTTTAGGTTTCTGAAATCCGTGGCTATCAGACAAGGAGGTTGAATGGTGTCGTTGTGTGACAAACGAGACAGCCTGTACACTCCTAGTTGTGTGAAGGCTTATTCCATGTGATAGCCAACGCCACTCTCGCAGTTCGTATTCGTTGGCTTCATTCAGACTACCAATTACTAACTCAAGCTTTCCGTCAACCACTATACCGATAGGTTTTCTTTTGCTCATGATAATGTAGCTGATTAATCAAATAACTACTAAGATTCGACACCAGCAGTAACTTGATTACAACGTGTTTGCACATGTAGCCCCATAAGGTGCGCTTCGGAATATATCTATGTAGAGTTGAGGTGCTTGGTTAAGGACACTTTATTGTTATCAGTTGAAAGCTCGGGTCATTTTTGCTTTTTGACTTGAGCTTGATATGATATAGTTACGAAAATGTTGTTTGGTGAGCAAACATTCTGTTTTTGCCATTTGCTTTGGTCTCCGGTGAAACTGTAGTGTTCATATTGATCCAACAGAAAGATTTACAGTAGTTAAGATCTAGCTCAGTACGACAAATAAAATATTTATATTTTTAAAAACAGCGTTACATTGATTGCTCTTAGTTGTTGTCTTAGTAGTTCTCGTTACACGGACGATCATCATCTTATATAATTTAATTATGAATCATTAAAACTTGGTTTGAATTAGAAGGGCAGCCTTCCGGCATTCTTCCGTTACTTAGCAGCTCTGACTGCTGATGAACCTCCTCCCAATATTTTTAAAACAGTAAATTTCAAAGGAACTGGGGAATGCAACCATAGAAACATACAATCCGAAAAACGAAAGTCAATGATAATAGTTAGGCCTTCAAATTTATAAACAAAACCACTCTCATTAATGAACAAGCTACATGCCCAACCGTACAAGAAGTAAAGCGGCTGCAAGCTACATTCAAACGACTAAATAAGTCATGGCATCGCATGATCAGCAAAATATTTCTAAGCGTGGTTTGGTTATGTTGAAAAAGTTTATACTACAAAAGATTGAGCGTCAACACAAATGTTTTCTATATCATAACCTCTAGAACTAAAATGATAGAGGTAGATGGTCAATAGCTCATTAGTCCATTAGTCATTAAACTGAATCGCTCCCTTTGAAACAGGTTATAAAAGTATCAGAGATTAAAAATGATGAATTTTATCCATCAACTCATTCTGCCATGTAAATGAAGACGCAAATCCATCCTGGTTCCTTCAATCTTAGATTCTTTCACATTTTTGGTTGTAGTTTATATAAGCAAGTTGGAATCAAGAACTATGAAAATCATGAACACACCATTTTAAACGACACCACTGATAGGCCAAGTATGCAGCTCTTGGTAAGTTTGACACAAAGGGCAGTCATATTATCTGGTATTACGTGGGGCCGATAACGTAGACTATGCTAGAAAGATAACTACTGTAAAAGTCTAGTGTTGACCAAAAAACAACACAATAGTTTGGAGCACTGACCTAGTAATTCTATGGAACTGGGTACTTACTGATTACAATAGGGATTTAAACTCTCATATTTGAAGTTATTATTGGAATACGTTTTAGCCGCTGTCTTGTCATAGATCTGTTGAGTCGGCTTCCGAAAACTATAACGGAGCCTCCGTAGGCCCTAAAGAAGCCGAAGAGTTTCAGCCAATCAGAACATGATGGATCTTTCTAGAGTATAAACGTGGCATGCTACTGTTGGTCAGTAGCATAATGTATCTTTGTGGATTGGGGGAAATGTAACTTTGATTTAACAAATGCCAATATTTACAAATACCCGTGATTTTCCGAACATTTTGATCGTTACCAAATAAACACATCTCCGGCTTTACTTCTGTGTTCTGGTTTGCGACGGTAAAGTTCTGACGTTCGAGTGTCGTTGTCGTAACCCATATTCTGTGTTAATAAAGTAGTGAACGTAACAAGATATTATTAAGCAAATAAATCTCCATCGTTTGGACAGTGTATGTGACTCCAAAATTATTATTCACGATCTTGATCATGATCAGGTAAGCTCTTGGTCCGACTCATGTGAACATCTACAAAGATCTTTCTGTTAGTATTATGGTCATTAATTTTACTGATGAGCTCTTCGCAGAGCTAAATCACCTGTCAAGAATAGCGAATGATTGCAAGAGAATATTCGAATGTGAACAGTTACATACAGTGAACGGAGTACTTTTAGACGGGTGCTACTTTCGCAGTGAATATAGCTTAGTGAATATTCGAAAACGTTTTTTACTATAAGAAAGTCACAAAAAACCACTTTGTTAGTGTTGCTTTATTCTATGATTCCCAAATTTGCCATGAGAAACATGGGACCAAATATTTTATTAGGGAATAAAAATCTGAAAAATGATATGTTTGTTTTATTTGTATTTGTAGTGACTTCAAAAATTGAACTTACTAGTTAGTTCCTGTTCTCTGACAGGACACGTTCTGAAGCAAATAATCAGGAAAAAGGTGATCGGTTGTATAGTTCTTTGAAACGTTTTATTATTATTCAATTAGTTACATCAAGCTTTTCTGAGACTTTGGATAGGATTCGATTGTTATCTATTTTTTATCCCTTCACAAATCTAATTTATTCAGCCTACAGTTTGGAAGCTTTAACTATTGGCCCATGAATGGTTATCGTTCTTGCAGCTATCAAAGTCTCATATAGCTAACAATATGCCAAAAAGGCACGGATGTCCATTTAAATTCAGTTAGTGAGGTTCATAGAAATTTGTAAACACAGCCTTGACTGTTTGTGTTGAGATTTTTTAAGGTACTGTATTGTCCTAAACAAAAACGAGGATGTAGGATTTTAATGGTCGATACTCAGTTAATAGAAGGTGGTTAAAATGCCATCGCCCAAGCCTATTTATTCAAGTAGGCAGTTGCTGATTCATATGAGCTCTACCTTTTTTGTTATGCATCAAATTCCAACAATTTCTGTTTTAAAGATCGCTAACGATGAGTTCCTAAAATGCGAATCTCCCAAATAAGAGCGACACACTTTTGGAACATTGCTAAAGCCCGGCTTTAGCCATGCTCGTAACAACCGGAAAACACGTGTTTATCTTAAAGGACGAAAAATAAGGGTCGAATTTTATCGCGACATAGCACGTCACTGAATGATATAATCATTTAAAAAAAATCGAAGTAGGAAATCAAAGGTTCACTTTTAGCACTGAAAAAGTAAAATAATGTTCCAACTATTAAACCGAAATTCTTTATATGCCTTTCTAAATTTTCGTTTTCTCAATCCAAATAGCTAGCTGTCTGAAGGTGCCGCAGGTATTTGAAGTTTGACAACGCTTTAACCAGTAGCACCTTCTAATATGAAGCGTACTCACCAAGTGAAATCAAAAGACAGAAGCGAGGAGATCAAAGATATATTTGATAAGCTATCAATATATCGAGGATCGTTTGAACTAATCTGGCTAGCAATTGCGGCAGATGTTGAGCACGGCGTTCCCACACGTGATTTGGTGAAGATGCTTGACCGAGCGCCTTCAGATAGATGAGTCCACTAAAACTGTGGTTAGCATTTAATGTCGAAAACTTACAGAGCTATTTAATTTGGGGATTTATTTACCGCTACATGACTATACCCAAATCATGTACATAGAAACTGGCAACTCTACTTCAGTTATGGATTCTTATGATGTGTTGAGTGGTTAGACTATCGTAATCGCTGTTACATTAGAAGAACTAAAAGATCATTGTGTTTTACAAAGTAGTGGGAGAAATCAATATTCAAATGATTTTACAGATGAGCAATCAAAACAGGGACCTGATCTCAGCTTTTTCAATTGAAATGAGATTGCACTGTGGAGTTTTGAGAACTATGTTCGTCTAAAACAGATAAATTCCATGTCCCCAAATTACGCTGCTGAGAGGAAGCCATCTACGACAGTTCACAAAAACATGTTAGGCCTTTTACAAGGATCGAAATTTATCTTTTGATAATTACCTAGGTGTCTTTCAAAAAGATCGTATCTATATGAACAGAAATTAGGCTAGCTACTTTGTATTTAGTCATGAATAGCAAATTATATTGTTCAACCTCAGTTTTCCAAAGGATCCATGTCTAAAACATTTCATATTTTCCAGATGAAGTTCCCAAAACTTGGTGAAATATCAGCTCAATGTTAGCGGCCGAATTCGTTTAGCATTTAATTGGTTGAGTGATTATATGTCGACGTTGTATTTTTAAGTAATTTATCTTTCTGAGCGTTTAGTTTGCCTGGTCCAGTTTTGATTGTTTAGAACAATTGTTTCATATGTACTTTCACTGATATTTGCGCGTGTTTTAATGTATATGATGAATATTCACTGCTCTCCCAAGTGGACGTCAGTTGGAGCTAAGAAGTAATTTTTAGGATTGTCTCCGATGACCTTTTCAGCTTATTCGTTTATTTATACTTTAAAAAGATCAAATAGTAATAATTTTAATGACTGTTTATGACAAATCTAAATTACCTTTGACTCATTTTTAAGCATTGCTTATTTTATGCTCCAGGATATAATTTTTCCGTTTTTATGTGGAAACGTAATCTTAAATGATGGGTGATCTTATTGAATGTTTCAATGTTTACATTGATTCTGCAAATAAGTATCTTAAAATTTGTTGCCTAAATAATTTTTGTTATCTCTTATACAATAACATGCAAAATCGATAATGGTAATGTAAAATAAAGTAAAATACATGATACGTTAATTAATTCAGCCGATGTATTGTCCATACGGTTGTGTAGAGTAGTTTTTTTACCAGTGTGAATAAGCAGTCCAAGAAGGACTTTGTTTATTAACTGATTATTATATTTATTATTAGTTTGTGTGAGTGATCTGCAGACGTTTTTCAAGAAAAAAACTGAATTCAAGATGCTGAAAGCTGTTATTTTTGAAATTGATGGTGAAATCCATAGGCGATACATAGACGTGGTAGTACACTGGAACTAAAACAGATAGAATTCGGTTAATGTCATTGAAATGTGTACGAATTACTGACTATACGGAGTTATATCAAGGCACCAGACAGTAATATTTATTATTTTTCGGCTAAAGGCAGTTATGTTAATAACTAGAAGGTCTTCTCATTGTGATTGTTCAATGGACTTCTTTTTGCACTAACAAAAGTTGGTTTAGGTCTACAAACATCCAGAGTATTTCAATAGATTACCGATACCTGAAACAATAATCGTAACAGTTCAGATTTTATTAATAATATTGCATAGGCAATGTGCTCATGGGAATCTAATGTAAATGACACTTGAAACAATGGCCCATGAGTTTTTTATTTATATTCCGTTAACTCCAAATTCTATGTGGACATTATAAAATTACTCGAGACAAGTGCTTTGATGTTGCACTTCATAGTAAATGAAATATTTTATTTTTTTTTCAATTAGACTGATTTGTCTTTTGCTGTGCATATCAGTAGCTTGCTTGATCACTTATCGAGTACATGTTTGGTTAAAGCATTACGACAGTTTGGCATCAAAAATGATTATTTCAGCTTATGATGATCATCAAAGTAATTTGCCATTTCCTTTGATCAGTATCTGTAATATTAATCCAGCAAGGTAAGTGGATTTGTTTCTGCACATACCATAAGATAATTTGAGATTTAAATGAGCGATTTGAATAAACTCTACACAGAAGTTGCTTCACATTTAAATAATACTCGAAACTAAATGGTTTTTAATTGTTCTCAAAAACTGGTAGAAAATATTAAACCTCTCTTAAGTTTACAAAGAAACACTCTAACATCACATAAGAAGCAAGAATACGGTGAAAATAATGGACATAATTATTCTTTTTGGTATCTGAGTGCTAGAAATATTTATAGATCAGTCGTGAAATGTAAAACTTTGCAGCACTTTTGACAGCAAAGCAAAACAATTCTTATAAGACCCAATTTTGTAGTTATTAAGCACTGAAAATAACTGACCGGAATAATTTGCAAAGCTTAAACGTGGAACTATATGAATGATCGTGAGGTTCTATGGCGGTGCTGGGCACTGAAAGGAGTACCAAAGAAGTACATTGACCTTATACAGGCTCTCTACTTAAACTCAATAGGTCAAGTGAGAGCTTATGGTGAACTGTCCTCAGAATTTACTACCTCAAATGGTGTTCTCCAGAGCAGTCCGCTCTCTCCATTCTTGTGTAACTTTGTATTTGAAGTGCTTTTAGAGATGACACTTTCCTCATCTAACTTTCCAGGAGTTGAACTTTTACCGGAAGATTCACTTGTTGACTTAGGATATGCCAATGACATAGTTCTATTTGGTGAAGATGCTGACAAAATGCAGAGTCTGCTGACCACGGTAAGCAACAATGCAAGTATGTTCGGGGTGCGATTTTTTGCCGCGGGTTGTATCGACACCTGAGTTAATGATAGGGAGTGAAGTAGTTGAGCCTGTCGACTGCTTGACTTGTCTTGAGAGTTTCATTAGCCTTTGTGGTCTGGTGTGTGACGAAGTCTCAACACGAATACAGAAGACTGGATTAGCTTTGCCAACTTGCCTCATTTATAGGGTAGGCGAGATATCCATCTACTAACCAAAGAACGGGTTTACTGCGCAGCAGTTCATTCCGTCCTACTTTATAGCAGTGAAACATGACCGGCAAGAGTAGAGGACATTCGTAGGTTACTAGTATTTGATCATAGGTGTCTCCGAAGCATTGCTCGTATATCCTGGGACCACCGAGTAAGTAACTCAGTTGTTAGGAAACGGATACTAGGTAATGATAGCAAATCAATTGACTATGTAGTGAAACATCATCAGTTGAGATGGCTGGGACATGTGTTGCGCATGCCCGACCACCGACTGCCCCGACGTGCGATGTTTTATGGTGTAATAGTAGGTTAGGAGAAAGCTGGACGCGGCCAGACCAAAACATGGCACAAATTCATGAAGTCACTGACAAGTGGACTGAGGCATGTTGGTAGATGTAGATTACTTGGTTAGGGTCCGCGAGATGATAGCAACCGATGGTTAGAGACCTTGAATGACATGGCTCAAAATCGTTTGCAATGGCTCAGGTGCATCCACTCTCTGTGTTCTCTCAAACTCTAATCTTCTGAGTTCTCATTGTCTTTTTTTTCTTTCTAAACTTATTTCACTGGGTTATACTCCTTGAATAACATCTTCAAGACCTAGTGTTTCCGATCACCGCTTATACTCTTACTACCTTTACCACTACGGGGTTTGAATTGACAGTTGTATCGCTGTGATAATGTGTTATGGCAACTTGAACTGATGTACGTACGTACCAAGTTGTACGTTGTTTCTAACTGACTGATATGGATGAAAGCATGACCACTTATTAAAAGGTTATAAATGTAGTTCATCGGGTTTTTGGAGTGATATGAAGTAATGAGTTACCATTGATACATTGACCGTTTTTAGAACTGTATTTTCAGTGAATATGTTGCCTTATGTTTGTGGAAGGATAAATTATTTTTAATATTGCAAGAAAAGCCGATCAAAGTCGGACAAACTTCTAATTTTACTTTACGCTCGGTACCGAAGAAATGGGGATTACATCCGCATACTAGATCGGCACATTAATTTTTCATGTGCTCTCTAATAAGACGACGCATCGCAAATGTTTTGATAGCTTCTACAAATGAATTGGTGATGACTGGTTTCGTAAGTGTGTAACAGTCAAGTCACAAGCATGTAAAACTTATGTATCCTAAAATAGGATTTATGATTATTGTACTGCTGATGATCTAATTGCAAGACTTATTTAAAACTACAACAATGGCTGCTTGGTTGTTTATCAAGTATTTTATGAAATTTTGGATTATAGAATTTACTCACCCTTAAATGCTAACTTTTTCGTAAACATAATGCATAAACTGGGTTTTGTAAAAAATGTTATAATGTGTTTTTTTGACATCAAATTACTTCTTTTTAATTAAGGGGAACTAAACTGTACAATATTCAGTCAACTGAGTCTCAGGATCGTGGTGTTGATTATGAAATTTTCTCAGATGCTTTTCAAGGACGTCCAAGTGAAAATCTCCCGGAAAGCAAACTTAAAATGTCAATTTTCAAGCTCATGGAGAAAGCATCTCATCAGATAGATCAAATGTTAAGAAGGTAAATTATACTGAAGTATAAACGATAGCCAATAGATGAGTGTCCTCTACTGTAATCAACTTTCTGATTCCCAAATATACGATAATTATTGACGGTATCGTATGTATAATATGTACTATGGAACACAAATTTTGGCATTATTATTCATTGTAATTATTTCATGTGATATACACTAGACCTTAAAGAGTTTTATTTATTATAAACGTTTTCTGGTAGATGACCATGTCAGAATGTTTTTGATGAGTGGTTCAACAAACTGAACTGTAGTGGTTTTTTAGTTCAGTCCTATGGTTAAGTCAGACTCCTCTTTAATCAACCGTGTTTTATTTAATAAACCATTATGATTTAAAAATCTTAGGCTTAATCATCCCAAAAATTTAGTTTCGTGATCGTTTCGACTTATAACATTCAATGTTAGATTTTCGTGCACTCATTCGTACTTTTTCCGCATTGACTTTATCTATCCAAAGTTTATTTACAGCAATTTGTTTATTTCGATGACGGAATCTTAAATTGGAGCAAGTCAGTTCAAATTAGTGTAAAGTTTATTATTTATGCTTCCATGCACTTGGTTTCCTTGATAAATGTGAACACAGTGAAAACATCATCACTGATAAAGAATTAAAAAAACTCTTCTGTCACTTCATCTCCCGAATCTCATAAGCGAAGCTGCAAGTGATATTTGAGGCATAATCGTGTTGTTACTGACGGTTCAAACAGCATTTAATGTTTTTGATGGAGTTTTGTTCTCTGAGCTGGATGGTTTGGTCGTGGAGCTTTCATCGTTCTTCTGAACGACATCATCAGCACAAACTTCAGATAGAAGTGAAGTGTTCGAATTTCTCCATATGTGTTTCACAGCTTGTTCTGTGCACCTCGATGTTGATTGGTTCTTATTGACCTTAAATTTGTCATTGTTTACTTTTTTGTTTTAATTTGTCCCCTATTGGTTTGATTCTTGTTCCTATATTCGTGCATAAGTTTCCTGATTGGTTGATAAATCGGATCAATTTCAATATGTTTGTTGATTGCTGATTGACCTGAGTGCCAAGCTTCTAAGAATTCTCTTGTGTTTTTAGAGTTTCCTCTGTCCAAGATTTCCACATTTTTCCAATCGAATGTGTGTCCACAGTTGTCCACGTGTATTGATATAAGTGAGGAGATATCATGCCGTTTGACTGCTAATTGATGTTCATGTAGGCGCAGGTGAAGGGGGCGTCCGCTTTGTCCGATGTAGTGTTTGTCGCAGTTGACACAATTTATTTTGTAGATGATGTTTGATTTATCTTCTTTTGTTATTTTATCCTTTGGTTTGCATAGAATTGACTGTAGTGATTTTGTCGGTTTGTGTGCCACACCTATTCCGAAGGTTTTTAGCAGTCTTGTTGCGGTCTCTGATATGCCATTTATGTATGGTAGTGTGATCCGTTTGTCAATTTCTGTGCTTGATTTGTGTTCTGATGCTGCATGTGGTTGGTATTTTTTGATGAAGTTGATTGGGTAGCCATTCTTTTGAAATACGTCCTTCAGGTATTTCTCTTCCTTTCTTCGTGCTGCCAGTGTGCTGCAGTGTGTCCTCGCCCTCTTGAACAAAGTTTGTACGCAGTTGATTTTATGTGCTCATAAAATCAACTGCGTACAAACTTTGTTCAAGAGGGCGAGGACACACTGCAGCACACTGGCAGCACGAAGAAAGGAAGAGAAATACCTGAAGGACGTATTTCAAAAGAATGGCTACCCAATCAACTTCATCAAAAAATACCAACCACATGCAGCATCAGAACACAAATCAAGCACAGAAATTGACAAACGGATCACACTACCATACATAAATGGCATATCAGAGACCGCAACAAGACTGCTAAAAACCTTCGGAATAGGTGTGGCACACAAACCGACAAAATCACTACAGTCAATTCTATGCAAACCAAAGGATAAAATAACAAAAGAAGATAAATCAAACATCATCTACAAAATAAATTGTGTCAACTGCGACAAACACTACATCGGACAAAGCGGACGCCCCCTTCACCTGCGCCTACATGAACATCAATTAACAGTCAAACGGCATGATATCTCCTCACTTATATCAATACACGTGGACAACTGTGGACACACATTCGATTGGAAAAATGTGGAAATCTTGGACAGAGGAAACTCTAAAAACACAAGAGAATTCTTAGAAGCTTGGCACTCAGGTCAATCAGCAATCAACAAACATATTGAAATTGATCTGATTTATCAACCAATCAGGAAACTTATGCACGAATATAGGAACAAGAATCAAACCAATAGGGGACAAAATAAAAACAAAAAAGTAAACAATGACAAATTTAAGGTCAATAAGAACCAATCAACATCGAGGTGCACAGAACAAGCTGTGAAACACATATGGAGAAATTCGAACACTTCACTTCTATCTGAAGTTTGTGCTGATGATGTCGTTCAGAAGAACGATGAAAGCTCCACGACCAAACCATCCAGCTCAGAGAACAAAACTCCATCAAAATCATCCACCTGAGCTACAAATCTTCTCCACCAGCATTTAATGTTAAATAATGAAACCATTTAAGGTACAAGAAAACTTCTTTCACTACAAAACAGTTGTCAAAATATGTCAGACCTTTGTTTTCAACTATACCAGTTATCGTAGTTTTAAACTATTTCTGACCGTTCAGAAACTTTGTAATGTAGAGTCGATTTATCTTATTGTTCAAACTATCTTGTTTTCATTTTGTTCAAATTTCATAAATACATAAGTAGGGGACTTCAGTGTTACTTGTCGTTACCTGAATGTGAGTAAAATGAGAAGATTAGAGAAAATGATACTTAGTCTTCACTTAACCAGTGACAAGGTGCTCTATAATATTTTATTTTCCACAAAATTTCCGCAAGCAGACAATCTGGAAAAATAACCAGGATAACATTGAATTATTCACTTTTTACAGGAAGAATACACATCTTGAGCGAAAGTGTATCAACAAAGTTTCAGTTAAATTATTGTTTTGGTGAAAATATATTGGTGGTATTTTCCAAGGCAAAGTGATACTAATTATAAATAAGCCGTCTTTCCAATGGATAAAATCAAACTTTTCTAGCTAATTTAGATGACAATTCATCGTATAAAGTACTAATAATTATATTTTGTAACTCTTTTGGGACACGTTAAAATTATATAACAATGGTGTATTAACACTTTCAAAGTTATCACATTATAAAAATTAAAGATCTATAGCATCATAGTTAGAATACAAGTTAATGAAGCCAAGAACAACATATGTAATGAGAAAAAAGCTACAGACAGCATTAAAAATAAATATCACTGGTCACTGTTTCGGAAGAGCTTTATTTATTATTTTCCTTTTAAAGGGTTTTGATCACATAATTTAATATACCCATGAACCAATATAATGACATTTAGGTGGTTTGATAAATCTTCAAATTCGCATTAGCGTTGCTTCTTGACTTGCTATAATATATGTTCGGAAATCAAAATATATTTTGACTATTAAAAAAAATTGTGGCCAAGGTATTAATAATAGGTAATAAAATGAGTTAAATATGCGACTTGATTTGAAGGGAATGAAATGAAAATTTATTCATTAGAACAACATGACCTACATCATTTAAGGAAGGAAATTTGACTTGGTTATTGTCAAGACTAATTAAGTTTTGTTTTTGTATTTTTCACCTGTTTTATGAAATTACTTTTCTGAAGGATTTGAACGATTTCTATGACTTCAGACAATTGAATTCTACTTCAAAACAAGTGAATATACACATATACATATCCATATACGTATTCAATAATGGTTTTGAAATCCTATTTTAATAATTCCTTCTATTCTAAAGGAATATTTATTTGATTTCTAAAATGATAACACGTTACACTTGTTCTCTGAATCAAATGATCTAACTCTGGGCATCAAAAGTTTAGTATTGTAAAATTTTATCTCCGCTGAAAGCATATAGGGAAGGAAGAATGTGGAGCACTTTGTCTGTTATTCAACGAACTTCAGTCATTGACTGTGAAGCAATAGTATGATTATAATGCTAATAATCATACTTTTTTAGTTAATATCATTTTTGAGTTATAGGAAAAAACTTTGAAAGATTACAGTATTTAAACACAACTAATACTACAAAAAGTACCATATTAAAATAAAACATAAATGTTTAAGGGATTACTGTGTTCTCATACTATTCAGATACATGGAAAATTTTGTTTTGCAGGAAGTCGTAGACATGAAATAGGGTAAACAATTTGGTTATTAGTGTTTTATCCACCCGCCGAATCGATTTTGGAGTGTTTGTGTATGTCCGTGTTAATGGTTTTTTGAGATGATACATATGGTTTGTGTCGGTAATTTTTTTAACTCGGCCATATTTCTTATCCGTGTATATATATACATTTATTATAATTCACTTTAAACTGCGGTATATATGCTAGTTTAGCGATAACCGTCGAGACAATCTTAACTACAAAATCTAAACGGATATTTTGTAAGACATTTTGCATTGTATATATCAAATAGCACTAAAAAGGAATTCTTATTTACATGTTTTAAGTTGTCTGGAGTTTTGAGCTTTCATGCATGCAGTTCTGTGTTTATTTTTTATTCCCGCGGCCATACTTAACAAAAAATACTTAGAATCTCTATGAATCCGAAATTCTCAGGCTTTACTAGTATTACAAAATGAAAAATTCAATGCTGTGTATCATTATGTTCCGGTAAAGTGCTCGCAATTATTCATTTTTTTGTTAACACACTGAAATTTTGGATCGAATTAAGTTTTTCAGTCTTAAGTGTGTATAGATCGGTTTTAATTACCTCAGATCAAAATTTTAAGTTGCGATAATGCAATGACGAGACGAAGGTTATTAGAATTGTGTAATATATTTGACTCGCATAGCCTCGTGTTGAAATGGAGATTTAAATTAGCCATCAATAGGACATTTTATGCAACCCAACTGGTCATTATTCAAAAAGCAAGGTCTATGTTTCAGCGAAAACCCAAACAGAACGTAAGGGATTGTGTTACATCCCACTGTGTCTATAAATTTACATATATGTGCGTACATAGAGGGGAGCGATCTTGCTCTGCAAGTAAGGGTGGCTGAACACATACCTAGATGGCTGTAAAAACAAATGAATTCAAATGATCAAGTAAGACCATAGGATAGACAAATATCTTCCTTTATTGTGAGACATTTGGTTGAGACAGGTCATAAGGTTGATATCAAGCCAACCTTTGTAGTTTTGTACAAAGCTTTCAAAGGTGTATGCTAAGATTTATTGAAGTCTTGGCTATACCGAACTGAAACCTCCCTTGATGAGTTTGAGAATAATTTGTTCTTACTCTTAACCTACCCTGGCAATACTGATTCATTATCCAGCATTGTTTTTTACATTGTTTTTATGTACATTATTATTCTTTGTTTCCACCTAGCTTTTAGTTTGTCTGGTTGACCTTTCATTTTTCAAATAAAAATGTCTTAACAAGTCTATGTGTAATCAGATTGTTCGGAAGGTATTGCTTAAATATACTACATAAACCTGAAAACCTTCGTCTTCTCATTGCATTATCGAGAGTTATCAAAATGACTAGTTGCTTTAAATTGTTTAACAAAATCCACGATGCCGCTGGCGGGGCTCGAACTCAGAGCCTTCGGTCTCACACGTGAAGGCCTAACACCTAGACCACTAAGCCGGGATCCATTGGTGTTAATGTTTAACTCCAACTAATCCACGATATTGAGCTACCATCTTGCATTGTCGTCCAGTGCTTTCAGGTTTTCAACGGTGGTCTAACATTGATGGATTCATGATTTCAATCAAAATAAAATAATGATTTTTAAACTAAAGGTTATTTAAAAAAACCTAAATCTTGATAATCTCTTTTTTCAACACTCTCAGAATAATCTTGTATAAAGTATTTGTTCACTTGGATGCTGTTCATATACGTTTTTCTATTATTAAAAGTTGTTACATAAATAAGCATTTATAAAGTTGATGTATATTATCGTTTTCATTAGCTGTAAAGTTGGCCAAAGACATTGTTCCGTACTGAATTTTACAAAGAGTGTTCTACCGAATGGAGCTTGTTATACATTAGCTGGCGATTTAACTGGTAAGTTAACACGAGAATTATCACTTCCTAGTATTCACTTTCACATGATTAAAATTTTGCTCCCTATAGTTTACATGTATTCACAAGACATTTAAATAGCCATTTGGTTGTCTTTAATTAGTTTTAGAAAGCAAGAATAAAAGTGTGCTTTCAAATTTCTGTACCTAATTTCATACAAACGTATGATCAGCATTGATAAGGTTACTGAAATTCTCTGTTTATGATCAATCATTATTTTTCACCCACACTATATTTATCCTCCGTAAAGAACTATTATTATTTTCAATTGAAAACCTGAAAAATAATTACCAAATTCAGGGATATAGAGTACTAATGCATGTCTACATGATATTTACTATACATACCAAGAGAGAATTTGTTAAAAATTTCCTTCTTCTTTTATATACTTATTAAAAAGCACTATCTTTACCAATATGCACAAACAACTATCATTTTTAATATAGGACTAGAATTAATGTAATTTTTCAATGCTGTTGTTAGCCTCTTAGTTAAACGTTGACTTCGTGAAATTAAGCATACAGCAGTAGTTAGTAATAGTTTTCAGTCACAGAAATCTACTAACTATAATGGTAATATTCCTTTCTGTAAACATTAATTCTAAACAATTTAGCTACAGTGAAACACTTGATTAGTCAGTTTTTACCTAAAATGCACTGATGGAATTTATTCATTTCCAAAAATATGCCTAGAGCAATAATGATATTATTAAAGAAGTTGTTTTTCGTAGGTAAAAAGACTGATAAAGTTTGAGAAAACATTCTTGTGAAGAATTTTAATCATTATGCAACAACGATAAAAATTCAATTATTGTTGAAAATTTTTAGCTTTATTTAAAATTGTACAATAAAGATAATAATAATAATTATTATTACTAATAGACGGACTTATGCATCTATTTATTTACTTATTTATGAATTAGACTATCGATAAATCATTTAGAATCTCGCATTCATTATACATTACATCAGATCGAATAGATGGCATTGAATAATGAAACGAAGTGAACGATAAAAAAATTTAAAAATAATTATAAAATTTAATTTTCACAAAGAAGGTGCTAAAGATGAGAACAAATTGTTGTAGTCTGTATCGACAATAAAAATACAGATTAATAGCTCGATCTGATAGAACTAATATTACTGGTTCTGTTTTATTTGTGTGAAGCTAGTACATATTTTAATCATTATTAAGTTTGTGCGACTAGAATTTTTATTACTGTTGGATTATGGAGTATTTTGAATATTTATTTATAGTGAATAGTCTACCTTTTATATGAAAAGTGATAATATTTTAAAACTGCAAAGACTAGAAATATATCACAGTTCCGACAGCAGAACATGATCTATGCAGCATGATTTATTGCGTAACTTTTCTGTTGATATAGTTAAACAAATAATTAGGTATTAAAATAAATATACTAATATTGGTACAGAAAACTGCGTAATTAGATTATAAGCACAACTCTTCGAGGAAAAATACGAAGGGATACTAGAGTTTGTCGTGATTATGGCTGTTTAGTTATTTATGGTTCTTCGAAAAATAAGCATGAGTAGAGAATCATTTTTATATTATAACGTTAATAAATCAAATTATTACCGATTAATACCAAGATGATTTGCGTAAGGCATTTTTGACTGCAAGATTATTTTTTAACTATCGAAAAATAGATTGATAAGATCAGTCAAATTATGCCATTTCGCCGATCTTAACAATATTTCCTACAACAAATTGTGCGTAGAACTGGAACATAATTTCATCGCATATAGTACGAACAAAACAAACTACTTTACATTATTTTATTATAAATTTATATCGCTTGCAAATGTTGTAACTAAATTAATTTTGTTAGTAAAATTAGGTAATCGGTTAAAAAACACTAACATCTAAAAGTTACTTTTTTGGGAAGAAAAATGATTAAGCAGTAGTAAGGAATAAGTTTATTTGCCTTTGAGTTCTATAATTTCAATAGAACAGTGTATCAAAATTTATAATAATGATTGATGACCATTAGGTATTTGTTTGTATTGATTAGCCTGAATAACATACGTATACTGTTTATTCAATGAACGTAATGCTCTAAGAAACATTAGGCAAATTTGATAAATAATGGTATGAAGTAACTAAAAGACACCCATTTCTTATGAAGATGATTAACTATTGAACTGAAATCACTTTATAAACCGTAACAAAACTTAAAGACAGGGATGTCTCATTGTTCATTTACATAATGATCTTCATACAAAAGTATAGGCCATTTATGTAAAAAAGCTTAATAGACCAAACTCACTAAACAGATTTACAGCATCCAACCTAGCTGAACATATTTACCTTCATATGGTTTGTAAAATTGGTATCCTAATAAATTTTCTAATTATCTTCGTCAGTGTACAGTCCATTTTACATGACTATTATCCAGGTCATCAGCATGAAATGAACAAACCAGTCGTTGAAATTGTTGCACAAAGTTCAGAATAAATAATGTACTAATCATTTATCATCGTTTAATGTCAAATTATTCAGCTACTTGTTGCAAATTAGACAATTTTGTGTTCGCCCTTATGACCAGTTCTTTTAATAACACAAAGGACTAAACAATGTACAAGTTAACATTGGGAATAATTACATAAACTAAATATATGGATAATCGGTACAGCTTGAGCGGTTTCCTATCAATTATTTGTATTTGTTTTATTTTCGATTATTGATTTGCAAAAAGAAATCCACAAAACATCAGTTAGTATAACAACACCCAACAAACGTTTTACTAGTTCCGTTAAACAAATTACGACAATGCTCCAATAGTAACTGTGAAAACCTAAGACGTTTTGTCTTGTAGAGCACTGTTCACCTGGTCTCAATCAAACGATGTGATATCATCAACAGGTTTTGAAATCTCTCTTTTACTAAACAGTAAATTGCAACAAATTTGTAGTTCATCCATTGATCACAATACTTACTTACTTACTTACGCCTGTTACTCCTCGTGAAGGAGCATAGGCCGCTCACCAGAATTCTCCATCCAACCCTGTCCTGGGCAATCCTTTCCAGCTCTTTCCAGTTCTTATTCATCCTTTTCATATCTGCTTCTATTTCCCGACGTAATGTGTTCTTTGGCCTTCCTCTTTTCCTCTTCCCTTCAGGATTCAAAGTTAGCGCTTGTCTCGTAATCCAGTTTGATGATTTCCTCAATGTATGTCCTATCCATTTCCAACGTGTTTTCCTAATTTCCTCTTCAGCTGGAAGCTGGTTAGTTCTCTCCCACAAAAGGCTGTTGCTGATGGTATCCGGCCAATGGATGTTGAGTATCTTGCGTAGACAGCTATTAATAAATACCTGTACCTTCTTGATGGTGGTTGTTGTAGTTCTCCAAGTTTCAGCTCCGTACAGTAGAACTGCCTTGACGTTGGTATTGAAGATTGTGACTTTGATATTGGTTGAAAGTTGTTTTGAGTTCCATATGTTCTTCAGTTGAAGGAATGCCGCTCTAGCTTTGCCAATCCTCGCCTTGACGTCTGCATCTGAGCCTCCTTGTTTATCGACGATGCTTCCCAGGTATGTGAAGGATTCCACATCTTCCAGAGTTTCGCCATCAAGAGTGATTGGATTGCTGTTCTCTGTGTTGTGTTTGAGGACCTTGGTTTTCCCTTTGTGTATGTTGAGGCCTACTGATGCAGAGACTGCTGCTATGCTGGCTGTCTTTATCTGCATTTGTTCGTGTGTATTGGATAGGAGGGCTAGGTCATCTGCGAAGTCCAAGTCGTCTAATTGGTTCTGAGCTGTCCATCGTATGCCGTGGTTTCCCTCAGATGTCGAGGTCTTCATAATCCAGTCGACCACCAGGAGAAACAGGAAGGGAGAGAGTAGACAGCCTTGTATTACTCCGGTCCTTACTTGGAATGCGTCAGTCAGCTGTCCTCCATGCACTACTTTGCACTGTAGTCCATCGTATGAGTTCCGGATAATGTTGACAATCTTCTCAGGAACTCCGTAGTGTCGAAGAATTTTCCATAACGTCCTATTTACACTGTCAAATGCCTTCTCATAATCAATGAAGTTGATGTACAATGACGAGTTCCATTCGATTGATTGTTCGACGATGATCCGTAGTGTCGCAATCTGGTCTGTGCACGACCGGTCCTTACGGAATCCAGCTTGTTGATCTCGAAGTTGAGCGTCAACTGCGTCTTTCATCCTGTTCAGTAACACTCTGTTGAAGACTTTGCCTGGTATTGACAGTAGTGTAATGCCTCTGTAGTTTTCACACTTGCTCAGATCTCCTTTCTTTGGAATCTTGATGAGGTGTACTTCTTTCCAACCCATCGGCACTTGTTCCTCCTCCCAAATCTTCTTGAATAGAAGATGAAGCATGCTTGTAGTTACTTCGATGTCTGACTTCAACGCTTCAGCTGGTATATTGTCAGGTTCTGCTGCTTTCCCGCTCTTGATTTGTCTGACGGCCATTCTGATTTCTTCGGTCGTTGGTGGATTGACGTCTATAGGGAGATCTGTGTTTGCTGCTTCGATGTCCGGTGGATTCATTGGTGCCGGCCTATTCAGGAGTTCCTCGAAGTACTCTGCCCATCTGTTCCGCTGTTGTTGAATCTCAGTGATTGGTCTTCCTTCTTTGTCTTTGACTGGTCTCTCTGGTTTACTATATTTCCCTGCTAGTTTCTTCGTTGTATCATAAAGCTGTTTCATATTTCCTTCTCTTGCAGCTTTCTCCACCGTCGTTGCTAGTTCTTCCACGTATTTGTGCTTGTCGGCTTTAATGCTCTTCTTCACTTGCTTGTTTGCTTCTATGTACCCAGCTTGCGCTTGTACTTTCTCTGCTCGTGTTCGGCTGTTGTTAATTGCTGTCTTCTTGTTCTTTCTTTCCTTGATCCTGTTCCGTGTTTCTATAGAGATCCATTCCTTGTGATGATGCTTCTTGGGGCCCAGAGCCTCTTGACACGTTGAAATTAATGCTTCTTTGATATCTTTCCAGTTATCCTCCATAGTAGTTTCTTCTTCCTTCAGTAGATCCTGTAGGGCTTGGAACCTGTTGTTGAGAGCTATCTTGAATTCATTCAGTTTGTCAGTATCTCGAAGGAAGGCTGTATTGAATCTTTGCAGAGATGTTTGTCCAGTTGTCCAGTTCTTCTTTAGCTTCAGTTTTAAATTGGCCACAACCAGGTGATGATCTGAAGCTATGTCCGCTTCTCTCCTGGTTCTCACATCTTCCATTGTTCTTCGGAACTTTTTATTGATGCAAATATGATCTATCTGGTTCTCTGCGGAGTGGTCCGGTGAGATCCATGTAGCTTTGTGTATACGTTTGTATGGAAATATTGTGCCGCCTATGACCAATTTGTTGAATGCACGCAGATTTACAAATCTTTCTCCGTTTTCGTTCCTCTCTCCCAGTCCATGCAGTCCCATGATATCTTCATATCCGGTGTTGTCTATCCCGACTTTGGCGTTTAGATCTCCCATCAGAATGGTGAGGTCCTTTCTTGGGCACTTCTCTATGATTGATTGCAGCCTCTCATAGAATTGATCTTTAACGTCGTCGTTGCTATCATTGGTGGGTGCATAACATTGGATAATGTTCATTGTGATCCCGTCCTTCTTTGTTTTGAATGATGCTTTGATGATTCTGGATCCGTGAGATTCCCATCCTACAAGTGCATTTTGTGCTACTTTGGACAGCATTAGAGCAACTCCCTGAGTGTGTGGAGCATTTTCCTCTTCGTGACCGGAGTATAGCAACATCTCTCCCGTATTTAGCCTTTGTTTTCCAGATTGGGTCCAATGGGTTTCACTGATTCCCAGTACTGCCAAGTTGTATCTCCTCATTTCCGTTGCTATTTGAATGGCCTTCCCGGTCTCCCACATTGTCCGGACGTTCCATGTACCTATAAAAATTGTTTCTCTGGTTGTTAGAAGGGGCATCGGCCTCGTGGCTTCCGAAGGAACTCGGCTTTCACCATGAAGCGTCATATTACCTCTAACTCCCAGGGCAGAGTTTAAATGGTTTGAGTTATTTTTTCTGGTTAGCGTTTTTTTAGCGAGTTAGGTTTCTACGGGATGGGGACGCTAACCCCATGCCCAACCCTCCTCCTTTACCCGGGATTGGGACCGGCAGTAACTCTGGAAGAGCTACAGGCGGAGTTATTGATCACAACAGTTACTACTATTATAAATACTATAGGCAAGTCCATAGATTTTTCTCATTACCTCCATTTGTTCTATATTAGACTCTACTAGTACTTCTAATAGTTTGCTTATTTCCTTAAACCAGTGTTTCACAAATGTGCCTAGTTCATCCTGATTATCTGAGTTCAAGTAATAAAGATAAATAATAGCGGAGGAAAAAATATCAACTTATATGCTTGATAAAATTAGATTTGTGCTTAAAATACTGTTTGATAAGAACAAAGAATCAGTAACATAACTGTTCACTAAGTTAAAACCAGTTTGGTAGATTTTTGAAGGATTTATCGCTCAAAAATGAGGTCAGTAATCGATAGACTGTAAATTATCAATACATAACAATTACTTAAAGCTGTATTTACTAAGTATTTTTTCCTTTAAAAATTTCCAAGTTCAGATGATACTTGTCACCATAGGATTGAAGGATAGTTTTTAGTCAAAACACTATGATTTTATTAAATTGAGTAATGCTTACTATACAGTGACCTTATCACTTTGTAGATGAATGATTTTGAAGGAGGTGTATGTCAACAGCTACTTTATTTCACTATGTCTATATTGCAAATTGTATATTGAAGAATGGTCAAAACTAATAACAACGCTTAGAAAATGTCTATATGCAAAAATAACTAGTCAGTCATAGATGTTCAATGTTTTAGTTAAAAAGAAGTAATAAGTGATATTTTCAGGAGAATATCAAGTAAAGTAATTTTTCTGGGATTGTTTCGCTATTGGTTAGGAACTATTTTAAACAGAAATCAGTATTTTACTGACTAACATGAATTTTTCTAAAGTCAATCAAATATTCTCCATGCAAACTTACTTAAATACTTACATTTAGTAAATAATCCTAGTATGCCAAATATTCATGAGACTTTTGCTTTCTATAAATCAGTTACTCCTCTTGCGTCAAATGAGCAAATTTAAATGAATTTAATAGTTGAGTTCATGAGTCGATTAAAAGTAGACCACCATGGAAAACCTGGAAGCACTGGGTGGCCGTACGGGCCTCCTTAGCAGTACTCATCCAAGATCCCGCTCGCGAAAACCATCATCATACTTACAATGAAGTATGATCGTCACCTAGTGTTAACGGTAACTATTGGCTGTAAACACAGTTCCGTAAACCTATTGGTTTATGACTTCTCATTTATTAATAGAATATGTTTTCATGTGATTATGTTGCAGAACACACCAAAAGATGAGAATGGACGATTGAAAGCTATGAATCTGTATTATGTAAATACTTTGTAACTTCTCGCCATAAATGTGTCCATCCTACCTATTGTCGTGTTGTACATGATTAGTTTTATTTTTTATAAAACACGATCCTTGTTAGTACAAAATAAGTGAGTTAAACTTGACGAATACTTACTATCGGAACTATTCTAGAACGAATATGTTTCCCCGATTTACGTTTACAAGTATCACTTAAATAAATTTTAGTAAATGAAACAGTTAGATCTTTGAGAACATAATTTGTCAGTTAATACTAATTTTATAATAAATATTAATAAAATTCAAACCAAACAAACTATTGCAAAATTACTTTGCAAATGTGATACATAATGTCACTCATTTATAAGAATGTAATAAAACTTAGTGTTTTTTTGAGATAAGGATTTAAGATTAATGAAGTTAAACAGCATAATAACATGTAAAGCTATAAGTTCATCAAAAAAACATAATGAGCCACGCATCATGAATATGTTAAAGGTAATTTACTTCAAACTCTGAAGCCTATAAAAAAAACAGGATGACTACGTGATGACGTTGAGATACTTAATGATATTATTTATCAAAAAAATCTTGTTTTCACTTTACAAATACTCTTTAATCTGCTTACACTGTAATCTTCAATCAATTCTTTCTAAGGAAATGCTTTGAAAATCTTTTCAGTATGTATTATTTCTGCAGCTGCTTTGATTACATTTTTGACAACTTTTATATATCTGTTTCGTTGAATTGTAAACATATTAAAGGCAAGAACTATGCATCTAAAGCAATCAAGGATGATACATTATATGCTTAGTCTTTTAACATTATTTTAGTAACAAAATTTTAATTTCTCAATCTTTAGGCATAGACGAAATTCAATTAGTGTTAGATCCACAAAGTTACGATTATTTGGTACCGAATCAAGGATTTATTGGTTTTCGCATTTTGTTACATGGATATGGTGATTCCTTATGGGCATTAATACCAACTGCTGTTTATGCTGGTCCAACATTTCATACTATGTTACGTGCAGTTGGCCTTAAAAAGGTGAATAATGTTTTATTAAACTACATGATGCTTTAAGATTTTTATGAACATAATTGATTAATTATTGTAAGATCTTTCATAGTACTTAATCTTTACGATGCTTTTTAAATTATCCCATTTAAAAAATTTTATTACTCCAGAATGTTTGGTTTCTTGAGCCATACATTTCTGTTCATTTTTGAAATAGTTAGTTTCGAAGAACAACTTTAACTGTAAAAATCAACAAATACAAGTTTTTAGAATGATCTTGCTACTTTCCAGATATATAAATATTCTATTTAATAAAGATAATAGCTGTATGAGTAAAATTAGAAAACATCTAAAACTTCGACTAGGATAAATCTTTCTGCAGAGATATTTTGTTGCGAAAATAATTAACTTATTTATGATAAACTATCTTAGCAGATAAGTGACGTATTAAAAATACAAACTTTCAAATTCTTCATTTCATATTAAAATCGCTTAACAGGTGGCGTTCAAATTCTTATAAAAATTTATGAGATATATAAAATATTAGGAAATGTAACTTTTGGCAAAACAATATGAAGAACAATACAGTTACACACTTTAGTATTACCTTTATAATACTCATTAATACTGTTTACTGCTAGGTCTAAGAGCATAATTTTTGTGCATTTTTTTCATAAAATTTGTAGATATAAGTAAAAGATCAATTTTGTATAGTGAATAAATCATAGTTTCAAAATAATGTCTATTCCACAATAATCTATTTATCTTTGTGTAAGAATAAGTTAAATGTTCACATTTTAAATTTTTATCTATTATTCTACATCTGATTGAAATAAACAAGGTCGCTGGTATTATAAGCAGAGATTAATGGTAGCTGGCATCGGGATCCAGAACACGCGTTTCGTTCTATTTGAAACCTGTCAGTTGAATGTACCTCCATCCCAGAGTTCATGTCTTCTCCAGGACTCGGACCCAGTACTGTTCTCTTCAAATGCCATCTCGTTATCCACTTAGCTACTGAGTCCAGATAGACACCATCCATCTTTGCATATAGTGCATGTGAATTTAGGCAATATCGAGCGGATTCACACACGATATACCTATACCAATAAGAGACTGATCAATCACAATCCTGAACATCAATAAAAATATTCAAACAAATAATATAAAAATGGTTAACAGTCACTGTTATTTAATTCCCTAGTACTTTTTAAATAGTTTAACAATAATTGACTTATTTTAGAAGGGACAATAAAGCAATAGACGTTATCCTAGTATGTAGCCACAAAAATATTATAAGTACAAATTATATGTTTTATTCTTCTTGCTTACTAAATAAGAATTGCTTTAGTTTTATAATGCTTAACAATAATATTTATAAGTCTTTATTGATCGATAAATGATTTCAAAGTAAAAAAACAATTAGTTATTTAATTCATGAACCAATGATTAATGGATTAAGTTAATTCCATCTACTTTTTTGCTGTAATAATATGTCATAATTCAATTAATCTAAATTAGAATCATATAAGTTTGGTTGAAAACAAAATGACAATTACTGGTATTATTAATTTAAAAAATATTAGAAATAACTGGTATAGGTGTTCTCTATTAAATGATATGTATGGTATTATAAATAAAATACTATTTGTCTAAAAAATAACATGTATATTTATCATTTAAGATAAGTGAAAGTAAGAAGTAAACTGAAAGTAAACGAAAATGCTAAATGAGAATCAGTATTTGGTTTTGAGTTAGTCGAATGAAGACAATAATTCCAAATGTTATCAATAGCTTTATTGAAATTAGCTAGGGATTTTTAGCAAACAGTAACGTGTATTAATGTTTGGTGTTAGTTAACTACTGAAACATACTGACCAACATTTTAAATTATATTTCCACTTTCTCTTTTTAGCCTAAAGGAAAGTCTAGCTAACTTGAGTCATTTATTATGAAATTCTTAGTAAGTATGGAGCAAGTTTTTTTAGGTAGGAAAAATTTAATAAACCACTTTTAAGGTTGATAGGTGGCAGATTTTCCAAACTAAAGTATTCATATATTGAATAAAAGAAAAAATTTAGTCATCTTAGCAATATGGTCCAACTTACTTAGATGCATATTCTAGAGTGTTAAGCTGCTGTGATGGAACATATGCATTAGTTTTATATGTATCTGCAAATTCCTCTAGCGAAATTACAGAACAATTCTAAATATTTTGTGATAATATATTCAGTTTATTCAACTAAAATAATAGCTGTCGCTTCAGACAACCGTGATACTTTGAATATCGTTTCTCTGATTTGTATACAACTACATTTCAGGTAAATGTTTTAAAAGATATATTATGACTTATCTTGATGTTTGTCCGTAAAATATAACAAGGTACGTGATTCGTTTCAAAGTGTCAATGGTCAATTGTGGAAAATATGCGTAAGCAAATATAGACTCCCAAAGGCCTAATTTCTAGAATATCACAGAAGAAGCTGGTCTTCCCGGTCTCCCACATTGTCCGAGAGTTCCATGTACCTATAAAAATTGGTTGTTTCAACAGAGTTTTGCTGAACCGGATGAAAGACTCAGTAGGCGCCCAACTTTAAGATCAACGGGTTGATTTCGTAAGGATCGGTCGTGCACAAACCAAATGGCGGCACTACTGATCATCGTCGAACAATCATTTGATTGGAACTCGTCACTATACATCAAATACCTTAACTATGAAAAGACGTTTGACAGTGTGAACAGTAAATCATTATGGAAACGTCTTTGACACTATGGAGTTCCCGAGAAGATTGTCAAAATCATCTGGAACTTATATGACTGACTACAGTGCAGAGTAGTGCATGGAGGACAGGTGATAGATGCATTCCAGGTAAGGACTGGAGGCTGTTTACCTTCCTCATTCCTCTTTCTTCTTCTGGTAAACTGGTTTGTGAAGACCTCGACATCTGAGGGAAAGTACGGAATACAATGGGTAGCTCAGCATCAATTAGACGATTAGGACTTCGCAGATGACCTGACCCCCTATCCCACACACACGAATAAACGCACATGAAGATAAATGATGTATCAGCAGCCTCTGTATTGGTAGACCTCAACATACACAACGGAAAAGCAAGATCCTTAAATACGACACGGAAAACATCTACCCAATCACACCTGACGGAGAGATTCTGCAAGAGGTAGAAACACTCACGTATCTGGGCAGCATCATCGATGAACAAGGAGGATCGGATGCAGACGTAAAGGTGAGGATTGGCAAAGC
Source organism: Schistosoma spindalis (assembly GCA_946903255.1). Lineage (NCBI taxonomy): Eukaryota > Metazoa > Platyhelminthes > Trematoda > Strigeidida > Schistosomatidae > Schistosoma > Schistosoma spindalis. The sequence goes on along the minus strand of OX336417.1, from coordinate 25,578,204 downwards.
AAGGGCCGCGTTCCTACAGTTGAAGAACATATGGAACTCACAACAACTTTCAACCAATATCAAAGTCACAATTTTCAATACGAACGTCAAGGCAGCTTTACTGTACGGAGCTGAAACTTGGAGAACTACCACAACCATCATCAAGAAGATACAAGTATTTATAAACAGTTGTCTACGCAAGATATTCAATATTCGTTGGCCGGATACCATCAGCAGCAGCTTTCTGTGGGAGAGAACAAACCAGCTTCCAGCTGAAGAGGAAATCAGGAAAACACGTTGGAAGTGGATAGGACATACATTACGGAAATCATCAAAGTGCATCACGAGTCAAGCGCTAACTCGGAATTCTGAAGTGAAACAGAAGAGAGGAAGGCCGAGGGACACATTACCTCGGGAAATAGAAGCAGACAAGAAAAGGATGAGTAGGAACTGGAAAGAACTGGAAAGGATCGTTCAGGACAGAGTTTAATGAAGAGTGCTGATGAGCGGTCTGTACTCCTCCACGAGGGGTAATAGGAGTAAGTAAGTAAGTACAGAAGAAGCTCTAAGATGGAAAGTAATGGACAATTTACATTCGAGACTCACTGTTACAAACTTGTCAGCCATTGAGATCAGGCAAATATTTCTTCTACATTAGTTCATAATTTTCATTTGGTGAGCATCCACCTTTAATTAGGAAATAAAACCGATCATCCTACGGTTTCGTGAATGTTATGTCAATAATTAACCACTAGTTTAATTTTTATACTACTAAACGATTTGAACAACTGTGTGATTTTCATTAAATATTACTAGTGAACATCTACTTTCATTTCTGACAGTTGATATGTCTTAGAATATGGTGAAACTAACGTCCAGTTGCAGTTCGTTTTGAATTAACCTGTGACTAAGTTGGATTCATAATGGAATCTTTTTTTAATTGTTAGGGTTGCTGAGGTTAACAGTAGTTTTCTATTACGATTATATATATATATATATATATATATATATATATATATATGTACGCCATCTTTAAGTCTCCTGTATAAACATCACTCACCAAACAGGCTGGATTAAAGTTTTTTTTCTCGTGTTTTCAATGATAAGAATAATTTAAGAAAAACTTCTTAGGGTAAGTTTGGTTACATATTTTTTCAGACGATCATTGTTCCCCTTTTTACAGTACATCATTTTTCACAATGTTATTGTGATAGTGTAATAGGAAACTCAGTGAAATTTTACTCTAAAATCTGTAATGTCCCTTCGGTTATCTAAAAATGTCACAATGTTATTCATGGATATTTATTTCGTATAAAATATCTGAAAGCATGATTTTGGACGTATTAATCATTTTTTTCATAAACTTCACTAAATTTATTAGTGGATTAATTCCCGCTTATACATATGTGTTGTTAAAACTAAGTATCATATTTTTTGTTTTTGATGAGAATAAGGCACTGCTTCAAAATAAAATAAGAAACATCATACAAATGAAGAACTCCATAATATACTGTCTGCCGCATAATTTATAAATTTAGTGGTCATATATAGAATGTAATGATTTGTATGTCATGGTTTATCTAATGTCTCATGAAATGTAGGTTTTGAAGTTTGCGTATGGTATGTACATGCTCTAAAAAAGAATTTATCTCATCTAGTAATAATAATAGTTATGGAGAACTAAGAATTCACTTATTAGCATAAAATTATATTCTGTAAATCCCATTTCTTCTAAATATATAAACTGTGTTTTTTTCGATGTGTTCCTGTTGTTCGCCTTTTCCTCCTCTCGTTTTACTACAAGCAAAAGTCAGAATTATTTACTGACGTTTATTTCGTTCTCTGTTTAATCTCACTATGTCGATGGAAATAGTACTACCATTTGTAACAAAAATTCTTTCAGGTTTCTTTTGGTATAAGAGATGTTTAAAATATAGAAATTATTTGTTTAACTAAATCTATTGACACGATTGTGAAGATGTGGGATACTATAACTGCATTAATATAGCTACCATTTACGTCACTTTCTCAAATACGGTGGAACATATTTAACTTTGGAATTTGCTGAATTATTTGGTGTAAAATAGTCATGAAACAGTTTATGTCAAACTGTTTCATAGTTTAGTACATATTACAGTTTTATCGTGTCAGAATAATATAAGTGATTAACTATCCTTGTTGAAGCTTTGCAGAACGTTTATTTTGTAGTGTACAAAGCCTGGAAATGTATATCAAACTAACTGATAAGCTCTGTGGTCTCCAAGAGCGACAAAACATTGAAGTTTGAACAGATGATATCAACGATGGAAATAAACTTTGGAGGGAAATAGGTGGAAGAACAGGTCAAAGTGTGTCGATTTGATTTTAGTTGCTGAATACTTTGTGAAAATATTCAGGATTTTGGAATGACGCATCATTCGAATAATATCATTTGTTTTCATTCTCAGTGATGTTTGAAATCCTTTTTAATAACGTTAATGCAAGTATTTACAGAGTTCGTAGTAAATACTGACTGTCGAACTAAAACGAACCATTCTTTTATTATATGTTATTTGTTCATGATTTATAGTTTTACTGTGATATTATTACATTTTATAAAATAATCTTTTCAGTCTTTTTAATGATGTAATATGTTAGGCGAATTATCAAGGAAATACAAATATAATTTTGTGGGCGATTATTTTTAAAGGTAGATAGTCAAACTTAATGACTATAACTGATATCAACATCATACCATTTTTTAGTCACTGTTAATAATTATAAAGTTGATTGTAGTAAAGTTGGGTAGTGAGAAGTAACTTTGTGCTTGTATATAGCATTATTGGTTTATTTAAATTGAGTTTGAAAGTATTATCATTACATTGTTTTGTTATTATTTCTATAAAATTAATACATAATTTAAAGCAGTGACAATAATCTAGAAATGTATGGTTTTGATTGTTTTTACCATTTGTGCTTCATTCATACTGTTGAAACTATAAAGAGTGTATTAATTTAATGAGAATATTAAATTGACTACTTTTACAAGCTGTTATTTAAATGAAAAATCTATTAGACAATTAAAACTCATATTCCATCAAAAGGCTGTAAATTAAATTATGTATTTGTAATGAAGAAAAAACTGGATAAAAAAAGAATATGTTATTATTCCTATTTTTCTTAGTTAATTAATTATCATCACACTTAAAATTTAAGTTATATATATATAT